>JAYKKT010000052.1:2502500-2567500 GCA_036023115.1 Brasenia schreberi
ATTATGATCTTCAAAGTTCAATCGTAACAACTATAAGACCTCCATCAGCCCCAATGCTGAAAACTATATATAGATCTCGCTGATGTTTCTTCAAGCTTTTAAAAACTCTTTTTCTTTATCAAATCGCCCCAAAAACCTGAAAGCATCTTCCCATAGCATAGCATCCTTTCAAAAGAAATTGTTTCCATAGCATAACAAGTGGTGATGTTTCCGTTTTGATCAATTCAGTAGGAAACGAGAGTTCTAGACAACAGTATCCAGCTTGAAAGTTGACTCTCCAAGCGCCCCATGGTGCTAAAACTTCAATGGCCAATGACATGCATGAGAGTTGGATTAGAGATCATCGTTTCTTTTCAGGTTATGGAATGTCCCACATGATCCCCATATATCACTCACACAAACACTTCTTACTTCGGGTAGGAGCAGACCATCATTGAGCTTCAAACATTTGAATATCGTTGGGCATGCTACATACAGTTCGACAGGTGTTGGACAGAAATAGCAAAGCAGTTTGATTATCTACTTGATAGTTTTACAAAATATTTTGCTCACGAACAAGTGATCCCCTTCATCAGCGAAGAACTTTAAATATATACTTACAAAAATATAAACATATGCACATCCATACTTCTTCATTGTTTACATAAATATACACATAACTACTGTGCACCAGATCCTCTGTTGGTTCACATCTTGACTCCTTTGGGCCAGATAAAGACCCACAACATTGATTCATATGGTTTCTTCACTCGAGAATAGGTTTAACATCACACAGTCTCTTGTATAACAAATTATCAAACTGTTAAACATTTTTTTCAGGGGAAGCCAATGGAAAACATGGCTTTCAGATTCGCATTTACACATTGAGAATACAGACTTCGGTCCCTTGATTTTTCTTTCTTCAATTATTAATTAAACTATATACTTGACATCTCATTCTAATGTTTTATCTCAGCAGAACTGTCTTAGGTGTATTTGTGTTGTGTGCTTGCGTGTGTGTGTGTCTGAGAGAGAGAGAGAGAGAGAGAGAGAGAGAGAGAGAGAGAGAGAGAGAGAGAGAGAGAGAGAGAAAGCCCAACTTGTATGACAGGCAGTGGTTATGTATGAAACGTTGAAAAACAAAACCTCCAATAGCAAGTAAACCATGCCAAACAAACAATGTGGAATATTACTAGTTCAAATATATGGAAATGCCCCTTTTTACGTTCCATGGGGAAGACTAGCTTCCTTCTTCAAGACAAAACACTATGGAATGCTACTAGTTCAGACAAAATAATATAACAAATTCGACAGAGGAAACTTCAACAGTACCAATAAACTATCATTCTGCACAGATGCTGAACAAGGAAAACCATGCCAAACAAACACAAGCAGCATGGACATCAAGAGGGTATGAATGAGAAAGGTGACGAACTTACTCCATTGATGAGGCAAAAAGAAATGGTTACCAAGCAATACACGTCCCACAGTTTGTTCAGAAAGAAATCTGTACTGCAAGCTCTCTTTTAGGGCAGATTACAATAAGACCAGATCCATTACGAGGTGTAAAGTGGACGTGGTACAGCATTTCAACTGCTGGGACCAGAAATGCAAGGATCATCCCAGATCCAGTTCTTGCAGTTCTAACTACTTCTGAACCTTTCAGCAGCTTAAGAATTGCTTTTGCTTGGATCTGCCACAGACATTCGAACCACAATAGACACTGATAAAAATACGAAGTGATACCATCTTATCGAAGAGCAGGAAAACCACTTCATACAGATTCCAAAGTTCATCATCCTTCAAGCACCATTACGTGCAATCTATATGTTCAATTCTTGTCACGATACCAGCACTGTTACTTTTCCCGTTAAAGTCTACACAGGGAGCTCTCTCAGCCATCACAAATCTCGTTCATTAGTACACAATCTGGATGCTTGACAATTCTCACCTCTGGTGAGAATCTGAATCTATTTTAGTTGAGTTTTATGATTCCACATCAGCAAAGATTCATGGGGTCCAAATTAATGCTTGCCTTCTTCTTAAACAGAGAGACGGAATCACTTTTTCATTCCGATTAAAAGGTTGAAAGAAAGGAGTTTCTCAATAAGGAACACAACAGTCATCTGTCGAATAGCTGCATGCGTGCTGCGAGAAGAACAACTACGGGACAACAACAACAAACAACAACAACAACAACTAAGCCTTTTCCCATACTATACAGGGTCGGCTACATGAATTCTTTGTTTCCACATATCCCTATCTTGTGCCATGTTAGCAGTTAACTCCCAATAAGCTAGATCATTCTTTATTGTTTCTTTCTGTGGTCGTCCTCTACCTCTTTTAATACTTTCCAAATTTAGTTTTTCTAACCTTCTTAAAGGTTCTTTTTTTTATCTTCTTTCTATATGTCCAAACCATCTTAAACGATGTTCTCTCATTTTATCCTTTATTGGTGCCACTCCTAATTTGTTTTTAATAACCTCATTATGTATACCGTCTTTTCTTGTATGACCACTCAAGCCTAATTGCTATTCTATAATATTTACCTTTTAATTTTAATGGTATCTTCTTATCACAAAGAACTTATGCTCCTCTCCATTTTAACCAACGAGCATTTATTCCATGTGTAACATTTTCATCAATTCTTTCATCACTCTAAAAAATTAGGAAAATAGACTAATTCGACAAAGCAATAACTTAATCAATTTAATGCTTGTCACGTTACTTCATTGTTTGAAGAGGACAATTTATGAAAAGACAAGTACCTTTCAAAAGATGAACAGTGGCATTCATCATATTGAACAGTGTCACATTTTCTCGCAAAAGGCCAACCACAGTAGACTCGACGAATCTAACAAATCCGTTGAATTGGTCAGTTCTGTGCTTCACACACTACTTTCCTATATAAATGGTCCATCTTTATGAAAAGTCAAGCACCATTCAATCAGAAAACGAATCCTCCAAGTCGAAACACGAATAGGCATTCACCAAGTATACTTTTAAAAAATCACACTCATGATGTTGACATCATGAATATACTTTTAAAAAATCACACTCATGATGTTGACATCATGAATATACTTTTAAAAAATCACACTCATGATGTTGACATCAACATGTATTCATGTGAAGACTCGAGAAGTCGATTAAATCCATCTAAGAAATCAATTTCATAAACTCTATAGCAAACAAACCCACATTCAATTCAGATAAAATAGAGGAAGAAGCGAGCAGTATGAACTGCATATTGAATGCGGAATAATTCAGATACCGCGACGAATCTCTTCCTGGACTCAACACAGATAGCATACCTCGGTCATATTGGTGAACACCATTTCTCTAATCGCCTTTATTGTTAGCTCTGATAGCTCCAGCTTCTCAAACGGAACCTAACTCATGGTTCTCGAAGAACTCACCATGTCATGAATGCGATTGAGATGAAAACAACCAACAGCTGTCAAGTCATTTTGAGTGAAGTTATAAAAATCAACCTTTTTCAACCCACTGACTCCAAATTGTCTTTGGAAAACAAAGTCTTTGGTTTAATGAGATCGAAAAATAGAGTGGCATGTATGGTACAATTAATTCGTTCTTATACCAAGAAATGAGAACGGGAAGCAAGGGAAGGCTTATTCAAATGCATTTTAGAAGCTTGAAATCCTATTTTCCTCAAAAGAGAAGCACAGTTCTAGAACACCACTCAAATGTTCTCCTCATGTCAAAAAATGATTATGGTTAATTATAATCGTTAATGATTTTTCACTTTTGTATATGCCATCAAACTTCTTTTTTTTGGTAAAATGGGCAAGCCGCATTTCCTAGGTATCGAACCCATGACCTTCAACTTGTGAGTCAAAACCCTAACCAGATGAGCTATTTTGCTCGTTGGGCTAAATGCTGTCAAAGTTAATGGGTGTTCTTCGTTACTTTATGCTTCATCCAAAATTGGCGTCAAGTAAACAACCCTTGGAGAGGGGTTATGTCTAATACAACTAGGGCGGTTCCTAACCAGAGGTTTATCGAAACCGAAACGGACAAATTGAAGCTGTCGGTTCCATTTTCTTATTTTTCTATAGTTTTTAATTTTTAAAATAAATTTACCGGTTTTAAGCGGTTCCAGACTCAAACCGGAACCGTCTTAGAAGCAGTGGTTCGGGAATTAGAGCGGACCGACTCGGTTTGGTTTCAGGTTCGGGGCTAACTAGAACCGCCGGTACCTTGCAAGGGAGATATGCGTAATGGAACTCACCAATAAAATAAGGTCATACTTAGTCAATTGCAGACAATCCTGTTCGGCTTTTGATCTCGCTTTAAGGATTTTTTGTCTTCTTTGGATCGATACAGAAGAAATAAAAATATTTGATTTAGATTATTATTTTTTTTAAATCCTTTTAAAATAATTAATGATTTTTCAGTTTGGTTATCTTTCGGTTCGGGTGATTTAATTCTCTCCTAATTTTCAGTTGAATTATTTATATTTGATTATTGAACCGAACTGGCCAATATACACTGCTAGATTTACGAGTCTTCTCCCCTTCCATCCCATAACGAAAGTGAAAGATGCAATATACTATACATGTACATTATGCAAGTAAAAGCTACATATAACCTTCCCATATATTTTAGTCCAAGTCTTCTGAAAATATTATAGTTGAAAGGGAATTATGTGATCATATTAGGAGCCCAAGCTATGGTGAGTTAAGATACATTGGTAATAATATTGGCTCTTCTGGTGTTTAAATTAGATAGATGTGGTTCACGGTACCTGAAATCGGACCCGGGTTTAGGGCCGCTGCTTCTTTAGCAACCCGGCAAATCATTGGGTCGGATCATAGCTTCATCAATCCAGACTTGGTTGCATCCAGATAAGTAGATTCAGATTATGATCCAGTGTTGAATTTGCATTGAACCAATCAGAATAACCGATTCGAACTGTGAGCAAGATGTAACATGACATCATGTTCAGCAGCTGGAATTACTTTCTCGGCAGTTGGAATTATTATTTCGGGCAGTTTTACCAATTTGCTCAACAACAACAGTCAGAATTGGATCCTATTTAGAAGTGAACACGAGAACCCGACATGAAGCAGATAAAGTAAAGAGAGAAAATGGGTCATGTTTGGGTTGACTTGTTTTTGGTAAGAGCACAAAGTGGCACGATACTAGCACAAGGTTTAGGGCAGATGATTATATGACACTCAACACAAAGAACCCACAAGCACACAATTACCTTGAAAGTTCATGTTTGTGTCCACCCAGAATAACCAAAAAGAGTCTGGTCTTGTTAGGGATGACCTGTTCTTGACGCAAGTACACAACAACACGAACCATAAACGCGGCCAGGACACGAAATTGCCACAGCTAGTAACTGGGTTGTATGTTGCATGTAAAAGAAGGTAATTGCATTTGGGTTTGGCTGTGGATATTGGATACTGAAATCAGAATCCATTTAGGGATTACGTCTGCAGCTTAATTATGCTGTTTGCCCTCATTTGGCCATAAACTTCCTTACCCAATGTGTGCTCTAAAAAACATGCTTACAGATACGAGTGTTGATGCCAAAAAATTGAGAAGAGTATGCAACAAGCTCTGAAAGGCTTAAATGAGGAAAATGATTTCTTCAAGTTCTTATAGAAACAAATATTTTGTGTGTATGAGTGTGTGTGCACGCGCGTGTGTGTGTGTGTGAGAGAGAGAGAGAGCAATTTCGTTTCCTCTGAACTTAAAGATGCATACAATATGATAGCAGGAGAGAATGATAAGAAGGTGCCTATATACAAACTTCAAGCCTTCTCCTTCAAAAACCGAAGAGACTCCAAGAAATTATTCCAAACAACAAAGATTGAATCAAGCACACCAGACAAGCTTTGGATGAGCTCATCTAGCAATTTTGGTGTATCTTGCCATGCATCTTTAGTCATTTCCAGAAGCCCAGCGACACCGGAGTTTATGGCTCCGGCGACACCACTGACCGCATTCAGAAGGATCTCGACTAGCTCGGAAGCAATATTAATTATCAACTTCACCAACAATTCACTTATGTAGCCGACAGCAAATCGGAGGATTCCGGTGACATGCTGGAGAACGACGAACAAACAACGACCAGGGATACTCAATCCATGGATTGCCAAGACCAGTAGCGTTGCTATTGATTTCAAGATGCCCATGGATGCTAAGTTCACCACGGTACAGAAGGTGTTGACCAATATGCTAACAAGGGGAGCCATTTTTGCTTCTATTCGAGAAACTAACAATAGATTCACGGGGTTGAGAACTTATAAGCAAGAGAAATATCCTTCCTGCTTCAATATTTTAGGCTAATTATTAAAAGGATATCACTTGTCACTTATTTACATTAGTGGCCCTCATCTTTCATTTATTGCATTCAATTATTGTTTATGTCGGGCTTTTTCTAAAAAGGTTTCAAATTAAGCCCTATAAGCAATTGAGTTTAGCATGTTTTTATAGGAAAACTAGATCCTATAACCTCTTAAATAGGGGTGTTCATAGTTCGGTTTGGTAGAGTTCTAGTTATGAACATGAAAAATAGGGGTGTTTATAGTTCAAATTTAATATATAAAACTCATAAATATAAACTTATGAGGTTTATATGAACATGAAAAATATAAACTTTATATATATACATATACATATATATACATATGTCCGAACTGCCAATTATCTTATGTCATCTTATTATTTGGATCATATGTCCGAACCGCCAATTATATTCAATACATATATATATATATATATACATATGTCCGAACCGCCAATTATCTTTCTTATTAGAACCAAACCCTTCAACATCTAGAACCGAATCAAAAATGCCATAATGGTTTGGTTTAAAAACATTGTACTTACATATGTCCGATTCCGGGTAAGTCTGAATCAGCGGTTTCAAATCGTCAGTTATGACTAGCTCACAACCTAAAACAGTAAGTGAACTGGCTTCGCGGTTTTAGAACTGTCGGTTCCGAAATGATTTCGGTTTGAGTTTCATTTAGAGCTAATAATTTTGTTAATTATAGAAAACTTTTCACAAACGAAATCAGCAGTTTGGAACCGTCAATTCGATTTGGTTTGAGTTCAAGATGAAACTAAATTAAATCAAATGGTCCTTGATTCTGGGCCTGATTCCGGTTTCAGTTTCGAGTCCAATGATTTTTTATCCGATTCAATTCTGGTTGAAACTGCAAGACCGGTTAGGAACCGGTCAAGTGTAAGTGTACCTTTTGTCCTCTTGCAATTTATGAAACTGCCACTTCGGGTCAAGATCCTATGAATCCAACCCAAAAAAGCCTACTTCCTTTTTAGCCTTTTGGGTCGGTGGATCAGCTATGGCCTTGTCGGTATCCGGGCCTCAGACTCCCGCATGGGGCTCATTGTCAGAGCCCATTGTTTCATAACAGCTAAGACTCGGCTTACTCTACCCGACTCAACTGAAGACTCGGATCGTCAACTAGTCCCGGTTCGCAGTCGGAGTGCATTATACTGATCGCCTTCGGCCCTGAATCGCTCAACGAAACGTTTTCCGAGTCCGAGTTGATTCAAAAATCGATATAATTGATCATGTGAATCTAAAATAAAGAAATAAATTTATTTTTGAAAGAAGCCAAGGAACGTCCTCTTGCTGGATCTTGTCAACATTGACGTCCGTATAACAAAATTCCCAAATTACCCCAAAACTAAAGTTAGCATCACAGGTTTATTTTGTATTTCTCTTTTTCATGCAAATTGTAGCAAAATACGAAAAGAAAATCACATCTTACTTAAATAAGCTTTCAAGTCTCATTATTAGACATTCAATGTAGATACTTTGATATATTTAAAATCGACGATCAAGCACACACACGCCCTTGCTTCTGGTGGAGAGTTCGACTCGGGTATATATATATATATATATTAGGATTCAACCTCCTTTTGTAACAAAAGTAAAATAAATTCTATGATCAAACACAATTAACAATAGTTCACCGTACTTGGAATTCAACTCAACAAGGTGAGGGTCATGAGTTGAATACTCGGGGTGTACATTTGTCTTTGGTCTCCTAATTGTAACACACAAAAAAAAAGGATCAAAAGGAACATAGAGTTTGGATTAGGGATCGACTTTAGAGCTAATGTCGATGCAAATTTACATTGGATATTTTTGAAAGAAATTGTTAGTAGAAATAGACATGGCCGGTTCGTATCGGGTTTGGTGGTTTGAGTTGCGAGTCTCTAAGAATCCATGTCAGCGTATCGGAGTGCCTTCGATACTATACACTAAGATAGAAGTTTTGACAATAATCACTATCTCATTCACCATTAGAAAAGTCCTTACAAATTGGTAAAGCTATCTTAAGCTACTATTATCTAAGGAAAGAAACAAAAATAAAGGATTGGTGTTATTATTTTTAAACATCAACATGTACAAAAGATGTCTGTGACAGAAATGAAGATGTTGAGATGGATGAGTGGTCATAAAAGAAAAGACCGTATGCATAATGAAGTTATTAGAAACAAATTAGGAGTGATATCAATAGAGGATGAAATGAGAGAATATTGTTTAAGATGGTTTGAACATATAGAAATAAGATCAAAAGGAGAACCTTTAAAAGGGTATGAAAAACTAAATTTGGAAAGTATTAAAAGAGGCGGAGGACGACCACAAAAGTGTTGGAAAGAAACAATAAAGAATGATCTAGTTTATTGTGAATTAACTGCTAACATGACACATGATAGGACTATGTAGAAACAAAGAATCCATGTAGTTGATCCCATCTAGTATGATAAAATGCTTAGTTGTTGATGTTGGTGTTCATTATTTTTCTTGATCCCTCCATTAGTTACTACTTTTTCTCATTTCTTTTTCTTTTTTATAGAATTCTTCAGATAACAACAAGTAAGTTGCCTTTTTCTTTTTTATACAATTCTTGAGGTAATAAAAAGTAAGCTACTCTTACCTAAGGAAAGAAACAAAATTAAAGGATTGATGTTCATTATTTCTTGTTTAGCTGCTCTAGCATCACGAAGATAAGCTCAATCTTCCTTTGATTAACCGATTGATTAACACGCATCTAATATTGAATGCCATAAATGCTACCCATGTGGCTTCGATTTTCTGCGTCAACTAATAACAACCAAAAATTTGTTGCACAGATCCAAGTTATAATGTGAGAACCCTTGGTTCTTTCATGGCTTAGATGTAAACCCATGTTTTGTGTGAGTTCATGAAGCATGTGTGGTGCTCGACGAAGCTAGCCTAAATCCCTCCCAACAAGAACCAAAACCTTTGTCTTACATCCAGTGACGGATCTAGAAAATAGAGTTGGGGCATCGACGTACATATTTCAGCGTGTTAGGGTTGGGTAAGGGACGAAACATGAATCTCAATCATATATTCACTCTAAAATATAGATTTGATAGTGAAATTTCAAAATTTTAGGAGCGGCCGCTCCCTACCCCTCCATGTAGATCCACCATTGCTTACATCTCTTCAAAAATAAAGTAAGTTAGAGAATTGATTTTCTTTTCTCTTTGTTATTATAACGGGAGGCCGAAGTCTAACACATGCATGTACATGTACCTCAGAAACCGAACTTACTACCTGCAAGTGAGCATCATAAAGCCTTGTTAGTGAGCTAATTCTCTTGGTCTTTTAATTATATCTTTTGGAAAAGTGAAAAATATACATGAACTGTTATTTTTCACAAAAAAAAATTGAAATTCGTGTAGGGAGCAACATATAACCAATGAGTAATACAAATAAAAAAACAATGATCTATAAAAGTGAAAAATGTTAAATCTCTTTCTTACTAATTAAAAAAAAGAAAGAAAGAGAAAAAAGAAGAGAAACAACAATCACACGAAATAGATCGATGGAAAGCTGAACAATCACCTTACTCTCTCACCCCTCTCTCTCATATCATATTCGTATCATATTGTATTCGTATTGTGTGTGCATGAACTGGTTGCGAGAAAGTTTTAGGTCATTTTGGCTGACCATTGTGCATAAACCCTAAGCCGGAGGCGTTAGACATGGCCAGTTTATAACAGGTGTAGTGGCTCTAATCAAAACCATAAGGATGAAGGACTCGGTGGATCAAGCTGGTCATGAAATCAAGGATCATCTAGTTCGGTTCCGGTTCTACCTATTATAAAATTAAAACGATCCAAACTACTTGTTGTATGTATTTTTATTTTTTATAAATTTTAAAATGTTTAATGATTTTTACGGTTCCAAACAGTTTACGACTCGGAGGGGAACCAAAACCGGAATCGGACATGTCATTCGTTGCGACTTGCAGTAAAATGGGGAATACCAACTTGGTAAATCAGTGACTATACGAGGCTAATTTTAGCGCTTCCCGAAAATAGACAAGGATCCTGTGCTCTCTCTTTCTCTCTCTCTCTCTCTCTCTCTCTCTCTCCGTGTGTTTTGTGTGACGATCTCTCTCTGTTCCTTTCTCTCTCTCGCCATGGAAGAAAGCTCTACCTATTCCACAGAAACAGCGGAGAATTCCAGCAATAATCACGGATGGCAGAAGGTCGTTAATCCGAAACGCCAGCGGAAATCCAATTCCGTCGCCAAGGACTCGATTCGACTCAACGCCGCCGGCGAGAACGTCTTCCGATCCGTCGAGCAACACGCAGACGAGAGGAGGAAGCGCGCGATTGATGCCCAAAAGGCCGCTCTTGAGGCCTCCGGTTCGATTGCAAAGCCCTCTGCGGTCGAGGATTCAACCTCCGATGAGGATGACGAGGCTAAGAATTCGCATCCGAATGGAGAAGAGAAAAAGGCGAAGGAAAAGAAGCCAAAAAAGCCGAAGGTGACCGTAGCGGAGGCTGCGGCTAAGATCGACGCAGCAGATCTCTCGGCGTTCCTTGCGGATGTCTCGGTGAGCTCCGATATAGGATTTCTATGCATCCGTCCCCATCGATTGGTTTAGATACATGAGTTCTTATTTTTTGTGAATTTAAGGATTTTTAGTGCTTGATTGAATAGATCGTCTAAAATTTCGAACTTTTCGGTGTTCTGTTCTCCCGCGAGTTAGGGCTCATATGAAAATGCGCCCGATATTCAGCTTATGAGATTTGCGGATTACTACGCGAGGGCGTTTTCTGCCGTCACCGCGTCGCAGTTCCCTTGGACAAAGATGTTCAAGGAATCTCCTGTTCAAAAGATCATTGATGTGAGTTGATCTCTCCTCAGAATTCTTCAAGTTTCTAGTTACACGAATTTCTCGTTTTATTGGATGATTGAAGCGAATGTGAAGTCTCTTGGAGATAATTTTATGACAATCCTCAAATTTGCTGTTCTTCGATGCTGATGATTATTTAGAAATGGTCATGATTTGTGTGGTTGCATGGGTATTCTTTTAGAGATTGACATCGATCTTCTTCTTTCTTAACGTTGGCTCTCATTAAATGCATTCTATCATCTGCAAAAGTCAATGTCTTTACCGTCCTGTCTGCTCCCCATACGTTATTATGTTCACATTTCCAATTTGGGATGAGCTGGTGAAGCGTGCCTTTTACAGCACTCGAATTTATTGGCGTGTAAACCGTTGGGGCTTTGATTTGGAAAAGCTATATCGTGCTTACTATTACGGTATAAAGCTGCCTCATGATCCACCAAGGAACGGAAAGTTATGGGAATAAATGAAGTAATCTAAGAAACAACTCGAGTTATCATCAACTAATCAACGATCAAATGAATGATTATCTAGAGCTGTTAGTTCAAAAGGCCAAGAAAACGCTAATTTCTTTCGGGCCTTGGATAACAAATGTAATGTTTCACCGGATAAAAGATTGGAAGGCCATACAATTGCATCGGTAGCTTGATCTATATGAGCATCGGAATGTTACTGTTTTCTTCATTTAGACAAATTTTTGTCATTTTCATGAGATGCTAATTGGCAAGTTTGTGCATTTTTTACTTTTATATGCATTTATCAATTTGAAGTATCAGTTTCACCCTCATATCTAAGAATAGCATCTAACAGCACCTAGTGACAGCATAAAATGCTTGCTGGTATATATGTTGAATTACTTTCTCTAAGAGCTGTTTACACGTATCCCAGTACCTAGAGGTGAGGTATCATACATCATATTGTCCTATTTGTGTGTTCTCTTAACGAAGATTCCTGGAAATAAAACCTTGTGATGCCAACCTTTTTCTTGGTAAACTTGGCAACCTATTAAATGAAACTAAACCAGGAGTGCCTCCATTTGCTTGTGGAACCTAGATCCAGAACAGTTTTATGCCCATTACGCTAGAGTGGGTGTTGGCTATAAGGAATTGTCTAGGAATGGGCATTCCTTATTTTTCCCAAGTTCTGTTTTAAATGTTTGCACTGGAGCAACCATCGGATCCTCATGCTTGCCTGCAAGGTTTTTGCAATGATGCGATTGATTGGCATCCTTTGTATATGGGCAAAACTAGATGCAGTTGTTATTACATCCTTTGTATTTATGCAAAATGAGGAAGGCAAGTATCTTCATATGGTGCAAAGAGATACTCAATGTTAACAAAGATATAAATTATTTTCTTTTGACATATACTATCTGGTGATATTTGCGGCTTCCACTTTCAGCAGAGCAGAAAAACTTTTTCACAGTTCATATGTACTCAAAGTCAAAGCAGATGCTTCTTTCTTCATCCACCATCCATTAAGTCTTAGAGTTTTGGGGTTTTTAGTTCTCTGTACCTGTGTTATGCTTTTTTCTTATAGCACTATATTATGTATTGGTAATTGATTTTTTTGTTTTTCTTTATTTCAGGTTCCAGTGAGCTCCATTTCTGAAGATGTATACAGAACCTCGATTGAATGGATTGGATACAGACCTATGGAGGCTCTTAGTGAGTTTGTTTTGTGGGCATTGGATAGCATTCTTGCTGATCTCGCTGCCCATCAAGGAACTGTTAAGGGATCAAAGAAGGCTGCTCAACCGCCATCATCTAAGGCACAGGTCACTCTCTCTTTAGTGAGAAAATTTTTAGCTGCACTTATCCTGAAGCTGGAATGCTGATTATGAGTGTTCTTAGATTATGGATTCCTGCTGATTCTGTATTGTCATCAAGGTTCTTGTCTCTTTTTGACAAGCAATGCCATGTTATGTGTTGTATTCTGATGCTTCTATGTTTAAGTGAGAAAACTAGAATAAACTGTAATGTGCAAGCTTAGGTAGTTTAATTAATATTCTAGGAATTTATCATTGTTCAACTTCAGCTGTAAGGATGGACATCAATGAGTTGGTTCTGTAAGCGTGGATGGTGTTAGACCAGTAAAAATGTGATTTTTTTGCATTATCACAATATGAAGATAGCCCTGTAAAATGTTATCATGCACTCGGTTCTGGTAATTCATACATGTGGTACTGCCATATTGGTCATTGATTTGAGATGTTATGATATACTCATATGTGGTAATCATACATGTGGTTGTGGTCATTGGTTTTGAGTGTAGGTTCCCCCTTACTTAAGCCTGTTCCCTTGTACCGGTGACTGAATCTAGTAAGTAATGACACAAATCTCCTCTTGTAAACTGTCATTTACAAAGTACATCTTTACATCTCTTGTAGTAGCTGTGCTTCGTTATCTAGAGAATATCTGGTTGTTGATTTGTGGAAAAAATAAGTAAGGATGTATTTGCAAAACATTTATTTGTCTAGCTCCCTGTTATGTTCCTTATAGTCAAAAGGATTTTGTAGTTGGGGGCTTACAATTTCTTCTTAGGGTACCTGGCATTTCAAATGGTATAAAATTCATCATTAGTGAACAGAGTGCTACTGGTAGCTTTGGATGGTCATATATGCCCGATACTCAGGTAGATCTAACAAGCCTCTGTACCTATGTTTCTTATGAGAGAAGTATATCTCTTAGCTTTCACTAATGGTAGGCTCAGTTTGGCGACCACTCTTCCTCTATGACATCATAAACAAACCAACAAGGATCACAGTCCTTGTTCGTAGGTTGGTCATGGGAATAATGACAAGGGACTTGAAAAGAAAGATGCACCCACTGTCTTATACAGTATACTCACCAAGAAGTGCAGCTGATCAACCGAGAGAAATCCAAGGAAAATAGACAATGGAGCCAGTCATACTGTCCAATAAGGCCACATATTAGGCACACTTTAAAGTCTGAGGCCGCTTATGTGCTCATTAGCTATCTTTCTTGTTGAAAAAGTAACACTCGGTCAATTTCTTCTCAACTATCTATGTTATTGCTGGTTTAGTTGTTGCATGTAAGATTTATTTGACACTGGTCCCTGTCTTCAGCCTTAGTTGTGTTCATTCCATTGTCATGGTTTACCAAAAAATCGAGCAATTGTTTACATGGCTTTAAAAGCTTCCTGTTATCACTGCAGGTGGCCATTTTTCTTGTGTTGGCCATGGTGCTAAGGCGAAGGCCTGAATCATTATTTAACCTGACACAAACTCTGAAAACTGGTTCAAAATATCAAGGTCAAGATAAGGTGCCTGTGTTAATATGGGTTATTGGACAGGTAAGGTTAATTGTAAAACTACAAATCTCAGACCATTTTGAATGGAGGAAAAGATTGCTGTTAACTTCATGTTGATATGTCTTGTTTTTCTTCCAGGCATGCCAAGGGGATCTTGCTGTAGGGATGTCCTTGTGGGTGCAAATTCTACTGCCCCTGGCTGCAGGGAAATCAAGCAATCCTCTATCAAGGGACTTGGTTTTGCAATTGTTAGAAAGGTTTGCGTTTTTCAACTTAGTATCAAATTCTCAAAGGATAACTTGATTCCTAAAATGCAATTATTCTATAGAATCTTGTCAAGCCCTAAAGCAAGGCCAATTTTGTTGAATGGCGCTGTGAGAAAGGGGGAGCGCCTGGTACCACCCTCTGCACTCGATTTGTTGTTGCAAGCTACATTCCCTACCCCTTCTGCACGAATCAAGGTAACTACCTCCTGCATTTGATCTCTTGTAATTGATTAGAGATTGCCTTGTTTGGACATTTCTAAATCCATATGTTTTGCAGGCGACTGAAAGATTTGAAGCTCCATACCCATTCCTGAAGGAGCTGGCTCTTGCAGGTACCCCTGGAAGCAAGGCCATGAAACAAGTAGCAGCCCAACTACTCCCTGTCACTCTCTCTGCCATTGATAAAAGTAAGTTGGTTCCATGTAGTCTGCATCTTTTTCTTTGGGACATCGAGAATTTGTGGGAATAACTGATTATCAACTGACTCATTGCAATTCCAAAACCATATAACTTTCTTCGCTATCAATTAAGACATCTGGCATCATCCACAGTATGCAGATTTGCTCTTTTTATTAGCTTCTAGGAATCAATCGTATTTGTATAATCAAACTCATTCTAACATTAACATACTTTTTCCATTTTTATTGTGATGAGTTGACCAAGCTTCATATTGGCACTTAGCAGGATCAGCACAGACTGCACGAAATAGTTTGATGTGATTCGAATTCTAAAATTGTAAATACCATCCACCATTTGAATGAAGCTTGATTTCCAAAGCGCATTTGCAGGCAATCCAGAAATATCCCAAGAAGCTGCTCGGACGTTCATTTGGTGCTTATCTCAAAGTGCTGAATGTTACAAACATTGGGTTTGTGCTTCATAGTTGCTCTCTCTGATCTATTCCATGGGATTTCAGTCACAACGTTGATCTTTACTCAAATCACCTTACAGGAAAAGGTATACTCTGACCAAATCGAAGCCAGTGCAGTTGTCCTCACGAAACTCTCGGAAGACTGGAAAGAACTGTCACTCAAACTCTCCCCACTTGATAACCTGAGACAGACGCTTAAGAATCTGGCACTTAAAGTAAGTGAATGTTGCTAGCTACATCATTCCTCTGTTATGCTTTCTATCCAGTATAAAAATAATTTACGGTTGGGACAGAATGAAAAAGCCTTGGATGGTGCGGAGACAGATGCTGACCGTCTGGCTTCCTTTAAGCTGGCGGACAAGCTGTGCAAAGTTTTATTGGCCAAGATCACACGTAGGGGAGGCTGTTTGAAGACTGGTGTAGTAATTCTAGCCATCGGTGTTGCTGTTTATGCTGCTGCTTCAACAAATTCAGATTCCTGGGACTTGAAAAAGCTCTCGGTTCTGTTCGACTCCACACCATCTGTATGAGATTCATTGGAGTAGCAGGTTGTACCACATTCTCGAGGTGGCCGCACGCATCCTTGTCTCAGTCCAGTTTTAGGTCATTAACTTATTCCTGTTCCCTGTTATAGCCTTTGTTGAAACAGTCATGGAGAAACTGCAAGTCTAAGTCTGACCATCATATCTCCTCATAAACTAGGATTAACTTCCTGCAAAAGTTATAGTCTTATTTTCGTGGCATCATTTGGATTTCACAAATCTGGGGGTTAGGGCAAAGGTTGAGAAATTTTGTCTCATGAAACTTAATTGGTGCTCACTTTTATTTCTGTAATTTGCTAAGAGCATGGAAATCGAATGTTTGGATGTTTATCGGTTGAGAGATTCTTGAAGTCTTACTGCATGATCAGTAGTGAAGAGTTTTCTACACAATTTCTTTGTTCTACAATTTTATGACCTGAATCTTCTGATGCTTATGGTCTTCACTTTTGTAGTCTGTATGTACCTTTGATGGGCAAAGGTGGCTGCCTAATTCATGGGCCGCGGCCTGGTCAAGCCACTTCTAGCCTGCTAATATATGCCATATTAATACTTTTTAAGGAACTAGACCCTGAGTGCTTGTCTGCCCAACTGTTTGCCATGCTTTTGGATCTCTCTCTCTCTCTCTCTCTCTCTCTCACACACACACACACACACACACAGAGGTGAATGCTCGACTTTAGTCTTGAACACTTTCTCCTTGAATCTCTGTTAAACAATATACTTATGACAAGATCCTGAAAGACAATCAAGGTGCAACTTGGTTGGTGCTGCGACTCAGTCGTAAGACAAGGTGTATTTTCTCAGCAATATCAATACCCGTTCTAGTCCACGAGGCTGATTATCAACTAATGGTCTTGTAGTTAAGCTCTGTAACTATTTTAAGGAGTTATTTGGAAAGAACTTGTATGTATTGACGTCAATTGTATATGTTCCGACTTCTATTCTCCATGTGGTTTATCAGGATCTAGTGATCATTCTCATATGGGTAATCTCAGGGTTAGTAAACTAGCTCAATGAACCGAATGAGAGCTGTTAGTGGTTGGTTCACCTACTTAAACATTCCCTTCTTGTTGAGCTTATTTACTCGGCATAACCAAAGATAGGTGAGAGGAGATGAGCCAAACATGCGTTCTTTTTCCCTTTTACAATGGGAGGCCCAAGCCTCACATCCACCCACCCACCATGCATGCACACCCTAAGAACTGAACTCACCACCTGCAGCATGGGAGTGAGAGAGCCCTGCCATATGAGCTAACATTCTGTGTGCAAACATGAGTTGCACGTTAGAACTAATGGGTCAATTTTTTTATATATTTGTCATTAAAATTGAAATTCCTAATATCGCAACCAAATCTATGTTACTATGGAGTTTTGTTGGGAAAATCACACCATCTGGCACACTGGTTACACATAAAGCACCCAACCAGTTGCCTTAACATTGTCCTCTAATATATATATGCCTCACTGTATTATATACTTGCATTTCATGATTATTGTTTAAAGGGTGGTGCGTATTGGGTGTATTTTTTTCCAAAAAAAATGGTGTTCTCACCCAGAAAACAAAAGAGAGAAAATTGAAAAGAACGATTTTAGAAAAAATGATAAAAAGGGTTTAAGTGAGAATATTACAAGTCAAGAAGAACGGTCATGGAGAGTTCTTGTTCAGTTGGATATGCTAATAAGCTGGTTTTGACATGAACCTGATCATGTCAAGTAGGTCGGTTCATTTTTTCCTCGAATCCTTTTCATGACTTGGTTGAACCTTTTTTTTAAAACATGCTACCCGAGGATATCATGTCATAGAAAGACCGACAGGTCCAGGAACAAAAAAAGGCAGAAAGAGAAGAAACGCACGCCCTCTTTATCTACACAAAAATCTCGGAACCATTTTCGTTACCTAGTCACAGTCACACACACACGCATATTCGGAAGAGAACTCGAATTGATAAGCTTATAGACAATAGAGACCCACTCTCTTCCGTTCTGGTGCTCATCAGAGCACCCACCATCCATGGCTAACTCTACCATTTCAGCATATTCTAAACCTCCCAATCTCTCCATTCACACGAAATCCGCCGCGTACTTACGCATGTTGACCCAATTCTCCACACAAAGGTTCTTGGTCCCAACGCCTCACAAGGACCTCAAACACTTATCTGCGAGTCCCTCCCCTCTTTTCAGGAGAAGAAATGAAGGTGGTGCTCGTCTAAGCGTCTGTGTCATTCGATGCAGCGGGGTTTCTGATGATGGTGCCACTCTTGAAACAGAGAGCCAAGCGTCTGGCTCTACTGTGAGCTCGAAAATCCTCTTTCTGTCTTCTTGTTGCTTACTGCTTGCTGTTGGTAGAGCTTCCGTTAATTGTTTCCTTGCTATGTTTTTATGCCAAGCTTGCTATCTCAAAAGTGTTGGCGTTTCTATATTGGTGAAAATTGAGCTTAAACGGGGTTAGTCTTAGTTGATACAGTAGAATGTGAAGAATCATAGTGCTGGTGCTTTGGACCCTTTAGCGTGTTACTGTTAAAACATGATGGGTTTAAGTCTTAGGTGATGGGAAGATTAATAGTTTTGTTTGTTATGTTGGTATAATTTTGACAACTGGGTACTGCATAGTTAATGCGTTCTGTGATGTATGTTTTGACTTGGAGACACCACTATGATGCTTCTAGTTCGAAGTTTCACTTTCACTTTTATGAAAAAGGAACCCAGTTCACTGGCCTAATCTGCAGAAATATGCACAAACTAAGGAAAGAAACAAGAGAATTTTTCAATAAGGTCTCTTGAAGCTGAAACATTTGAAGCCAGAGTTTCCTAAGAAATGATCTTGGTATATTGGTTAGATCGTGATGTCATATGTGTTGATTTAATGTGGATTAATGACATTTAATTTATGTTGGAACTTGAATAGTATTTCGTGACCATGTTTGTTAAGTATCAAATGGTAGAGGGGAAATCTGTGACCGAATAGGTCCATGAGTTTCAGTTTTTATGCGATGGTACGAACAAAGCCGAAATAGAGTTTCCTTATAAGTTTATTATTATGTCTATTATAGAGAAATTTTCTAAGTCTTGGGAGGGTTTCAGCCTAGATCTCAAGCATAAGAAGGGTAAGATGACCCTTGATGATATAATGGTAGACATCGTAATGGAAGAAGAGCATTGAAGTCAGAAACTCGTTATGTGTTAAACAACACCTCTAGGGTTAACTTAACGATCGAAAGGAAACAACCTAGTAATCCTAAGAGAAAACAAGCAAAGTATAAACCAAAGGCCAAGATCCAAAAGAAACACAAAAATAAACCATATTGGCTTTGTGGTCAGGTTGGACATTGGGCGAAGGATTGTCCCTCAAAGAAAGTCAAGAAACTTACAACTGCTGAAGGAGCTATGGTAGGCTTCTTTCTGGCCTTCTCAAGCTCCTTCTCCTCAATCTCCGCAAGGTGTTGGACCTCTGCCCGATGTGTGGCTACCTCGGCGTGCTTCGCGGCATCCTCCTCCTTAACCTCACGGGATTTCTGCCCTTCGGCGGCTTCGTGCCAGTAATCGTCCTCCTTATCACGCGCCTCCTTCACCTTCTGCTCGGACTCCACCGCGCTCTTTCGCTCCCTCGTTGCCTCTGCCTTACTGTTCACCCCATCTTCTTCGACGACATCTTCACTTTCCTCTATTCCTCATGGGAGAAGTTGCACATCTCCCACGATTGCTCGGTGTTTCATCGATCATCAAAGCTCTGATACCATGTTGGAAAACGTGGGTAGCATAGCGGAAGATCAAATATCACAAAACAAGAAAAACAAGTGATGAGAAAATGTGAAGATCGAAGGAGGAAAATTACCCTCCATGGAGGTTGCTGCCCCCTTTCACTTTCTCTCTTTCTTAATCTTAATCTCTGAACCCTAATCCAAGAAGTCCATTATTTATATAATGGGTTGTTAAACACAAAATAACCAAAATACTCTTAGTACTATGAGCAATTACAATAATACCTAAAACATCAAAAATACTAAAACTGACACTAAAAACAGTAGATATTCATATTCTTCAACCGTTCAATCCGGCATAAGTGCAGTTTTCCTTCAAAAACTGGCAGATGGTACTCAAGAACTTGCTCTTAGTGTCGTGAAGAAATGATTTTGGTTCTCCTTATCAGGTTCATCTGAAGTGGTTATCGTTTTCTTTTGAATTTATGAACTATATATAGATATACACATATAAAGATATAATATATGTATGTATGTATTTATAACTTTCCAACAATTGCATTCTAAAAGAAGTATACTTCAATATAAAGGAACAATCCAAGTCCCGGACTATCACATCAATGGAGAACATTCGTATGCTTGTTAACTTGCTTTGAAATAACTTACTGACAAGAAATCATGTAGACATTGTTGCTACATGAAAATAAGCTACAAATACATGTGTCTTGAAGTTGGGATGATGGCAAAAGTTTTCTAAGTTATGAGGTTCTGGAGGGTATAGATATCAAGTATGTTGCACCAAATCGTTGTTATTGTAGTTGAGGTTGGAACGTCATGTAAAAAGAAATGACAAGATGCATGCCTGCATGAAATCCTACTCTTTAGTCTTCTTGTTTGGGAAGTGAACAGCCTTTAAGAAAAAAGAAAAAAGTGTGGATTGAACAATTTAGCAACTTTTGTCACGTGTGATAAAATCCTTTACTTGTAAAATGATACCATTATGCTAATGTATTCGGAAAACCATAATTGTCTGAGGGTATTCCTGAGCAGAAGCTTGGTGTGAAAAAACTTCCTTGTGAGAAAAAGAAAATTGGTTGTTGAAGGTCCGGTTCTTTACAGAACTGTGCTGCACAATTGTTCACACCGGTTAACCAACTCCATCTTGTTGACTTGATTTAAATGGTTTATCTCTTGCTTGAGAGCCTGCAGCAATTGTGTGTAACAATCAACAGACAAAGACAGAAGCATGAGAAGTTCTGAGGTTAAGATTCTATAACGAAACAAATTTGGAATTGACTCAATATAGAGAAACAAGAAGAATTTAAAAATGTAAAAAGAATATTGAACAACTCTTGTCAGTGTTGTTGGGATGACATGATGTTACTGGTGATGGTTTGCAACATGATTAAGGAACCTTCTTTGTGGTAATGCATCCTATCATGCACAAATTAATGAAAGGAAACAGTGGAAGTACTCCTGTTTATCTACACTAATATAAAGCAAAAACAATCAATGTTTTGTTGATTCACAGAATGTTCATTTTGAGCTTTTAATGATTCAAGGTACCGTTGCTCAAAAGATGAGTTTGTTGTATTCTTTCCCTCTTTGTACTGGATATTTTGTTTATTGCATTTTGCTTACACATTATTGCACATTCTTATTTCTCTAGTTGCTTGTTTCCTTGTTCCTCCATTCTTGTGCAGTTATTGATTTCTCAGAACAATGTTCAGCAGTAGTAGAAGAATGTGGCCTTACAATAGGTTCTGCCTCTCGATTATTAGCAAAGTCGCTTTCCTTTGAGCAGTGTCAAAATGCCTTGGATATTGAACACTTCACACACATACTACGCTATGTTATCAATAGCGTGAACGCTATAGCGGGCGACCCGCGATGGCCGCTATAGCGTCGCTAACAACGCTATAGCGGACTGCAATAGCATTGTTAGCGGACAACATATGTAATGATATTTGGATCGGGTTGATCCAAATTAAAATTAACCTAAATAACCTGACGCATAACTCTCACGCATAAGCACTCTTGGATCGACCCGATCCAAATTAAAATTAACCTAAATAACCTGACGCATAACTCTCACGCATAAGCACTCTCGCCTTCTCCCACCTTTGTCATCTCTCTCTCTACATCTCTCGCCTCTCGCGTTCGGCTGGAATCACTTGATCGGATCAAATCCATGGAACTTGACCTGGAGAAGACAAAGAAAGTAAGTATCTGGGTTGGACAGTAGTTTTCTCGGAATTTAACTTTTCATACAAAAAGTAGTACTGCATTATTGATTCGGAAACCTCGTAGAAAGCTAAGAAGCTTTACTTGGTGTTAGTTGGGAAAGCGAAGGGGCTTGACGTCATGGACCCTTGTGGTTGGCCTGAAGAGAATTATTCTGTTATAGGCTCTGCTAAAAGGAACTACTGTTTTGCAAGGCTTGACCGATGAGAAAATATTTTGCATTTCATCATTGGTTTCGCTATCTGTTTATCTTCTAAGGCTCTGTCACATCCTTTAATGGGAAATGATATCATACCTATGTTTCGCCTCTCATTCTCATATGCATATATGCTCCTTGATTTCAAATTGCAAAATTTTAGGCAACTAGGATGATACTATTGAATCTGATGATGTGTTCTGGAAATTGACAGGCTTTACAAGGCGTGGTCCTTAAGCAGGTGGAACTTGTTCAGTCCATGGAGACCATCCAGGACTTGAAGGCACAGGCAAGTTATCTCTCATTTTGTGTGTGCTTTTTTGTCTGGCACGCAGAAGGTTTGGGTGGCGGATTGATATAGTGGATGTACTAGGGAGGGGAAGCACCAACTATGGGATAGTCTTGCTCATTGGTTTTGCTTGTTAACTCATATTTAAGTCTTTAGTGAAGTCTAGTCAATGAGATGACCTGCCCTTAATTCCGGAACATGACCAAGTGACTGCGTCTTTCACCACTTCTCTTTCGTCCCTGTCCTAAGTGGGCTTGTTGGTGTAGGCAGACCAAGCGGACTTGTCTATAGCTAGTTCTCTTTCTTAGGGCAATCAAAAGAGTTGGGTGGCTAATAGAATTCTGTAGAATGCTCTTTGGTTGACGTTGGGCTTTTCTTGTTGTGTGGCAGAAGAAGGCACTTTGTTGATGGAGTGGAGCATCCGCTGCAATGGCGTCCTTCAAAATGACTCACCATGAAGGAAGGGATCAAGCGGTATACTGTTTTCTACAACAAACGAGCACTCTTGTCGGGCAATCACATAGGCACCAAAATACATCCCATACACGATTTTTAAGACCCGCTATGGGCTCCAAAGTATTTGACAAGTCCTGCAGTATACGTACACAGAAGAAAAAACTCGGGTTCTTTTTTCCTGTATATTCTTTCTTGCCAATTTAGTTATTAAAGAAGGTTTATGCCCCCTTTCTCTCTGTGTGATGGTAATATTTGCTGCATCTTATGGTAGCAGCTATAGTTTTAGTAGGATTTTTCTTTGTAAGTAAATGGGCATGAGCTTTGTGGTTTTGTTAATCAAAAGCATGTAACATGGACACTTGCATGAGAAGGAAGCCTAGTAAATAGTCTGTTTTCTGCATTTTTTAGTTTTCTTGGGTTCTATTGAAATTTCAGTTCTAGTCAAGTTTCTAATTCTTTCCAAGTTGAACCTCTTTATACTTTGCTTATCTTCGCCTTCTTTTTCACTTTTATCATTGCACGATGTCGGTAAAATGTCGTACTTATGTAACATGGACACTTTATATTAGTGTTCTTTCTTGTGCATTATATGCTTCTCTTATGCATTATATTACTTATGTAACATGGACACTTCTAGTCAAGGTTCTTTCTTGTAACATGGACACTTTTATCATAAGCTTTCTATTTTAAAGAATGGCGTTAGACCAACTATGGATGTAAGCACTTCTCACCTTTTCTTCATTTCGCTTTGATCTTGTTGTCCATCATCATCTATTGTCTAACCAATGCACGCTTATGTGTGTACATGGACACATACTCACAACATGCTTGGCTTCTCAATCATTCTTTTAGTAGCTTTATGCTTCGAAACTGTTCTCAAAGATTTTATTCCTTGCTATTCCAATACATAATGAAATGTAGAGATTTTTTACACATGAAAGCAAAATAGGCTTCTTTAGAAGTTAAAAGTAGAATTTGTTTATTTAGTTTGATTCATATTTATGAAAGAAATTATTGTGTTTCTTGATATTTCTTAGAAATTAGAGAATTCATTATATATATATATATAATATATATATATATATATATATATATATAATTTTTTAATCGTAAATAAAAGTGTACCGTTAAATCCGCTATATCCCCGCTACCGCTATATCAAGGTCGACCGCTAACAACTCGCTAACCACTATTGATAACATATACGTAAAATACTCAAGTATTATGTTCCTCTTCACACTAAAGATTGGGTATCAGCATGCCTTGTGAAGCTTGAATCTTTGGTTGGTCAGAATATGAATCTCAAGAAGCCTATTAATAGGGAGGTGATTCTTCATGGTACCATTCCAAGACTGGTTGAAGAGATAGAGAGCTCAGAATCTAAGGAAAGGAAAGAGGAAGCTGTATTGGAACTCAACCGTATCATATCTGAAGAGACCGAGTATGCAAGCGAAGTAGCTGCTAGAGGAGGCATTTTCCCATTGATGAAGGTAATTGATGAGGGAGGAGAAAGAACACGAGAAGCTGGATTAGCTGTCGTATATAACCTGACCATGGATAGTGAGAACCATCCTGCCATAATTGCTGCCGGTGCAATCCCTGTACTAAGGAAGATAGTCTTCTTACAAGGTTCACAGTGGGAGCAAGCGCTTCACTTCGGATCTTACCTACCTAACCATTGTATCGCTGTTGATTATTGATCGTTTGAAACCAATGCTGAATCTCAGAGATATTACGATAAAGCAACTCTAAGATGACAAATTTTGGGTTCATTGTATAGTATCAAAATATGATGATACGATCCTCCATTGTTATTTATGTAGTGTCATTCTATTCTAATTTCTTTCTTTCTCTAGTATGGGAAAAGGCTTTGTTGTTGTGGTATTGTGTAGATTCTGGATAAAAAGATTCAAAGAACCAGTTTCTGCCGGCAACCAAGTTCTGAAGCTTCAAGAGAAGCACATACAAGAACCTCAAAACTTCTATACAGAATTAATGGTGGACTTGCATATTAGATCCCACGTCTGAATCATCATTGGTTACTCAAGCTTATAGATTGTATTACAATGCTACAAAGCTTGGACTTTGCAAAATTGGCAATGGATCTGAAAATCGTTAGCTTTGAATGGGCTTGTCTTGTTCAACCTGCCAAGTATCGTCGTTTGACATGCATTTCAAAAGTTAGAAACTGATCGAAAGTAACTTCACCAAAAGCTAACCAAGGGATTGATTTGTTTATGCAGTATGAGAACACCATGAACACTGTAGAATGAAAGCACTGGATGGCGGAAACTTAACATTCCACAGGAACACAAGGTGCAAGAGGTTTTTGTAGGAACCACTGTCAATGTTCCATCTGCCATTTCTGATCTTTTCTCCTATTCTTCATCTAAACAAGCAAAACATGCCTCAAAGGGCTTAGCATATTGTAGAGCACCATAGGTTCATGAAAAGGTAGATTTTTATTAATTTCAGAAATTTGAGCTTGCTGTAGGTTAAGTATATCATATTGGAAGCTGTAGTACCATAGAACTGCTCCCAGTTGTCTTACTCAGGACAGTTATGTTCGTATTCAGAGTGGAATTCACATATTAAGGAACGGCTAAAATAAAAGAGTACAACAATAACTATGCCTTCTCCCATACTAGATGGGGTCGGCTATGGATTCTTTGTCTTCATAGAGCCCAATCATGTACTATCTTAACAGTTAACTCATCATAAGCTACATCATTTGTTGAAATAAAAGAATCTTAAAAGAAATTTGCAGTGGTTTTGAATGCTAAAAAACTTGGCTGTAAAGATATGCTCTCGAAGGGCATGTGTATTCCCGTAAGGAAGATAGCAAAGGGCATGTACTAGTCATAAATATATCTCCATTTTGGATGGAGGTTGTTTTCATCTTATCAAGATTTAGTTGTCCTTGAAAAAGAACGGTTCAACTGGATAGAGCTGGAAACCTCAGCTATTATGTAGATCCAGCTTGCAAATGTCAGAAAAATGTATCAGAAAATTTAATTAGGAAATGGTACCAAATATTGTTTTACATGTCCACGTATCTAACTTATCTAGTTCATGAAAGTTCTGGTTTATGCTTCCTATGACCATGATGAACAAGATAAGTGACTGAAAATTCTCTCACTAATCTCTCATTAGAAGGAAGTAGCGAGAGATTTGCGAGGGAGTTCTCTGTTATCTCCTGGTGGTCACTAATTAGCGAGGGAAAGCTTTCCTAACTCATCCCTCACTATCCCTAGATAAATTTTGCTAAAAATTGTGGTTAAGATCTGTCGCTAATCTTCTCTACAAAATTTCCTTACTTCAAATATATCTTTTCAGTTTAATTTAAGTCTATCTAACGTCATGGACTTTTTAACCGCAAAATTTTCTGTAGGACTAATGCCAATGTGTCCTTTTGATACAAATGAATTTTTTTGTATTCTTCAGTTTTGATGAATTATAAGCTATTGATCTTTTAGCTAGCCTTCTTACATCTCACAATAAGGTGTCCCGAATATTACTATTAAATAAACTCTTGGAGATCACATCCTTGATCATGTTTTATCCAATCGATTAGTAGATCGACCGGCAGGTTCTCGGGCTTGTCATGCCATAGAAGAAGTTGGGGTACAACATCATCTTCTGCTAATTTATGTATCTGGATTATTTTATTTACCAATCTTAGACTGACCGACCTGTGTTGGGTTGTATTGGAAGTTTTATAATCATTTAGAAGAACACATCAAAACCATATTGTATATGAATCATTCGATTCTTCTCTTTTTAAATTTCTGTAACTAGTCAAAATTGCCACCCATGCGTGCATGTGTGTGTGAGAGAGAGAGAGATTGTGTATGTGCGATCATTTACTGTTTCCGTGTCTGTTAGCAACATGGTGGCCATGTGTTCGTGTTTTTTGTCATTTTTTCCTTGTTTTTGGTATGGGGAAATGTGGATGTGCACGCGTGTGTGTGCATGTTCTTGTGAAGTTTTTTCTTTGCCTATTAGCAACTTTGGCATTTGGATGTGTGCGTGTGTGTGTCTACTTTCCCTTGTTTGACAGCAACACTTTTACCGACATAATCTTCTTCCTCACTCCATAAGAACATTGACCAACTACAAGTCATCTTAATCTTGTTGACACTGTAGTTTATGGATAGTTGAACCTGAGAATTCGTGTTCATGCACCAAAGCAGACTCGACCTTTCTGTTGCGTACAAGGTTTGGTATATAGGAGCTTTGGAAGCCATGGCCGTCTGTATCACTTGAGACTTCTTTTTTCCAGGGAATTGAATGGAGCCGAGTTCCTTCCATACACGGAGACATCATATAAATGCAGGAATCAGCTCGTTCTTTATCTCTTCACTAAAATAATGATAATAAAGACACTCGTACATTCACACACAGAGAGACACAAACATATAGATCTAAACAGTTCTCCATTCAAATCACAGCGCGAGAGGCACCTCCACGTCGGAGCAAGGAACACAAGGCGCCTCCTACTAGATAGTGCAAGATACATCTGCAATGTTGGATTGATGACCAGCCTCAAGCAGTTGACACGAATGGCTTTGGCTGGCAGATGGGTGGTCAAGTTTCTATTTCGTGCTTCTCTGAAGCATAAGCCCTGATGGTACTGTCCTAACTGGTTTTAAGCTGCCGCGGTTGACGGGAAGTGGCACTGCATGGATGTACTTAGGTTTCCCTGATTATAGTTCCAAAGAATGAAAGATTTAGATTAACCAAATAATATGTTTTAGATTAACCAAATAAATCTCACATGTACCAGTTTTATTCGAAATCTGTAAATGCCCACAAAATTTTTGTAATTCCCAGGGGTTCTTCATGGGTTAATTATTCCGTCTGATCTTATTTACTGCATATAAAAGTGTTTATAACTTTATTCTTGATAGTTGATATATTGGAGTCACCGCCATTTTCCATGGACTTTAGGTGTAGTGTGCTATATTATCCAACCTCCAAGCTGTTTGAAAAGCTCAGATATTCAAGAACTACATATTGCAACCCAAGCCAAATCCAAAACCAAGCTTTTTAAGATAGTTTGCACTAGAAATTTTTATGACTAAGAAAGCTTTTTGAAAGAAGATATGAGAAACTAGATTATGAAAATATTAAAAAAAGAGTGACTACAAAAATATTAAAGGGAATGATTTATGTTTAACTCGTAGCATCCATGAAAACAACGAAAACAAAACTGACAACCGGAACTGGAGGAAGCACGGTCAAAAAAATGTCCTCCAAAAAATACTGCAAACCTTGGGACTAAGTTTTGTGGTATCATCGCCGCTAGGAAACAACTGCACAACCATTGCACACAAATCAATCGTACTTGCACAGACACGCATACATGCAGACAAGATAATTGCTGAATGGGGCAGAAGTTTGAAAGGATAAAAAAGATGAACGCGATGTCATCAAAGATGGAAATTGCTATTATGCTGCAGGTCAATTCCCCATGAAGAATAATAGAGCACTACATTACTATATATATCCCATATGATGGTCAAATACCTTCATATAGAATAAATTACTAATACATCATTATATCCCATATTATTTTCACTTGAAGTAACTGGAATCCCATGTTACAACGATAAGTAGTCTTCCTACTGACCTGGTTTGAGTTGTCCAAACAACCTCACAGGGATCACTGCACAGGCCTACACTATTGAGTGATTTCCTTTCATTCATCGAACTGCTTTTAATGCTTAATAATGGTAGAGTGTAATCATGTTCCAGCTGCACGAGACTTATAATTGCAACATATTATAGACTCCTGTCGGTGCTGGCATAGCGAGCAGTGGTTTTGGCTGTCATGCCGGTAGTCAGGGTTTTATTTTAGTATGCATCATTCTAGAAGGGAGTGAGTCGAAGCATTCAGAGTTTTAATGAACAATGATCCCACCTAAAATATAATTGTCTCTCTCTCTATATATATATATAGAGAGAGAGAGAGAGAGAAGAAGAAGAAAAGACAGACTAGCAATTTCGTAGTTGTTAAGATCCAAATTTAATTTTGAAATCTCATGATTTTACGAATCTCTAAAGGTTAGAAGATCCTGATCCCAATTTTGTAACTCTAACAAGAGTCAAGACTATCATAAAATTAAACACATATGGAAGACAAGATGAGAGAAACATGCAAGGAAGTTTGAATAGCTTCATTGATAGGCAATTGGATCTCTGTTGAATGCAAGCAGTTGGGGAATATACAGTACAGATGGGGTTATAGAACACGAAAGTGCTAGATGGAAACCATATAAAGCTTGCTCCTGCTCTTTGGTTTCAATGTGAATGAGCCAAGACAGATCCGAAGGATCCATGTAGCACACCTTGATTGGTATGCGAAAAGGTAATGGTTTTGGTTTTCTTCCACCTCCCGCCCCAGCCAGTTTCTTCAAGTTACAGGTGCCGGTGAAAAAATTGTACATTGTTTGACAACTCAATGCGATCCTGCAAAATCTTGGGAGTTCAGATTTATATTCAGAATGATCTAAATTTAGTCCTCTACCAGGGTAATGCGTAGTGCAATTCTGCGCCAGACTAAATTGCATTTTGCAATTATGCAAATTTTTATTGAGCGAACTAAGATCCTTCTAAAACCTGGGAGTTCAGTTCTATATTCATATGTTTTTTGGGCCAATCACAGAAGGTTTAACTGCATACATATGCAACAAAACCTACTTGGGATAATTAACTGTTAGATAACCCTATTGCAGCATTATCAACACTTGGAGAGTTTCAGTTTTACAATCATTATTCCTTTCCATTGTGGTCTTTTTCTAGGGCTTTAACAAAAGAATCCATTGCTACCAGCCTACGACTGCATCGTTGTATAGTTGTACTTAATTTTTTTATTCTTCCCAACCGCTATAGACTATCAAGGGTTCTGTACTTGGTATTCCGTAGTTTATCTGAATCAGAGAGAAGTACTTGATGTACAACCATTCTTAGTTGTATCATGCATGTGATCGCTTCGCAGCACGTGAAATTCGAATTAGGAAACGACCATCTTAAAGATAAGACACTGCCACGTGAAATTCGAATTAAAAAATGACTGCCTTAAAGACAAGGATACTGCAGTCTGCCTTGCGTTCTGCAGTAAAGCCATTGAATTCTCCATTCCCTTTAGTTTATTTCAATTTCATATCATTTCTCAGACACCATTTACTGAATTGCAGCAGGCAAAGTGAATAGAAACACTTAGTTATTGATTACTAATTGTTAAAAAACCTTAAAAAGAAAAGGATTATTAATAGCTCGCGTGACCATGTCTCCTCGCATGTACTAAAGTACCATTTTTCTAACTTGCCCAAGAATTTACTCTGCCTTATATGGGCAAGTGGGGCACAAGAATACTGCAGTCACTTTTATCAAGCATTAATGGCTAAGCAGCACCCTAGGTAGAATTAGTTGTCCATTCCCGAAACAGAGGCAAAGCAACTTGAACTCTTGTGTGTGTGTGTGTGTGTGTGTGTGAGAGAGAGAGAGAGAGTGCTTGATTTTAGCATTTAGCTCTAAAAAACTCGATCATTTTAGCATTTAGCAAACAATAATGGCTGCTCTACCAACCTGAATACCATGGTCACAGCCATTATCATCATCATGTTCATGGACATCATGATGATGATGCTATACAAGGCCACGAGGTCCAGGAATGGTAGTTCGAGGTAAGGACACTTGCTTGTCGCCCGACTGGGGACTTGAAGAGACAAACTCTCAACATGGCATGAACAGAGTCGGGATATAAAACTCAAGTTGCAGAGAGTGCTTTTGCACTTCCCATGGAGCGCAAACTAGTAAAGGCACAGATTGGTTCTTCAATCATGAAGGTCAATGGCAGAAAAAAAGGACATATTTATTAGGAAATCAATCAAATATTGGGTCTCGATTATCTTGTGAGTGATATCATGCACATATTAAAGGTGGTATAAGGTCCATGTGATGATCATTCTAGCATTTTCTCTTAGTTAGAAATCAGTATGTTACATTTCAAATTTATCATGCTATGGCCTACTATTGGCCTTGCACTGCCTTTCTTGGTCTTAGTAATAAAATGTCTCGTCGAAAGTTGGGAGAATATTTAATGTAGTGAGAACAACTACTAGAGAGCCATCAAAAGAATAAACTGGAAGTCGTTTACCATATGCTTGCTTCAAGAACAAGAGAGCTGTGGTCTTGGAGTAGGCAAGGTTGAATATTTTTATTTGATAAAAAATATATTAAATTCTCTTTGATCTATCACACCCGTGGGTACAAAAAGCCACCATGCTTTCAATGCTTTAGGTTGCCCGTCAGCTGTAGGGGAAGGCAGGAAACAGTGTTCTAAATTATTTGGTCATCACAAAAAGAAAAGGGGTGCCACCGGTTTGAACATTCTCAAGGCAACTATTTGGATGTTGATGTCCAATAATAGTGGCCTTCTTCTTCATCTCTGATATGAATAAAACGAATATAAAAAAATGTTGGAAATTATCAGATAATTTCAAGCTGGTAGCTGTCCCCATCTTGTACAGCTTACAGGAAATGCTTTTAATTTTTAGGTATGTAACTAATAGAACCATACAGATCAGAATCATACCAAGTGGTGATTGTGAAAGAGTATGACTAAGAGGGTCAAGTCTAGGTGCACCAACATATACTTACTGGGTTCGGGCCTTTATGTGCTGTGCAACACCACCCGGTCTCATCAAAACCCTAATATTTTAAAAGGGCATGGTCTGACTAAATGACCAAACTTGGCTCAGACATGGCTCTACTCAAGCCCGCCTGAAGATCAACCTTTCCGTCAAGCTCGCGATCTAACCCGATTAGCCTACAACTGATGAAGGGGGCAATGAATAGATCATTTGCATACTAAGGCATCACATCGAGTCCCATATGATCTCCTGACCTAGTATATATCATTCCAGCAGATACTTATCTCCCACATAATCTAATCACAACCACGTGAGAGCGGCGAACACACATGTGCGCGATCTCGAATAAGTCAACATCTAACCCAGATTCAAGCCATTGACCTACCAATGATGAAGGGGGACAATAAATAGAGGAAGAAGCCTTTATATTTATATATACATATATATATATATATATATATATGTGTGTGTGTGTGTGTGTGTGTGTGTGTGTGTGTCTGTGTGTGTGTGTGTGTTTCACTAACTTGTTTAAACTAATTTTACAAAAGTATTATACTAAACTAATCAAACTGCATTGTTTTTTATCTGAATTTAAGTGGAGGGGAATGAATCAAAGTTTCTTGTCCTTTTAAATTATATCATGATGTTTTGTCTAAGCATGCAAGTTGGCGACCATATGTAGCTTGTCTCTGAAAACGGGGGGCAACACACACGCGCCTTATCCGTTGCAGTTGGCTCTTTATGCGACCAGGCATTGCCTACAGCGACACTCCTCTTCCTATATAACTTATCCTCTCTTCTCCCTTCCTCACAACCATTGAACTCAAATCAGAGTTTCTGAATCTCCACAAGCCAAGCATCTTACCTCACAAAAGAGAGTGATCAACCATGAAGATGGGAGCAGAGAGCCCGTCGAAGAGAAGGTGGTCGAGCCGAGTTCTCGGAGGAGCACTCAGGGAGCGGAGAGCTAGGCTCTACATTATCCGGCGATGTGTCGTCATGCTCCTTTGTTGGCATGATTAAGTCCGGCGCGATCGATCCGGACTGGTCCGGAGCAATTTTGTAGCATATGTTATTGCACCATGGGCTTCGAAAATTTGCCTCAAGTGTGACTTTTTGCAAGTTTATTTGCTGATCTTCGAGGAGTTCAAGCTGGTTTTGCATCGATCAGACCGAGCCATGGCTCCTGTTTGGCTTGAGAACCCGAAGGAGATCACTGATTGTTATTGTATTAGTTCGGACTAGTTAGACTGACCTATGTGCGAGTGTACATATGGATAATTTTGTTCAGATAGAAGAGTTGACAATGAAAAGCTTTTCAGTTGTTGATGTGCATATCTGTTTTTATTCTTTAGTTCTTGAAATCAAAATCCTCTCCACATCAAGTCTAGGAGGTATCAATGTTATCGAGAATGCGATTGAAAACGTAGAGACCATGATGTTTTTCATTCTTGACTCACTCCTGGAACAAATTGAAAGAAGAGTAAGTTCATAAACTTGTTCAAGTTCTCTGGGAACACCAAATTTCATGAACTTGGCTGCAATTTCAACATGACAAACATCATTTAAAATGGCTACAGTTGCCAAAATCAGGAACTTGGCGATTTCGGATGACTGCAAAAGCTCTCAGTAAGAAAATCCTAAATCTCCACAGAAACTACTTGTTTATGATCGAGTCACAAAGCTCCCCCACAAAAAATAATTACAGAGCAATTGGTTGTCCTCATTTAATGATCACTCACATTCTTGCTCAACAATATATAGCGAGATGACAGTACTGACAGCTGTTATAATGACGTAATTTAGAGCAGACTAACTTGCCATGACTGGCTGCTGTGTTAATGGCCCGGATCCAAACCAAATCCACCATTTGGGATCTGGATTTGGTTCTTGATATAATGCATCTAGTCATGAATCTAGGGTTTCCCAGTCAATGTGGTTGATTTACAAACCTTTTTGCATACTATATATACCTAATATAAGCTAAGAGTCGCCCTCTTCCTATAACTCCAGAGAATGTGGCAGTGGTCTCCAGTAGTAGGAGGAGGTGGAGTCCAACTTGGCCTGGAATTGACTAAGTGTTTGTTGAAATTCTCTCCCTTTGCACATGGTTGCAGCATTGCTTGCTTCACAAGAGCCAGTAAAAAATCCACCCAAAGGTGAGTTGAAACTTTTACAGCACACAAGCACCACTGACAAAACCAGACCAGAGACTTGACCCAATCTCCACCGTCGGGGTTCTGTCCACGTGTCGCAAGATGACGTATAATTCCAGGCCATATTCCTTGTCGGCCATTAGATCTGCCACGTCATAATTTGGGTAGCCTGTGATTGGCTGAGGGCAGTGCTTGTGGGACCTCTCCCCTCCAAAGGGGGGCGGGTGGAGCAGGTAAGGCCCAATTATTGGCAGAGACTGAAGATGACCCAACGTGGGGTATGTCCCTTTCAAAATGATGCAGCCTTTGTGCTCACCAAGCATGAATGACCGATCGAGTGTGGGTAGTGTGTCATTTCAAATTGAATTGTTCTATATGTTTTATTTTTCTCTTTTTCATTTTTAAAACTTTAAGTGATAGCCCATCTAAATATTCATAACAATATTAAAATGGCATCTAAGTAAATGGGAATTTCACAAATTCCAAAAACATGCCCAACTTTTGCAAATTATTCAAGTCTAAACCTACATTTTGTGTTTTATTAAGTTATTTATTTTAGGTGGGTGTTATCTTTAGGATAGTATGGTTTTAAGGGTATTCAGATAAAGATAGAAATCATATTAAGATATTAATTTGGTACTAGATCTTTTAGTAGAGGATTGTGAAATTCTTGGACTTTAAGATCTAAATCGTGATCTTTACAACTATGGATATAAAACTAATAAGGGGTTACTTGATTCAAACTTAAAATTTCATCATCAAAACGCACTTACCCATGTTAAGGTTAGTTTATTGTGATTATGGTCAAGTCAAACTTGAAACCATTTTTGTATGATATTGTATCATTTACAAAGCCTTTTGAAGTGTGAAATGGCAATTAACATGCGTTTGATGGTAAGCCCATCACTAATTAGTTTATAGGCCATGCTAAACCCACTTGAAAATGACTGTTGACAACATGAATTTTAGGCGCTTTTTCAATAATTCACCAAATTTTTATGTGCATTTTTGGCATTTATTCATATAATATATATGTGTGCTTGTGTTTGTGGTTTTCTATTAAAATATTAGGGGGGTTTCTGAATATTTCCTTTTCTTCTTTGGAGGATAGGGTGAATAATGAAATTGAAATCATTTTGCTAGGCAATATATTTTAGATTTTGGTGTTGGAAAACTATGTGAAGCTAAGGCAACATGTTGGTGAGTGAGAGCTCATGCATACATATAAAATGTATGCGGTGGGAATAGGATTTCTTCTTATGTTAGCATCTTTAATCATTCTATAGTAATAAAGCACTAAGAGCAATGGCTCACCTGGCTAGCAGTTCAACTCACAAGTTGAAGGTCATGAGTTTGATACTTGGGTTCGTTCCTCAAGCTTCTGCATCACATTGTATCAAAAAAGCATACTAATACATGATTAGAGAGTAGTTTTTTTTTGTGTTAGTGTTCTATTTTCTATTCGGAAAATTACAAATGCGAAGCACCATTAATGATTGTATGTGAGGATATGCATTAGATTTCCACAATGCTTCTCGATCTTTGTTTTCGCATGTTGCTTCATGTTTTTATGTATTTATGTGATGGGAGAGCCAACGATAAGCAGCCGGAGAATTCAAACACAAGGTATTCGTACCAAGTTCAGAGCAGATCGAGCTAAGTAAGAGTTTGGGTTTGGGCCTTGTAGACTTGGATTCTTTATGAACCCGATACCTGATCTATGTTTTCCTTTTCCATTAAATGTAACTGACCATTGGTTTTACATAATCAGACTTCTTCGTGTTGGTAAAATACAATTTACGGGCTCATTCTGTTTTGGGGTACAATGCGGAGGCTAAAGCCAGATGCATGCCCCCCGAATCAAACTCGTGACATTCAACTTGTGAGGCGACACCCTAGCCTCATATTGTTTGTACCACTTGCTATTACTTTGATGATAATACTATAATGGGGATGAAAATCTTTACCCATCCCACCCATAGCATAGGGCCGGTTCTCAAGGAAAAAAGCATGCTCCTATAAGTAGTGTTAAATGTTTAATATCTTATAGTGCATAATCTTGCATAAACATTTATACCATTCGATATTTGAGAATAAACACTTGAGATGATAAAACACACATGATATATTAAATGCAAGGTATAAAAGTGTAATGACAATTTTAATTCAAATCATTACTTTTTATCTCAAAGATCTAATGATAAAAATGTTTATGTAAAATTATGCACGAATGACATTATGCATTTAGCACTACAACTTTATATATGTTCATCTATTTTTATATAAAACATATGTGCATCATGTATATGTATAGTTTATAAGCATGTGCTTTACAGGTTTCGCCCCATCTTTCTACTTGAAAGAAGGGCCTTGCATGCTTTTCTTTGGCTGACCCCCCTAAAATATATATTTTACATGTATATATATTTTATATAAAATAAATATATATGCATATGAAATATTGTTGATTTTTATTTAATAATATGAAATATTATTAAATAATATATATTTTACGTGCATATATAAAATATTATCTTTTATGTAAAATATATGATATTAACTGATTTTTTTTTAAATATTTTCTTTGCATAGGTTGAGTTGAGGCGTGGCGGGATGGTGAGGAGTTAGTTGGGGGTGCAGAATTTGATCCACCCTGCCCCATATTGCCATGCCTGTACTACACCGCTCAAAACTAGGTAGAGACGCACATTTGGGTAGGATCCATTTTGAGGTATGGATCCGTGTTTCACATTGCTAGACCCGTTTAAATGGATATCAATGATGATAGAATCTGCCTTGAAATGTCATTCGTGAGGTATGGATCTTCAGTCATACCAGTATGATATCTGGCTCTGACCCAGTGTAGTCTCTGACTCAAGCAATGTCAGACCCAGAGTCACCTCTAGTTCTTTTTGTCCAGATCCAATATCTTAGATGATGGGTCTGGATCTGGTTCTGACCCAGGGCCAGCCCATTGATAAGACGAAACAAATAAATTATCATAAATTTTGTTCTGTATGATCAGAGTGCCATCCCTACCGATTATGTTGGCTATTTCCAAACACTTCACTAGAATCATTACTGCTGGCCAGTATCTTTTCTTTTTTATCAAGGCTAGCCAGTATCATTTTTCGGGATAGGTTGACGGGCACACACGCATATTAAAAATAATTCAATTACGTATTAAAATTTTCAAAAGAATTTGAAATTTTTTAATATATATGTTTATACATATGAGACCATAGTTCATGCACGTGGTGCTCTAAAGATCTCACAGTTCAAATCATTAAAGTAAAAAGTAAAATAGTATGAAAAAGTATAAAGGTATTTTTTTACTTTTATGATTTGAATTTCAATGGTTGATCTCATCCATGAGTAAAAATTAAAAGATTTCAACTGTTGAGATCTTTAAGAATGTTTAAACATGGATGAATATATATATATATATATAGATATATATATAGATATATATATATATGTATGTATGTATGTATATATATATATGTATATATGTATATATATGTATATGTATATGTATATATATATATATATATATATATATATATATATATATATAAGACGTGGGTAGTTCTGGTTTACACAGAATAGGAACCAGAATTGAACTGGTTTTGGTTCTTGCTTGATGCTAATATAAAAGAATAAAGAAAAAAATAAGAAACTGACCTTTTGAAACAATCAGTTCTGGTTCTATGGAAGGTGAAACTGGAATAAAATTGGATGGTTCTCGGTTCCAAGTTTGGTTTCAATGGTTCCGGTTACTGTCCCAGTTAGGTTCCAATTGGAACTGTCAAGGCCATGTCTATACAGAAACACTCACACACACGCATATATATATATGTGTGTGTGTGTGTGTGTGTTGTGTGTGTGTTGTGTAATTTCACATGTGTGTGTGTGTTGTCAAGGCCATATATATATATATATGTGTGTGTGTGTGTGTGTGTATGTGTGTGTTGTGTAATTTCACATCTTATTATATCGATTCTATGTTAAAGGAACATATGCTTGTATCCTATACATATTAGTGTTAAGGGCGATTTTGCTCATAAACCTTTATATGGTTTTTTCAATAATTATCTATTAAAAACTGAGTTTAATTACTTTATCAAAACTTGATGAATATTCTTCTATATATGTTTTCACTACATAAAGTTTTAAGCTGGCTGCACTCAGAGCGTTAGCTCACCTGGCAGGGTGCTTGACTCCACAAGACGCAGGTGTGAGATCGATTCCCAAGGTGTACATACACCTAGCTTCGCCACCCATTGTAACAAAAAGAAAAAATCTTTATCTTGCTGTTAGCTACCTACCTACCCTCCTTTGTCTTGGTTGTGTACCCAGTACATTAATTAAGGGCAAGTTCTCATTCTCACTAAATACGAACTTCACTGGACATTTCTTATGAAGCTAACGGTAAAATTTCGGGTCAGAATCAGGTGGGTTCAGGCCCACCAAATGCATTCAAACCCGACTTTCACGAGTTGCTTCAGGTTGATGGGTGGATCAACCTGGGTCTGCTGAATCTCGACCTGGTCCTGACCTTTTGGGTCGGGTTATTTATTCGGGTCCGAAATTGCCAACTCCTACCGTCTGATGATGGTTTGATCATCTTCCCATACTAATCCGCCTAAGAAATAAAATACTTATTGTTTTATTCCATTAAAACGCAGCACGTTAGTTATGCGTTACTGTGAAGCCGCATCAGGTTACAACACACAGGAAAATACTCTCGTTACAGCTTCCTTGACCGCTCGGTACAATATTACGTGTCCCGTATCGTACTTGATGTGTCCGTGCGCAAACCGTTCAAAATAACGCGGGAGGTATTCGCTCCAGTCGAAGGAGAACGGCAAAACGTTGGTCGATTCTCTGGAATGTCGATTGATAATTTCACGCGGTAGGAGACGAAGAAGACAACGGCCGGTCATTCCCCATCAGTGAAGGTGACTCTCTCTCTCTCTCCGTGTACATTATATGGAGGTTTGGATGATTTTGATTGTCGAGACTGAACCTCTTTTGTAAACTTTTCATGACAAATTCTGCTGGTGTTGCTGCAGACAAGCAAGAGCCCTCGATGTTGACCACCCACATCAAGATCATTACTAAGTAAATAACATAATACACAAGGCTGCGGAATAAGATTTTCTTTTTCTACAATGGAAGGCCAAAGCCTCTCACACATGCTCATAGTTACGCAGAATAAGCTAATTGTTTTCATAGAGTTAGATCTTGTGTCACGCTAATAGTTAACTCAATATAAGCTAAATTAGTTTTATTGTTTTCTTTCAATATTTTTTTGTCTTGTTCTTTCTTTTTTAACATTTTCACTGTCAAATTTTTGGACTTTTTTATCAAAAATTCCTTTGATCACCCTTTCACTTGTCCAAATCATCTTAAATGATTTTCTCATTTTCTCATATATTGGTATAACTGCTAATTATTCTAATAACCTCATTAGTTCTTCCTCGTATAACCACACATCTAACTATGTATCTTCATTTTTATCATCAACATCTTTTATATATATTTATGATTAATTGCTCAACAGTCCAAACCATATAACATAGCGGGTCTAAATTACTAGTATATAATATTTACCTTATAACTTTAATACTACTACAACTAAGCCTTTTTTCATACTAGATGGGTCGGCTATATGAATTCTTTGTTATCTTTTGTTGAATCCATGGTAAGTTTGACACAGTTTTATTATGTTGGTTGTCGGAAGTCTTAACGCAATCCTCCTCCTTTATCCGGGCTTGGGACCGATCATGCAAGGGTGATCCCTTAAATGAGAGGAGTTTACCTTATAACTTTAATAGTATATGAATATTTTCTTTCCTAAAAGATAAGGTGTTGGTAGATGTTACCCTCAATAATGAAATCGAAATCAATTTGCTAGGCAATATATTTTAGATTTTGGTGTTGGAAAATTATGAAGCTAAGGCAACATGTTGGTGGGTGAGAGCTCATGCAGACATATAAAATGAATGCGGTGGGAATTGTATTTCTTTCATTATATTAGCATCTTCAATCATTCTATAGTAACAAAGCTAGCTAGTACAAAGAGCAATAGCTCACCTCGATAGCAAGTGAACTCACAAGTTGAAGGTCATGAGTTTGATACTTGGGTTCATCCTCAAGCTTCAGCAGCATCACGTTGTACCGAAAAAAACTTATGATTAAAGAGTATTTTTTTATGTTAGTATTCTATTTTCTGTTCATAAAATTACAAATGAGAAGCACCATTAATGATTGTATGTGAGGATATGACTAATCAGCACTAGAGCTCTTTGTGCCACTTGCTACTCTTTTATTGAGAATACTACCATAGGGATCGCAATCTCTACCTTCCCTGAGATTGGTTTTCATCCCAATATGTATATATATGTGTGTGTGTGTGTGCGCGCTTCATGTATATATATGATTTATATACATGTGCTCTATAGGGTGCACTCCATTTTTCTTATCGAAAGACGGGTCTTACATTGATATTGATGGGTCCTCCTAAAGTATATGTTATATATATATATGATATTGATGGGACTTACATGTACTATATATAATCACTTTAATTTAATAAGGTCAAATATCATAGAATAGCTTTTATGTTTCATGTAGAATATATGATATTAACTGATTTTTCTTTTAAAATTTTACTTAGGTTGAAATGGTGCGGGGCGGGATGGTGCAGAGTCAGTTGGGAGTGCAGAATTTGGTCCACCCTGCCCCATATTGCTATTCCTATACTACAACACTCAAAACTAGGTAGACAGACACATTTGGGTAGGATCCATTTTCAGGTAAGGGTCCGTGTTTCACATTGCTAGACCCGTTTAAATGGATATCAATGATGATAGAATCTGCCTTGAAAAAGTTTCATATTTATGCTGTCAAGTTACTACCGTGAGGTATGGATCTTCAGTCATACCAGTGTGATATCTGGTTCTGACCCACTGTGACCTCTGACTCAAGCAAGGACAGACCCAGCGTCGCTTCTGGTTCTTTTTATCCAGATCCAATATCTTAGATGATGGGTCTGGATCTGGTTCTGACCCAGGGCCAGCTCACTGATCAGACGAGACAAATAAATCATCATAAATTTTGTTCTGTATGGTCAGAGTGCCATCCCTACCAGTTCTGTTGGCTACTTCCAAGACTTCATTAGAATCATTACTGCTGCTCGCGAGTACCTTTTCTTTTTTTATCAAGGCTGGCCAGTATAACTCTCTCTCTCTCTCACAAACGCACACACATGCCATCGTGTGTGTGTATATATATGTATATATATACACATATATATATACATATATATACATATATGTATATATACATATATATGTATATATGTGTATATATATGTATATGTACGTATATATAAGATGCAAGCAATGACAGATATTTCATCGTGCTACAGGAGGCAAAACATGTATCTCAAGCTTGTATTCAACCGTAAAATATATCTTTTACATTGAAATCACAAAATTTCACTGGATACAAGTGTAGTTCCCAACAAAAGTGGGTCCTGATGGGGCACTATGTGTTTCTTTATTATACGATGGATATAATAAGATGTGAAATTGCCCATACATGCACACACCATATATAATATACGTATATGTATATATGTGTGTGCGTGTGTGCACGTTTGTGTGTCCATCTGTACATATGTATGCGTGTATGAGTGTGTGTATATGCATGTGCTTGTGTGTGCATGGGACTGTAATTTCACGTCATATTATATTCATTTTATAGTAAAGAAACACGATGTGCCTCATCAGGATCCATTTTTTGTTGGGAACTACACTTCTATCCTATACGTATGTTAGAGTTTTAAGAGTGATTTTGCTCACTGAACCTTTATGTGTGTTTTTCAACAATTATCTATTTAAATAATTTCCAAGTTTAATTGGTTTAGCAAAACTTGAAGAATATTCTTCTCTATATGTTTTCACTACATAAAGTTTTAGGTCACTTCTTGACTCCACAAGATGCAGGTTCGAGATCGATTCCCGGGGCGTGCATACCTGGATCCAACTCCCGTTGTAAACGAAAGGAGAAGTCTTTAGTTGACTGTTAGCTAGCTACCCCCTTTGTGTTGGTTCTTTCGCCGACTACATAATTAATGGTAAATCCTCATCTTCACTGTAATGAACTTCATTGGACATTTCTTATGAAACTAATCGTAAACTTTGGGGTCAGAATCAGGTGGGTTCAGGTCAACCCGATGCATACAACTAGACATGGTCGGTTTGGAACCGGTTTGACAGTTTGAATCGGAACGAAACTGACCTCGGAATCATTGGTAACCGAAACCGGTCGAATCGCCTCCAGAATTGTAACTCAACCCAAGGACCCCTCGGTTCGGTAATGGTCATAATTTTCAAGAACTGACCTGAAACCGAAACCAAAACCAACGGTTTAAATCGCTTATAAATAAAAATGTATATATTTTATATACATAATGTGGGGCGTGCCATTGAGATAAGTTGGAGTTCAACTTCTGCCAGTCATTTTTACCACAAAAAATGGTTTCGAAGCAGTTTCGGTTCTAAGTTCTAGGTAACCCAGAACCAGTGGTTTGTAACTGTCCATTCCGGTTTACGTGAAACCGGACATGTCTACATGCAACCCAATTTTCACGAGTTGCTTCAGGTTGATGGGTGGACCCAGCCCGGTTTTGCTGAATCTTGAACCGGTTCCAACTTTCCGGGTCAGGTCATTGGGTCGGGTTTGAAATTGCCACTCATATGATTTGATCATCTTCCCATAATAATCCACTAAGAAATAAAAAAAATTACTGTTTAATTCCATTTAAACGCCGTCAATTACGTGTTAATGTGAAGGCGCATCTGGAGTGCGAAGGTTACAACACACCGGAAAATAGTAACGTTACGTCCGCCTTGAGCGATCGGTACAACATCCCGTGTCCCGTATCCAGTGTCGTACTTGACATAGCTGTGTGCAAGATATTCAAAATAACGCGGGCGAGCCAGTCGAAAAAGGAAAACGGCAAAACGTTGGTCGATTCTTCATTTCACGCCATAGAAGACGACGGCCAATCGTTCACCCTTAATGAGGTCCTCTGTGTGTGTGTGTGTGTGTGTGTGTACCCTGTGGAAGTTTGGATGATTTTGATTTTCGAGACTGAACCTTATATGCAAACTTTTCGTGACAAATGCTGCTGGTGTGGCTGAACGCCCTTTGATGTTGACCACCCACATTTATTAAGTATACATGTTTAAAGCATCGCTTCGCGTGAGATTTATTCTCTTGAAGCTCATTACCAAATAAAGAATATACTACAGAAGGGTGAGAAATAAGATTTTATTTTGTTACAATGGGATGCCAAGCCTCACGCGCGCACTCACATACGCATGAACCCTCCTCGCTTGAATTGAACTCACCACCTGTAAGTAGGAATTAGAGAACCCGAACTCAAGAGTTTTTGTTTACTTTTAGGGTCGTGAGTATAATTAAAAATGTAACAAGGTGTTTGGTAAAATAAAAGAAACAAATAATATTACACTTTTGCTCTAAAAAGTAAAGGTGATAGACTGAGTGCATATTTACTTGATTGGTAGTGGGACAGCATATGTGTATTATGGACGCTAACTGCGTCTTCTATAATACACATGTTGAGACCAGTTTACATAGTCTTGTTTCATGTGCCTTTGCTCAGGAGGCATGGCGTGTGATTGATCTTCCTTCTATACCAGATGTGAGGAATCATTTTGCATGGTGAGGTTTCTCCAATTCTATCACCATACTGTCAAAACCATCATTGTCACCATCAAAATTATTTATCTATATATATATATATATATATATATATATAAAATTAGGTTTTATAGGTGATTTTGATGGTGATAAAAATCTTGACTCGTGGAAAACAGTTTTGAATAAAAGGAAGTAGCGACTGAAGTTTGCACCAATGTTAAACAAGGGATTAAGCTAAGCACTGTGCTCAATTGAGCATTGCCGCTGCCTAATTATAACAATCTTTTATTTGGAGTGATAACTTGGCATCCACGCACAGTTACGGTATGGAAATTGTGGCGTACCAGAAATTGAAGACCTTTTCAAGGAACTGTCAGATCTCCAAATGAAGTTGCTGCGTTCAGCATTAAGCTGGCAGAGGAATTCAGGTTATCTCAGCTCCCAGTTTTATTATACATTTGAAGTTTGGTTTTTACCATCTTGTTCCTCTATGTTTGGTTCTATAACCATTACCTGTCATGCGCGCTTCATTGTAGCTTCCTGTCTTCCTATTTCATCTGAATGAAATATCAATACATTTGTGCTGAAGAAAAGAGGAGGCATATTTACTGTAATGAACTAATACATCAAAAGCATGAAATAAAGGGCAACTCTTATAGTTTACATTGATATAGCAACTTATGAATTAACGAACCATAACTCACGCCATGTACACACTGCTTCAAGCTAATAAGGCATTTGTAAGGGCAGCCTTAACGCAATATCAAGTAGCATATTTACTTGATTGGTGGTGGGACAGCATATGCCGTATTGTCGACGGTAACTGCGTGTTCTGTATTACACATGTTGAGACCGGTTTACATAGTCTTGTTTCATGTGCCTTTGCTCAGGAGGTATGGCGTGTGATTGATCTTCCTAGTTCCTTCTATACCGGATGTGAGGGATCATGATACAGTACATGATCTGTAGTGAGAGATTGTTCGTATGTTACAAAAAGGGGTAGTGATCCATGCCCAATTGAATGCAGTGCTTGATCTGTCATTTTAAATGGTTCTACTGGCTCAACCACCAAGCCGTCCTCTTCCATCACCTTTCATGACTCTTTCAATGCTCAAAATCACTCTACTTGTCTAAATCATCACTGTCACTTCCAAAACTACTCAAAAAATCATAGAATCACTAATATATACAAATATTTAAGAGCTTTTTAGATAGTTTTTTTTTATGATAAGAAGAATAGTTTTAACTGTGAAAGGGTCACAGCAAGAGGTTTGAATCATTAAAATCATGCGAAACGAGGGATTAGATACCGTGCCTAATTGGAATCCCTTGTTTGAAGTGATAACTTTGTATCCATGCGCAGTTACATTATGGGCATTCTGGTGCACCAGAAATTAAAGACTTTCTCAAGGAACTATTCGATCTCCAGATGAAGTCGCTGCGTTCAGCATCAAGCTGGCAGGGGAATTCCAATTAGTTCGGCTCCCACTTTCATTACACATTTGAACTTCGGTTTTTACTAACTTGTTCCTGTATGCTTGGTTCTATAACCATTATCCTGTAATCCGTGCTGTATCGGGGTTTCCTGTGCTCGTATTTCATCTGAACGAAATATCAATATATCTGTGCTGGAAAAAAAAGCAGCATATTTGCTGTAATAAACCAATACATCAAGAGCATGAAATAAAGGGCAACCAGTATAGTTTATATTAATATAGCAACTTATGAACTAATGAACCATAACTCATGAAAATGAGAAGATTAACTTCCCTAGATTTACGACAGGACACAGATTTCTGATCAGATGAAACCACTAGTATACTGATGGAAAATCTCGAGACAATGCGATTCAATCAGCTACTACTATCAAAGTGTGACAAATGCCCTGAATATGTTCAGGCGAATGCATAGCTATTAAGGAAAGACCATACTCATAATCAAGTTTCTCGGATTGATTAATGCCTACGAGAGACACATTTAAGGTGATTGAGATGGAAAAAACAATTAAAGGTGTAAATTAGACTGTAAGTATCTTTATAAGAGTGAGAAGAAGGCCCCCGTGAGAGTAAAATGCTATTACTGGCACAACATCAAGCTCAATGGTGACTTAGAATCCATGTAGCTGACCTACTTAGTGTGAAAAAGGCTTGGTATTCTTTGGAAACCTTAATCAGAATCACCTCTCACATGGATGTGAACTGATTTACCAGATATTTGTTTTTCTTTGATTAAGTAAAAGATTAGTTAAACTCTGCCCCATGTAAGGGGTCACACTTGCATCGCCAGTCCCAAGTCCACATAAAGGAAGAGAATTGTGTTAGGCTTGTCAGATTTATTTACCATGAATTCTACAAATTATGATAGAGAAACATACCATGAATTCTACAAATTACAATAGGGCTATGTGGAAACAAAGAATCCATGTAGCCGACCCTATCTACTATGGGAAAAGGCTTAGTTGTTGTTTGTTTTGTAAGTAAAAGATTAAGTAAATGTCATATCAAAAAACTTGAATCCACAGGACAATGTTTTTCTTCATTGGTCTGCATTTCCCAAATGCACACATATCTTAGGAGTTAATATTTCAAGGAGATAAAAACAATTTAAACAAGACGTTAAACACATAACTAAGGTTGGTTAAAATGGAGAAGCACACTTGTTGCAAGAAAATACCGTTGAAATTGAAAAATAAATATCATAAAACAGTAATAAGCCCAAATTGTGGTCAACTGTCAACAATTAACATGCGCAAAAAATATACATAATAGAAATGAAAATGTTGAAGTAGATATTCAAGTACACAAGAAAAGACCAGATCCCCAATAAAGTTATCAAAGAAAAAGTTGGTGCAACACCAATGAAAATAAAACTAAGTTGCACCAATGAAAGGAAAAACTAAGAGACATGTTTTAGGTGATTAAGACATTTGGAAAAGACAATCACAGTGTGCTCTACTGAAAAAAATTATGAAATTGGATGTGAACGTTCTAAAAAAGGGTGAAAGGAACGCCTGGAAGAACACAATGATGTTGCTTTCGAGTTTAAACGCTAATATGGCATACGATCGAGCTAAAAGAGGCTTGGCTTTGGTTTCCCTTTTTATCGAAACATCTGCGATCATACCTAACATCGTACGAAATAATCCCTCCTAATACTTATGCCAGCAGAAGTGAACATACGCGTACGTGACATATGCAAGAATGAATCAACTTTTGTAGAGGGCACCAGGCCAGTTTTCTTTTCAAATATTGAAACTGATTCCACATGCAACTTGTGCATATGCACAGATTCGAAGGCAGTATATAGGAGGCTGGACACGCGGTGGGAAGAAATTTCTGGCATCACAAATCACAATAACTACTCAAATAGAATAAATAAAGCAATCAAAATCCGTATATTATAAATCATATATTTTTGATGTTCATGATGGAGCTTGTATGTATCTCCTCAATATATTCATGAAGATCTCTTGAGATTGGCCAGATTGTCTGATGATACATAGCGAAGAACAAAGTACCATCATCACAGCCGACTGATCACGGTCATAATCCTGATTGCATCATCATCATTTTATACCATCAAAATTAGGAACTGAGGATAGAATAAGATAAATGGGGAAAAGATTTTGGATTGATGCTTCTCTAAGAGCCATAATTTAAGATCAGTCATGCAGAAGGAAACAACTGATACCTTCTCAGTTACAACCACAAGAGGCCGAACACCGAACTGATGTTCCAATTCTTTAATCTTTTCATTGGCCAAATGAATATCCTGGAGTTAAGAAAACAGCTACTGAGAACGAAACTGATAATGGATAGTCTCATAAATATTAGGATTTGCTTAAGCACATGAAAGTCTTGGTGCCCAGTAAAGTCAAAGGTTACAAATGCCAAACTTGTTCTAGACATTACATGAAAAAGATACACAATAAAAAAATGGCACACAAGTTCCCATGCTTGGTACATTTTGTAAAGCATCAATGATCTACGGTCCTTTATACAACAGATTACCGCATAAATCAAATCATTTCATCAGCTTCTGGAACAATCTTCCCCTTGCATACATGCATGTGGATATAAATGTGCATGTCTATGTCTGTGCATGCGTGTTACCAAAAGGTTTAAATTTTACGATTTACAGCAAATTCAGGTTGACAATTCTCTCCAACAAAGCCAGAAATATTACGAGGGATCAGTCACATTAACCTCATAATTGAAAGATCTTGTGGAAGATGTTATGGTTGAACATAAATCAATACATTGAGGAACTGAAATGGAAAAATGCGTTAAGAAGTGAAAAGGCACATGATCAACAAATAATCAGAACAAGAAAAGGAATACTGGCAAGGTCCAAAATCAACAACTGTCAAGCAAAAGGTCAGTTTGCTCTATGTTTTCCCCTATCTATCTTTCTTTTTGTACAATTCTTCTTTCTACCCTCTTTGCTCTCCTTAGGTGGTCGTGATAGTACTGCACAATACAGGGAAATCAAATTGGTAAGTTTCTAGATAATCACCGACACAAAATGTCCAGGTGTCAGAAAAGGAAGAGACACAACTCAATCTGATGGCTTCATAACCCAGGATAACCCTGAAAGATGTCGGAAACCAAAGTTATTTTATGATGATAAGTTAAATCTAGATCAGAACCTGGCTCAGGTTAACAGAATCACATATCATGCAATAATCAATGTCAATTTGGCTTTGAGTTCCGAGTTCAGAACACCGATAACATCCAAAACAAAGCTTATACTCTGCCTTTAGACATCATCTAAACAGGGCCTGGAACATTTTGTCCTGAAAATTTAAAAGAAAAAATGAGAAGGAATAATGATCTTAACCGTGTGGAAAAAATTTAAATTGAATAATTTCCACATACCATATCTGTGAAGAAATGATGGTCCGTAAAATCCAATCTATTGGCAGATGAAGCGCCCAGCTGTGGATAAAGAAAACTCTAGAAGTTAATAATAGAAATCAATGGTGATGCCTCAACATCTCATAATATGGTGACTACAAACATGATCACTGACATAATGTTCAGAAACAGAATATGAGCACAACAATCTGTGTGTTGAACAGTTGAAGTTAACGGTATGAAAGATCATTTTGCACAAGCTTATCTCATTCTTCGGGTAATTTCATTGTCAACCCCTATATGGAGAATAATTCATGCTGGCCGTACTACTAAACATCAATAAAATTGGAACATACTGTTCATTAAAGCAACTGGGTCGTTCATGATTGAGCACGTGCAATCTAAGCAATGGAGATGTACCGATTGCTCCTTCCCCAACATAAGAAGACAAAAATGACTGCATTCAAAAGAATTGCCAAAAACGATTCTGCTTGCTTTCCTAAAGGATCATGACAATAGAGTACAAAACACTTATTGAAATTTTTAAAAAAATGTTTAAAATATAATTACCCTCTCGATTGTTATTACAAAAGCATCTGCAAACCCAATAGCAGAAATGCATAAGATGACCACATCCTCCACTATGTTCAATGGTAAAGTGTGATAAGGTTTCTGAACGCCAAAGAAATGTAATGGAGCCAAACTGCTAAAGAAAATGGGAAGCGTTTCCTCAACTTCTCTTATCCGTGACATGATCCTTTCAAGCTGCATATCAGAGACCTGCACTCAAATTGGTTGAAGTGCACATCACAAAACTCTTCTTGTACACAGAGTACGGTAGATAGATGGAAATCATAAAAAAACCACGAAATGACTGATGAGATGCAAATTTTAGTGACATCACATAGCAAAATACAGAAAGTAGTGCAGACAAAAGTATAAATACAAAAAGGCATATCAATGGAAAATGACTTTATAACAAAAGGAACTTTGCCATTCTCGATTGAACCACATTCAGCATAATTGCTAATAACCAAGATTTGGCCAGGTTAGGAGGAAAAGGCAGAACACTTTACGTGGCATCAGACACAAGACTTCTGACTGTCCAAGACATCCTTTTCAGCGTATTGTATTGCCGACACTATCATACTTAACAGTCACTTGAATCAAAAAAAGAAATATGGAGAACATAGAGAACTGCTTCATTATGCATACCAGATCCGCATTGTGGACCACTGCAACATGAGCTCGTCCCAATGCAGTTAGAGGTTCCCTAAGAGGTCCACATGGAATGAGCTGTCCATTTCCCCAAGGCATCAAGCCATTGATCATTATGATGTTGAAAATTTGAAATCCCTTGCCAGTCTCAAGTGCTTCTCTTCAAGATAAATATAAAGTCAGCAAATTGATTTAAAAAAACAGAAAAACAGAGGGATCTGAAAAGAATGGGATGAAGATTTTATCATGTGACATATTTGTAGCACAGTGGAAGTTCACATGCACAGTAAAATGCAGGCCTGTTTCTCAAACCTTAATTTCTGAACAGGATAAGATAAAAACATCATAATCTTCATCATTCTTAGCAAGTTCCCAAAGAGCAAAAGCAAGAATTTCAGTGCTATATTAAATGTGTGTCAAGTGTTTGTGCACGCTACATGTGTGTGAGAGAGAGAGTGCTTGTGTGTGTGTGAAGGAAATAATTGGTTTGCTTCAGTCTATAGTGAAGACCCTGCACTTAAGCATTTCCAATAGAAAAGGCAAAACCATATTCAGTTTTTAATATTGGATGATGTTTCTTTTACTATGAAAGTTGAAATGAAGACAAACCGACCGGATTCAGGCCTGCATTTTACTGTGCACGTGAACTTCCACTGTGCTTCAGTCTATAGTGATGACCCTGCACTTAAGCATTTCCAATAGAAAAGGCAAAACCATATTCAGTTTTTAATATTGGATGATGTTTCTTTTACTATGAAAGTTGAAATGAAGACAAACAGACTGGATTCAGTGCCCATGTACGTATTCTGTTTAGGGAGCACATGATTAGACATAATCACAAAAAGGATATGTTCATCCTAGAGGCACATTCTTGGATGTTCGAGCATCGATTTTATAGAACCTGGACTATTTGCGTGCAATCCAAAAGAAACACTTGGAAGTAACTATATAAAAGAAAGCATCAGTTTCGTATAATTTCAGTTATTTGGATCTCATGCACAAAAACAATCTTGAAATTAACTAGAGGGGAGCATAGTGAGAGGCCTTCTGCCATAAAACAAAAACATGCAAGTTGGCACTACAGAAAAAAGTACAAAGTTATAAAAGAAGGTATAATGAAATAACTACATCACAAAAAATAAAGTTTCTCCAGAACCCTATTTAGTGTGGAAGAGGGCTTTGTGTTGGTTATGTTGTCATACTCCAGAAATCACACATAAAACAGACCCGTTACTATAAATTTGATTCAAGGCAAAGAAATGAAAGGGCATGATGGTAATGTGCTCCAGGATAATCAATATTGTTTATCTTTTTCATTTATGAAATACCTGCATCCCATCATCCAAAATTACACTGGCAATTCTGCCACCAAAATCTTCTTGCTTGCTAGATGCAGAACAAAAACCCACGTGACCATATCTGCTGAAGAAACAAGAGGCAGTGCTAACTCTATCTGCACCTATGCCGATCTTAACATGAGTCCCAGCAAGGTGCCTTTGAAGCATTTTAGCTTCATCACCACCACCATACCCTTGTAAGACAAGGGACAGTGGTACAAAATTATGCCAATAGTATGTGTGTATGTATATGTATAATATATACATAGAGAGAGAGAGAGAGATGAACTCTTTTACTGGTTTTTGCTACATAGACAGTACAGCAAAATATTTCCTTTACGGACATGCCATGATATTTGGTTGTGTGTGCAAGAATATATAGGTAAAGGCCACTTGTATAAGGCATAAAGGTATTGCATGTGTATCCAAGAAGAGGCATTCAATATAAACTTCAGAGGCATCATTCAAGAGGAACTTATTCTAGTCATGCGTTCCAGATATGAGTTAAGATCATTGAGGCTCCGTTTCTTAAAGTCACTATATGAATATCAGAAGCACGATTTTGAAGAGATTCTAAGAATGGAACTATGTTTATGATAAAAAAAAAAGAGTTACCTTGTGCTTGATGAGTTATGACAATATATAATCCTGTCCTACGTACATTTATTGGGTGATTTACATATTTAAACAACTTAGCCTTTCAAAGCTAGAGATTATTGATGGTTTCAAGGGTCTGAATATTCGAGAAGACTTAAACACGATCAGGTACTGAGTCTCTTGACTTTAAGACTCTAAAGAAAGAAAGAATGGGCAGAAGTGGGAGACAACCATCTCGCGTCAGCTAGTTCTGAAACTTACAGGATTTTTACCCTCCAAAGGAGGGTGGTGGGGTTACCGTTAGGTAGATGACTTCCGGATGGATATTTTAAGGTGGAATTCAAACATTTTCAGCACTAATGAATGTCCGAGGTTAAAAGTGAGGTCAGCTAAAGTGTAGCACAGAGATGAGAGGTATACTGGAAGTCACCATGTTGCACCCTCTAGATGACACAATCTACTCCATCTGGAGTGGGAAAAGGCTTGTTTAAGGTTAAGGTAATTCCTTTGCTTGGAAGAAAGTCAAGGTTTTCATTGAAGACAACTCGTCAAGGATACAAGAAACACAAATCCAATTCATCAAGTTGCAAGAACCAACCAAACTTTATTATCTAAAAGGCATCAGAATAAGCCACAAGCCCACAGCATCGAACATGATTTCCCAGCAAACCCACTAATATTCAGAAATATTCCAGCAAAGAAATAGAAACTCTCACCCGTGTGAGAATGAGGGGACAAATGCCATCTTCAACAAAACGGCGGGCTATAAACTCCACCATGGGTGTCTTCCCATTTCCTCCCCATGTGATATTTCCCACGCTGATAACAGGCACGGGCAACCTGCAGTAATAGAACAGGACCACTTTTTACAGACAACTTAAAATTTCTAAAAACCATTATTTAGAGAGAGATGACCAACTTCGTCTGGGAGAAGAAGCCCCACGCTGCTGCCGGGTAACCAGAGAGAGATGGTAGAGCACAGAGGCCACAGACAGGAGAGGAAGCAAAGATTGTTGGAACAATATGACAGAGGAAGCGTCTCCATTGGGAGTATACGCTATTTGAGTGGCCAGTCTCTTGAGCTTCTCCATTTTGGATCATCAAGCTCCCATTCTTTCAAAAGATCAACCTTTCTTGAAGCAGCCATGGTTGCCAGTGGGTCGGATCCTGTAGGGATCCAGATAATTCGAAGTCCCAGTTCCATGCATACTAGGATGGATTCGGACCAGGGTCCTATAACCATAACGAGAAACTTTAATTCCCAAACCTTATATATTGTGTGTGGTGTATATATATGTTTCTAATTTAATAACTATGCATACCCCTCTTAAAATTCTCATCCCAATGTCTACACTAGGAATGGTTCAAGAACCAATTCGAACCAATTGAACCAATTAAACTGATCCAAATCTGACAGCAAACACCGTAGACTACACTGATATTGCAAATCCTTTAGAGATGTAGATTCCATCAACACTATCTATTAGTTTGTGTTATGAAGATGATTAACCTTTTGTTTGCTTGCTTAATCATGATGGTTAAGTTTAGGATTACTTGCCCAATTAAGCATATGTGCAAGATAATGTAGAGAATGCTATTAAAAAATGTATACAAAAGATTAGTTGGTCCATTTAAGTATACGTGCAATTATACATTAAATTGAGTGTATACATGATTCAGTTCAGGATTAAGCATATGTGCAAGATAATGTAGAGAATGCTATTAAAAAATGTATACAAAAGATTAGTTGGTCCATTTAAGTATACGTGCAATTATACATTAAATTGAGTGTATACATGATTCAGTTCAGGATTAAGTATATGTGCAAGTTAGTGAAGGGAGAACTAATAAAAAGGATACAGGTATACAAGATTTGAGAAACACAAACTGAACCCATGTCGATCGTATTTTTGTTTTCCTTTCGTTTCTTGCTTACATGAAAAACAGGTTGACCCGAACATGACCCAAAATTTCCATGTTACTCAGGTGGACACGGATACAATCTTTTCACATCCGTCTTAGATATTCAGTCCTAGTCGTTATAGACAATGAATATAACAATGAGAGAGATCTGTTATATAAAGATGAGAATGCAGGTTCATTATCACAGCCATCAGCTTCAATCCAACCATCATATTTGTATCGTCTTCATTTTGGCCACATCCATCGCATTCACGTAGTCATCAGTCTTTGTCTTGCACACAATGGGGACATTGAAGCCAGAAGCACGCCCTCGGTATCAAACTCATGACCTTCAAATTGTGAGCAGACCCCCTAGCCAGCTGAGCTATGACACTTCGTGCATACATTAAGTGGACTTCAATAGAGCTGTAGACTTTCATATTTGGGCACGATATTCTGAAAAGATGTCTTCCAAGTTCCAACAATGCAGTTAAAACTTAAAACCTAAAGTTGATAAAGCCAAGTCGGTCAATTAGATATTCCCTTCCAACACTTTTTTGGGCTCTCGTAGGAAATTAAGTTTTAACAGTTAGTTGAGTAATCTGTCATTCATTTACATTATATGTGTGCGTGACACACACACACATAGAGAGAGAGAGACCTGTATGTGTGTGTATGTATATTAGTGATTAATTTTCTGAACTTCAAAAATACTGATATTTTCAATGATAAGGTGCATATATAAGCTGTAATTGACTATTGATATCCATCCTGCAATTAGATCTACTCGATATACAGGACTCACAGTTGGAAGAAGAAGATAATAAAGCCACAACACAAAGAAGGTACAGCAATCTTAGCATTGTATCATGACAACCCGCAAGAATGTGATTTGAAGAGCTGATGATGAAGTGATACTGCAATCCTGGCAAAGTACAGAGCCACGGCCACAACATGATTGCAGTGGTGAAATATGGATTATAACCCACGGATTCAACTGTTTACTATTATAGTGAACAGTTGAATCCCTGGGGTATAATCAATAATTAACCCCAACCTAAACAGTCTGGTTAGCTATTCGGTGCACCCTAAAAAAAATTGTAGATCCATCAGTTCATGATTGTATCCTTGGCTGGAGATAACTCCAAGAACTAACGTGTTTCACAAAAGTATACCTGATTCACATTTCTTTTTGGGGACCGTCTCCTTCAGATTATGACAAGGCCATGCAAATTTGTGATATTCAACAAAATTCAATAGAACTGATGCAATCATGCAACCATATTTTATGATATTCCAACCTTTTATCGTGCCAACACTTCCACTCCAAAATAACAGGTGATGCGACCGTGACATAAAGAGGGAAGATAGAAATATGGCAGAGTTTAAACCCATAACTTCACAATCAGCTTCATACACGGCATAGTTCCTGTTAAATGCACTTCATGCCAAAAAAACAAAAACTGATTCGATAACCTCTAAGACCCAAGATTCAGTCCACAGTTTATTGCACTACAGAAATAACAGCTATCACTGCTGCTACCAGAACATTGATATGCTGAATCTAATGGATGAGGAACAAAATTATAATTCTAGAGTTGTTCCAACACCATTGAGAATATCAAAACATTCCTCTCCTCTAAGAATTCTCCACAACCCTAAGAACATATCACAAAGATCAGCATCTATTTGTGCAGAATCGGTTTGCAGCTTAGGCTCAGGATGTGAGGGGTGAGCGACTAACAGACTAAGCCTCACCACCCAGGTGCAGCTTCGACGAATTAAAGATTTTAAGAAAGAAAGAAGAAGAAATAGCATCTATTGGTGCACTGGAGGGGGTGGAAGAGGGTAAGCAACAGGAACAACATAAGGGGCATGGCCGGGAGGAAGCATCACTGGAGTTCCAACTGCAGAAGCCATTACATGGCCTGTAATAGGCTGACCCATTGGCACCCCATACATACCCCCCATGCCCATACCAGGTATGCCTTGCTGAGAGGAATGTTTAGCAGAAGACCCGACAGCCCTTGCCACAGATGCCATGCCACTCTGCCCGGTAATTGGCCCTTGTGGTGACGATGCATCTCCGTTACCCAGACTCGTAATATCATGGATGCTTGATCTTCTCCTGTCTCTGTTCATCGAGTTTAGTCGAATGAAATACTTCTGTGCATGGCTTGCCACCTGAGTAGGAGTCCTTGAGATGACAAAGTTCCTGGATATGCTTCTCCAATCTCCCTTTCCAAATTTGTCAAGACCCAAAAGAAACAACCTATGGTTGAACAACAACAAGAAGAAGAAAGTCCTTAGACTTCACTAAATGAAAATATGAAAATAGGATGACAAATTATAAAGATCGAATCAGCATCAATACCCACTGACATAGACAAAATCTACTGAATTAAACAAATCCACCATGAAAGGCAGATCTTTCAATTCTATGAATAAGTCAAACATAAGGACCATTAATGGAATCAGCTAACTGAAAAGTTTTAGGAGACTAGCAACAGCAAACCAAAGACTGATTCCACTGCAGATCTATGTACAACAAAATCTGGGGGTTTGCACTGGGAGCAATGCCCCATAAAGGTGGAAACCTCTACTACTACTGCAACTATATGGCCCAACCAGCCGTATAGCCAGTTGGCTGATTGGTGAACGCGATGGCTCCTACTACATCAATCTGTTCAAGAAGCTTCCCAAAGAGAGAACCAGCAGCAACAACAGTTTGGTGAATGCGAGTGCTCCTACTACATCAATCTGTTCAAGAGGCTATCCAAAGAGAGAACCAGAAGCAGCATTATGCCATGAGGTCCGTGTGGACAAGGGAACAGTCATAGTTTGGGCACAGGTAGCTTTCTACCGTCCATCTCATTGCATTCCAAAAGGAATTCTAAAGGGAATCCTAAAAGGGGAAAAAGAGTAAACCAAATAGACATTACTAAAAGGATGCCAGGAAGAAAAGGTATGAACTATGAAGACATTACAGTATCTCAATAGGCTTAGAAAAGAGTGGCAAACTGGCATCTTTATAAGAAGAACGTCTTTTCAATTTGGGCAATTAGAAAAGGAATCATGGAATACTACAAAATGAGTAAGATGACCTCATTTTCCAGTCCAAACTCCACAGTTGGAGCACTATTAATTTATGGAAAAGGTGACTCCACTAGAAAATTAATCAAATATTATTCAAATGCAGAGGACACATTCCTGTATGATTGCATAATAATCCTTTTTAGAAACAGTAACTAATATAAAATTGCATAACATCCAGGCAAACCAATAAAATTGAGAGAGAGAGTGTGTGTGTATACCTGTGCTCTTCCTCTGTCCAAGGGATCCCTTTACGCCTTTCTTGCTCAGACTTGGAACTACCTTTGTCCCCACCATTAACGTCCAAAGGCACGCCGGAAAACCCACCACCTTCATACATAACACTCCCCTTCTTCGTGCCCTCGGCAGCCGGAAAAGAAGGTTCTTTCCCTTGAGTCTCGTAGGAAGCATAGCAAGGGATCGGAACGCGGCCGGATTCAATGGAGTTCACGTCTTCGACCAAGATGTCGTAGTGAAGCTTCACGTCTGCAGCAGTCTTGCCGGGAACTGAGGAAGCGATTTTCTCCCATCGATCAGTTTCTCCTTCCGGATGTATCACTAATCCGTTCTCGAAGAGTTTCTCTTCTTCTCTGCTCCATTTTGTGGTCGACATCTTCTACTGAGGTTCCCTGACTAGAATTAGCACAACAGAAATGCCAGCGAGTTTTCATCGGACAGGAATCCATTCTTTGTTGGTTTCAACCAAACAGGATCTAGTCCTCATGCCCACTAAACGAAAAGGAGAGAGAAAGAGTGACAGAAAGATTTACTGGAGAGAGAGACAGAGAGAAGTTAGATTTTGCAGTTAAAAGTGAACGGTTGTGGTTGGAAGAGAGAGAGAGAGAGAGAGAGAGAGAGAGAGAGAGAGAGAGAGATGGCAATAAGAGAAGCTTTCTGTTGGTGGAACACAACGCACAACAGAGTTATTTACAGAAAATTGGTATTACAGTGAGTAAGAAGAATTGTTAGGAGACCGATGCTGAAATTGGAAGAGATCTTCACGAAGAGAAGAAAAAGAGGAAGCCTTTCAAGTAAATGAAGTTGGTGGGTAGTCACAAAAGTACAGAGAACTATTGAGAGAGAGAGACGTCCACCAATGAAATACTCAATCCAACGATATCGAATACAGAACAAAATTCATGCAAAAAAGAACTCCATGAAAGCATAGAACCACGCGAGAGAGCAGGGAGCTATAGACAGAGGAAAAGAGCAGCAGAGAGATATAGATAGAAAGAGACCCATTTCACAGATAAAGGCTGCCAAGCCAAACGTCTTTTCTGTGTCCCCACCAACACGTAAAGGGGGCAAAGTTTATGGAAAAACCACGAAGGTAAAAGAGAGAGAGAGAGAGAGAGAGAGAGAGAGAGGAGAAAAACCAGTCCACTAAATTGAGTTTGTCAGACAAAGAGACAAATGAAGTGAATATAGCCTACATATACAAAAATGAAAGTAAATGTGTATAGTATAAATATATGTATAGTTATATATATTATGTGTGACGTAATTATATAAAGGAGGGAAGGAGGGCCAGGAATGTAAGACGTAGAGAGGGGGAAGAGAGAGAAAGAGAAAGGAAAGTAAATATCGCCTAAAGAGAGAGGTATCACCTCCAACTCGTGATTTTCATTTCACGATCATGAGATTGCAATTTGGACCAATAAGGCCAGAATACGGTCGCCTTCATTGACAGAGGAATTCTAGACCCCTTGTACGTGGCATCTTTCTCTCCATGCATCCCCTCTTTTCTCTCACTAATACCAAGATCTCTTGAATCTTGGGTGTATGATTGGTCGGCACATTCACCAAAATACCATCAAGTTCTGTTCTCTTCTTTCCTTACATAACACTCGAATTCTTTCTACTTTTAACCCAGAAAACATTAAAAATTCTTTAAATATACATAATATCTGATGACACACTCAAAAGTCTTTCATTCTTCAACATCACGAATTGGTTCCATCCTAAATTACAGAAAACTACCTGAAATCCAAGGGCTCAAAGGCCTCTCTCTCTCTCTCTCTCTCTGGATGATTCAAAGTTCTCCAATGGACATTGTGTACCCAAAACCATTCAAGAATAACACGACGCTGTCCCTATTTAATGTGGTTTGGATAAGACTGTTGTTGCTTTATTGTACAGTGAGCAACTTGTTGAATGAAAATTCTTTCCTTTTGGAGCGAAGTCCAGTTAGGTACAGTGTGAAGATGGGGGCCAGTGTCTGCGAGAATCAGTATTGAGTTTCAATCACTAAAGACTAAAGGACGGGAGTCTTGAAGTCATATGACTATCAATGATTGCACTTAAGTTTGAGAAATGCATACCGTCCGTGAAAACGATGAGGAGGTGAAATATGGTAAAAGATGTTTTGCTTTGATTAGAGAGGATGAGCATGACTAGACCTACAGGACCAATTGAACTGATTCAAACAGGTGTTTGGTTTGTTTCACCTTGTAAAGTTTTCTTGTAAGTTCAGTGAAAACTGAATATTCATAAGTCCTAACCAATCCTCTCTCTCTCTACTTACCTATCTATATATAGAGAGAAACTAGTACATGTATTGATTTCAATTATCTATCTTTGATAATGAATGATTAAAATTTTAAAAGTAAAAAGTACTTAGAAAATAGAATACACTTACAAGAAGTATGCATGTACTTTTTACACAAATTTTAGCCATTCATCATCAAACATTTCTTTATAAACAGTTGAGATTTGTTTACATATATACATATATATATGTGTGTGTGAAGCTTAGTATATATTAAAATTTTAGATACTAGCATATCTAAAAAATCATGAATTTTGAAAGATAGATGATTGATATTTAAATTTAAAAGTAAAAAATACACTTATACTCTTCTTAAGTGTACTTCAATTCAAGAGCAACTTTTTCTTTTTCAATTTAAATAATCAATCATCCATTCTCAAAAATTACACTTGTAAGTTTTGCAGGTATATTAGTTTCTTTTAAATTAAATCTCGATCATTTATCCCAAGTTAAATGGTTTAGATTTTTTTGGATATATATACAGGTAAATGATAGAGAGAGAGAGAAAGTATGTGTGACCAGAATTAAAGCTCTTTCTAGTTATGATGCTACTTATATTTGAATAATTTATTATATAATTTGCACTCAGGGCTATAACCTACCTGACAGGGCTCTCGACTCATGTGAAGGCTGACCACGAGTTCCACTCCCTCAGCTTGCATACTCGGCTTCAGCCTCCCATTGTAACCAAATAAAGGAGAACTTATTGTATAATTTATTAAATTGATTTCTCGTGCGATTGGTTACGTATTATTTACTTAAATGTCATATTTGGCAGGTTAAAATTTAATAAACCATGAAACGAACCAAATAGGAAAAATGATCAGGTTTGGTTCAATTTACAACATACAATGGTTTGGTTTGGTTTCCCAAAACTGAGAACCCAATTATATTCATCGGTTCAAGGTTGAGCCGGGAACTAAATCGAACCTGATCGTCAATGCCCCTAAGCATGACCAACAAGGTCATTCGAAATCCACCTTGATGGTGCATACATTTTTTCTTAATTCTCTGAATTATATGATAAATTAAGTTCGGGAACTTAAATTTCTTTTTAATATCATTCCGCTTAATCACGACCAAGTATTATCACATAGGCCATCTTAGACATGGACAGTTACCGAAACAGGGATAGGAACCGGCTGAAACCAAAACCGGTCAAACCAGACTTGGAACTGAGGACCACCTGATCCAGCCATCTTATAGAACCAAAACTGGGTTAAAACCAGAATGACGATTCCAGCCCACCAATTCCATTTTCTAAATATTTGTATTTCAAAAAATTTAATTTTTCCCGGTTCCAAGTGGTTTAGGACTCAAACTGAAACCATCCATGTGTAGGTTATCTAGTGTTATAATTTATATAATCTTTTTACATCAAAATCTTGATTATATTTATATTTTAAACACAAAATTTATTTAATACTATATATATATATATAAAGGAAAAATGGTACGTACATCGTTTCTTTAAGTATATAATCTTATATAAACATATCTATTGTTCAATCTTTGAAATTAATGATGAGATTTCAATTTAAAGTGCTGTTACACTTTTGTACTTTGTACAATATTCAAATTTTCACTATTAATTATGTATATATATATGTATGTATATGTATATGTATATATGTATATGTATATGTATATGTATATGTATGTGTATGTATGTATGTATGTATGTGTATATATATATATAAATTATATGTCTATTATGTATGTATGGGTCGAACATGATTTGCACTGTGATTTTAAAGTGTGGCAACCGTACCCCGTATTTGTAACCAACCAGGAATTGCAGTTGGTATTCAAAACAAATGTACGCAGAAAATACTAAATGACTACTTAACTAAAATCATGAGAGAGAGAGAAACCATTGATCCCATAGCTCAAACAAGACAATATGCCAGAAGCTCAACTCGGCTCGAATCCTCAATCTACATGAGCTGAGCTACAGCTCGTCGTGTACGGATAAAGTAGCCAATGATTAATGGTCAATCTACAAGAATAAGAGTTCATTGCAAATTGGCTCAGCTCAGGGAGAGCGCGCCAAAATTGACAAGCCGAAAAACTCTGCTCGTATCTCTAAAGCTTGATAATATACATCAAGCAAAAGCGGCTAGGCTAATTCAAAACTCTTCACAGTTACAACTCTTCAATATAAAGCATGATATCAATTTTTTTGGAATTGGGTGCTAATACAAACTCATGATATATATATATAGACGCACACATTCACACACACACACACACACATATATATATATATATAGAAAGAAAGTAATAATTATATAATATTTAAATTACATGATCTTATTCAAACATCTTCATCATGGTAGCGATTCGAATTACTTTGATGTTTGGTTTTGGTTTTAGTAAGATTAGTGATTTAGTGACACTATATATATAAATTTGATTCCAACTTGGTACGAGATGAGGCTTGGTTTTGGTTTTAGTGTTTGAAACTCAATCAACTAATATGAAAGAAAAATCAAATTACAATATATAACAGAGGCTTAGCACAAAGAGCAATAGCTCACCTTACTAGACATGGCCGGTTTAGAGCCAACTCGGTGGTTTCAACTGGAACTCAACCCAGCCAGAAACCATGGAGCCGGAACTGGTGAAACCAGACCCAGAATTGGGAACCGCCTGGTTCGCGCTTGAGATTCATCCATACTTTTTTTATTAATTTATTTGATTAAGATCACATCTAAAAAATATGGATGAAAAAGCCTTGGTGAGTACTTAAAGATTAACTGAACCTGGCTCATTCCAGTTAAACCATCATGAACTGTTTCAAAATTGCCGGCTCTGGTTCGACTGAAACCTGGAATCAGGATCAAACCATCCTTCTTTGGTTCTGGTTCAGGTTCTACTGGTTTCAAATCTAATTCCAGGTCAAGTTTACTTCCAGTATCATTTGAAAAAGCCATGAACCAGAGGCGGGATTTTGAAACCGGAAGCAAAATATGGTTTGAATCGCTGGTTCTGGTCTGGTTTGGTTTTTCCGAAGAGAACAACAGCCGAACTGAGCACCTCCATGGTTTTGTTCCCGTTCAGGCTACTTCTTCTGGTTCTAGTTTTGGCTGGTTCTAGTGGCAGTCTGGTCCAGTTCAAACCATCAGCTATGTCTTAGCCGGCCACCTCTACCACCACCCAACTTCTATATAGCTCACCTTCAGAAAATGGTTCCTTCACAAGAGAAATCTAAAATTTTCTTTCCAAATGTACAAGTATTATTATCTATCTAGTGAAATTTGATAAGGATAAAATTACATTGAGAAATCTTTCTACTTTATTAAATTAGGAGATCCAAAATTTCAAGAAACTGACTTATTAATGTATATATCTTTGTACAACAACAAACAACAATTAAGCTTTTTCTCATATTGAATAGATAAATCCATCAAAATTTTATTTGACTGTCGAAAGCTTAAAACAACCCTCTTCCTTTATCTGAGCTTGGGACGGGTTATGCGGTGGTTTATGTAGATGCCCTTGTACATAAACAACAATAACAATTAAGCCTTTTCTCACACTAGACGGGAGTATATGCCCTTGTACATAAAACAAAAAATTGATGTTGGGTGCTGCTCTCTTATCGTTCAATCTCTCTGTGGTTCTTATATTTTTTTCACACAAACACACTTGTAAGGGCTAGAAAGGTGGCAGATTGGCTTTATCTAATTAGTTTGGCTCAAATCAGATGCTCAATTTTGCTATTTAAGATCCCCAAAGAGCTAGCACACACTAGCCACAGAGCATGGGTGCTATCGGTTCACCCTCACAAAGTTATGAATGAGAGAATAATGAACAAGTTGAGCTATTTAATTAACTTGGCTACTTAGATGATATGAGCTGCAAGTGAATGTGCTCGGCTACGATAAAGAGTTTCTCACACTTTTTTCGGTTCTTTGTCACTCTTAAAGCATGAAAATCCTGGTTTTCGATGCTTCGTAAACCAAACAATTGTCGAAATAAGTGGTATAAGAAGAAATCAGGTTCTTAAATGAATTAACTTGGGAGGGCCTTTTCATAAATAACCGGTTAATTTTGTGAGTTTGGTCATTTATCGCAATCGCATGTCCAAATTTCCAAAAATACTGATTAATTCTGTAATTTTGGTATTCTTTTGTATATGTAATTGTAGATCAAATATCTACCACTCAAAAACTCATACTGCACAAAGTAAGAGTGTTCAAGAAACCGCTGGGACCGAACCAAATGGACGGTTCGATTTGGTTCGGTTCTAGATGTGGATTAGTATGGTTTGGTTTGGTTTGATTCTAACAGCAAAAGAGATTGGTTGTTTAGTTCACGGTTCCAGTGTTGGAACCGAACGTGCGTGTATAAATATATACATACATATATACATATATATATATATATATATATATATATATATATATGTATATATGTATGTATATATTTATATGCTCATGTATGTAAACTTATAAACTTATCAAGATTATATATGCATAAGCATATAAACTTTATATATATTGAGAGAGAGAAATTAGTATATGCGCATATGGATATATGCTTAAACATTCTCAAAGACCATAATCTTAAAGATCGAGTGAGATATTTAGTCAAAAAGCCTTATACCAGGTGGATTTATTGTACCTGCAAAAAGTATTAACATACTCTTTTTACTTTTCAAATTTAAATTTCAACGGCCCATTTTGCTAGAGTTGAGATTTAAAAGCATGTTTAGGTATAGATTGATGTGTGCATGGACTATGTTCTCATATAGATAGATAGATGCATATAGATATAAATCCTGATAAGTTTATAATTTATATATATATATATATATATATATATATATATATATATATATATATATATTAAATTGGGACCAAGATCCAAATAATATGATGACATAATATTCGGTATTTAATCAAATCTTAAAATAAGTAGAATCATGGTTCAGAACTGGTTCGGTTCAATTTTAACCATGTCACGGTTTGGTTCGATTTTATAAAAAAACTAGAAACTGTAAATAGTGGTCTTGTTCGAGATTGAGGCTAGAAGGGAACCAGACCTCAACACTCTTGACACAAAGAGGGAAAAAAAGTTGAGAAACTCGTACACTCGTATGCGAAAGAAATTTAACACAACCCTTAACTTGAAGGATGGTGGTGGAGGTGAAAATCAAGAGGAATAAGGATGGAAGCCCCCACCTTTCTTAGCTCTATCAGACAGAGGACAGGGTTAGATGTGCAACACCAAATCCGATTCCAGAACCCAATTCCTCACACTAATTCAGCATTGGTTTGAAACGGTTTGCTACAGACGATCCGGTTCCGGTTAGCCCAGAACTTAGAACTGTAATTGAACTGGCCCGGACCCAGTTAAGAACCAACCATGTTTAGTTTGGTTTGATGAGCACTAGACTGATACTTTAAATGGTTCACTAAACGATCGAGCCAGAACGGATGGAACTGGAACCCGTTTGGTTTTGGTGGAACAGGAACAAGATATCTCCAATCACGATCTCAGTTTGCCCGAAACTGACTAATCTAATACGATATTTACAACATTGATACATATGAATTGATGTGACAAAGGTTTTAACGGGCATGCCGTCGCCAAGGAATTCAAACTTTGAAAAAATTGGCAATAAACCAACCTTGTCATTATGATATCAATTCAATTAATTGTACCTTCATCAGCACAGAAGAGAATATTCTAGCAACCATGATCTTGCTTTCATAATCAAGGTGATTAAGTCAAGAAATTTGTATTAATAAAATTATTCATGCTCTGAGAGTTAGCTGGTTCAGTTTCTTCCCTCATTATAAACTATTATTTTTCATAAAACTTGGACTTGAAAATCTTGGAAGCATATGCTGCTTGTCATGTTTAAGGCCTGAACTGTCGCCGGAAATCAGG
>JAYKKT010000052.1:3202500-3492500 GCA_036023115.1 Brasenia schreberi
CTGCCTGTGCTAATTGTGTCTTCAATGGTCTAGGCTTCTACATAATTCAAATTGGAAGTGGCGGATGTTTTGTAATTCAGTGATTTTGTTTTCCATTCGTTCTAGCAATTGTTTACAATTAAATTTGGGTAAACCTTTAAAAGAATTGACTATTGAGCCAAACCAATAAAGAATGAGCCCCGTACATGCTTGCATATGTCTTTGCATTTGCATATAGCAACATAAAACACACACACACAGAGACACACATATATATTAGTATTGCATTAATACATCATGTAAACCGTTTATCTCAAATATCAATTTGTAGAGATGTTTGTGTAAGATTATACACCAAAAGATATTATGCAACTAAAACACCCTATATATATATATATATTTGTCTATTTCATCTATGCAGCTAAAGAGTCCAATATTTCTATAGTTGGATCCATAATAAACCCATGGATCTAATAAACCCATGGATCCTTAGGATTGGTGGATCCTTTTATAAACTCTTTTAATGTGGACCTTAGGTCAAGCTACCGCATGTCAGCACCGAAGGTGGATCCGTTTAAAGAGCTTTCTCCAATCAAAGACAATGGTATCTAAATTCACATATGCTGCTTGCTGCATATGAGAACAAAGTTATTTTTGGACTTGATTGAAAATTCAAGCGCCTTATAGGATGGTGAACAGTTAATCTAAACAGGGATCAGTTCAGTATTTCAATGCAACCAACACTAATGATCTCTCACATGAAAAACGGGTTATGGATTAGAAAGGGTTGTGATCTGTTCCAAACTGATATATTTGAATGCTGGGTCGAGGCACACCCTTTGCGAGATAAGGGTAACCCTGGGTATCGAACTTGTGACTTTCAACTCAAGGTTCTTCAAATCACCCGTAGCCACAAACGTTGCAGCTCCTTGTGCTATATCCATATTTCAATCAGTATACTAGAAATATATATTATTTTGAAGTTAGGAATAGCAAATCATAGTCTGCTATTGAAATTGAACATAAACAAATGGGGATCACCACGAAATAAAATCAATTTTTTCAGATTTTTTGTGCACTGTACAAAAAGAAAAATATATATTTTTAAATCAACCTTTTGCTGAGAAAGATTTGGAAAGATGGAAGAGTTGAGAATCATTGTCCTAATCCATTTGTAACCCACATTGAAACGGCTTGAACCCAAAACCTTGGAGCTGTTGGGTCCCTCCTACCCATACTCAATACAAAGTAAACGCAACCAACGCTTGGCTGGCGTTCCAGTGGTTTGGCACCCGTTTCCCTTAAGCAAGTTATCAAGTTCGAACCATAGCTTGGAGAGCTAAAAAAGTGAACTCAATTCTCAGGTTTCGTCTTTTCCATGGATCCTATTGGTTAAATTCATTAGTAATCCCCACAACATGATGAAGAAAATGGCGACTACGCAACATTGTTACATTCTTCCCCTTTAGTAAGAACAGCTGATACCATAATGGTTCTAGGTTTCTGGTCAACCGAAATTTTATATATGTATATATATATCTGTGTGTCTGTGTGTGTGTATGTATGCATGTATGTGTGCATGCACACGTTTATACAAACACTTGAAATACTTTTGTTAACGGAAGCGTTGTTGGTCTCAGAATTGCTGTCCATCATAGTGAGTTCACCCAGAATTATGTCACGTTTTCTCTTATAGGGTGCAGGGACAGAACCAGTGACTCGCATTTTAGGGGCGGATCTACCTCCTCTACATGACCTATTCAATGCGTTTTGTGGGTGCTGCCCGCTACCGACCCTACAATGCTTTCAAGAAAAAAGAAAGGTCCATATTGCGGCAATTATATGTTTGGAGCACAGCCATTTTCTGCCGATTTACCACTTTAATCATTTAAAACTGCAATGAATTATTAACGGTTAATTGAATTTTTGTGTTTCTGATTACCTTCATTTCGGTGCTTTTGTTCCTATAATTATGGTAGATCTTGCACAATCCGATATATAGAATTTTTTCATGGAGTGAGAATTTACACACACACACACACACACACACACACACACATATATATATATAAACCACCCATATACAAACTTAATAAAAGTACAAATAATTAATATTAGAAAACAAAAAGTTTAAAATTCATAATCAACTATCTACAAGAAGTACATATACTTTATCACTTTATGATTTTTAATCTCAAGTTGAGATAGCTCATGAACTCCACCTTAATAAGCTTTCGGAACCCCAGCACTTGTTTCTCAGTTCATGGGGATTGAAACATAAAGATATATGTCTCAACAGTATATAAAAGAATTTTTTTTATAGTTGTAAGGACCTTTGTCGGGCACCCTTAAGTAAACACTGGTATACTTTTTCGAGTCAACTGTAAATTCTTTATACTCTGGTAGGGGGTCTGCCTAACCTCAGCTTGCTAATAAAAAAGAAAGTCTTTAGGGACCTTGCACGGCCATTCGCCCTAGGTTAAGATTCATGATGAATCAATACAACTTTGGCGTGTATATAGTTTCTGTTGCAAGCTATATAACTTCTTCATTGACTGTAAGGGTTAAAATCGTGTATATAAATTGCATTAACTGCTGCAAGCGGTATAACTTCTATTGTATCTGATATTTATGTAATAGGCTATACAAACAGAGTTGAATTTCTTAAGAGATTAACATTATACACTAGCGACGTTCTTTCGTTTCACCATGGTAAGTTGATGCTAGTTCCTTATATATATATATATATATATAAAGATCTTGCTCACCGGTGATATTGTTCACACATATCTATACATTGTTTTTGGGTGACATGAGTACAATAACATTTTTCACACATTTTCAAACTCTTTAATAATTTGTTATTACAGTCAAGCCACCCAACAATAATGGATGAGCTTGTCAAAGTTTGGCAGGATACAACTTCCTTATATATATAGAGAGAGAATGTGATAAATATGTGGACCAATTTTTACCAAAACATATTTAAAGATCTCACTCTCGATCACTGAGATTTGAAATAAAATAGCACAATGTACTATTGTCCTTTTTGTAGGACCATGGTTGAGTTTGCACGTAGAGTCTCTCTCTTTTTATATAGAGAGATAAAAAGTTATTTAACCGCTGCCTTCCCGGTTGCTTCTCCAACCATTTTAGGTTTCACTCTGTTGTTGTTCTGTTTCCTGATTACTTCTCCTTTCAAAATATATTTGTTGTTTCTGCTTCTCTCTGAGCTTGAGTATTGAAGTTGATTATGTTGTGCAAATCTTACAACCGTCAAGGTAAGATCATTTGCCATAGCTTCCTTTTTCAGTAACTGTGGATTGAGTGCAACTAGTTGTACTTTCCCTCCTTTTTATAAGCGTGCTCCAACGTTACAGGCTAGTGTGCTTATTGCTGGCCCTCGATCGGGAGGTTGATTCTTCCATGAGAACTTACTAACCTGACTGGAACTAGATTGTTCCTTCTTGAGACCTATTGACATTGGAACTCTTTGAGTTGTTGAAACACACAGAGCACCTCCTTGCTTACGTGCACTCAGCCCGCCTTTCCTGCCATTTCTTTTCTGACTGCCATCATCACATCGCGTCTAGAAGACCCCATCTTCACCTCACTGTGTTGTAACATGTTGATGATCATATTCCATGCTGCCTATTCGTGTTTGAGTTGATAACGCTTAAGTGAAAATCACCCTGCTTCAATAAACCATCCTACATCATTCCGGCTGGTAAAACCAATCTTCAATTTTGGTATAATTTACTATAAATTGAGACTTTCATATGACCAAGAGGAGGAAGCAACCATGTATTGGCATATAGCCATCTTTGTTTAGTTATGTGGCCAGATCTCTTTAGAATAGGAAGAATGTGTTCTCTCACTGCATTGAGTACTTCAGCGAGCTGCACCTCTTGTTTTGTGATTTTGAGAATGGACACTGTTCCTAAACCCCAAATCTTCCTAATTATTATTTGAAACGTGACCATCCATGTTTCCCTCATATCTTTTTTTTTACAGAATTTGTAGCTTGTTCTAAGGATGTGGTAGGATGCCACCTTTGCCTGAAAATATGACATACTTCTGACCATATGCTTTTAGTGAGGCTACACCATTGGAAAATATGACTGCTTGTTTATGAAAAATGTCACCTATTTGTTACTCATAGACCAAGCCATTGTAGTCTTTCCATAGTTAGCAATTTGTTTTTTAAGGCTAAACGGAGGGTCATCAATGCTCGTGGACAGTGATGTGACCACCATTGTGGTAAAACTTAAATTCTTGCACCTTGCTTCTTATGGCATCCCTCAACCCTCGATGTTGAACTTATTTCCATTCTTCCACTGAAGAATCTCTCTTTTGTTGGAGTACCATGTAGCCTCCATGTTTGAAACATCCATTCTCACTCATATAGTGGTGAAGGTATATATCCAGATCCGTATAGTCGGAGAACATTTGCCTCATTGAAAGGGATCACATTTGTATATAGCGATTTTTGATAATTGCATACTCAAGTATGCTTGCTAGGATTTCCCATAGAGGACCATGGTTCAAAACAAAACTCTATGTTGTAACCCGAGTTAATGTACCACCTTACTTAATTTTCAATGACATGCATGCCTATTTGGATTGATTTCCATGTTTATAAGATTGTTCCTTCTTTCCAAGGGCACCATAAATTGTTTGTTTACTTGGAGATATTTGGTACATGGTAATCTCGAGCAAGAGTCTTCACTCCTTGAGGCCATCTTCTAGGCTGCTTTTGAAAGTAGTATTTCATTCATTTCTTCAATTATATGGATGCCCAGGCCTCTTTCTTGTTTTGGTTTGCATACTTTCTCCCAATTGAGCATATGAACAATCCTGTAACTCATGTTCCCCCATTAGTATTGTATCATACATTTTTCGATCATGGCCACAATGCCTCGAGAAAGTTATATGGCTTGCATCTAATAAATTGAAACTAAGGATAGAACATGACGGATCAAAATTAGCCATCCAAAGAGGAATAAGAGTTTTGTACTCCATGTAGCCAACTTTAGTTGGACCTCCTCCTTACAGTGAGTTAAGCATAGCTTCCCCTTCACAATTGGCATGCCTAGATATGTGAAGGGCAGTGATCCCCCTGGCCACCTTGGTGAGTTGGTGATGTCCCGGCATCAATTGCATGTTCGATTAAATGGAATGAATATAGATGTACTAACACTTCTAGTCGAGAGGAATTTTCAAACTTTTATAATTTCTGGCGAATCCTCCACTGACCTTCCCGAGTCTTTAATGAGAAAGAGCACATCATCTGCATATAGGTTGTGGCTCCATGAGAAAGTTGATCGAGACACTGGAGTAAATTGTCTATTGAGCTCGCCCAGTTGAAGTCTTCTGATCAATCGTTCCATAGCTATAATAAATAAGTATTGAGATAGGGGATCTCCTTGGTGAATTCCTCTTGAGCTATTGAAGATCGAACTGATTTGCCCATTAATTAGAACTTCAAAGGAGGGTTATCGAATGTGTAGATTTATCAATTTAATCCATTTCTTATTAAAACCAACTACCTGAGTGACTCTTCGAGGAAGTTCCAGTTCACCTTGTCATATGCCTTTGCTAGATCATAGTACTAATTGTTGCTGGCTACAGTGCATCTTGTCCACCATTTCTTGAGCGAGTGTGATATTTTCATGGATGCTATGACCCTTAAGGAAGGCCCTTTGGTTTTTTTATATTACTTTGCCATATGCCTTCGTGATGACTTTGTATATGTAATTGCACAAGCTTGTGGGCCTGAAATCTCAAAGCATGATGGCACCCACCTTCTTTAGAACTAACACCAAATTGGTGTTGTTAATAGCCTTTAGTATTTTTTCTTTAGTGAAAAAATCTTTTACTGCTCTCTCTACCTATGAAGGTATTGAATTATTTATATAATAGTAAATGTAGTTTTTTCCCTTCTTTCTGAGGTAAAATGGACTATGTTCCAATCACTCATAATAGCTAAGGTCGGATTGAGTTGCTTGAGTTCTTCGTAGAATACTTGATGGCCATAGTATTGATTGTGATCATAAATTCCTGTGAGAAGGGCGGAGGTACTCCCATAGCCGACATCAATGCTGAGTTGTTGTTTAGAGCTGCTATGAATTTTGATTATATTCATTCCATTTCACTAAATGCAAATGATGCATGCTATTGGGCAGCTTTCATAGTCCCCTATGACATCGTATTGTGGAAACCTTAACATTGCCATCTTGATTGCCTTTATGGATATTTTACATTCCAAGAGAAAGGCAATATCGACTTTTTTAGTCACCATCAAATACTTTTCTGCTCTCAAAAGCAATATCGACTTTTTTAGTCACCATCAAATACTTTTCTGCTCTTGCTCATCTTTGGCCTAGTCTGTGGGTATTAATTGATATGATCTTCACAAGCATGTTGTTATATCTTCCTCTTGCTCCAAGAAATCTACTACTCCTGTCAACACCCCATCAAGATCATTTGAATTTTGAATTCGGTCGACTAAGGCTCTCGCTTTTGAACCACCTTCCTGTTGTTTGGTGGAGGTGGTGATAATGTTTGCTGGTGATCGATTGATGCTGTTGCCTCTTATGCTTGAAACCTGATTGGCTCACTGAAGTAGATGCCGCTTGAGGGGCTGGGAGACCTAGCCCCGGGGGATTCTCACTTTCCTAATCACTCAAGTTTTGTTTGGGCCGGTCTGCCTCCATTGAGCTAATGTTGTTGAGAATCTCGTTCTCTTGCTTTCCAGAGCACTTTGTTGTTAGAGCGACCATCCATTTGATACCTCATGTAGGGACCATTGCCAAGCTTGGGTTCTCAACATTTTTGTGGTGATCAAAACCTGGAGGTGGTTCAATAAACTCCAGTCCCATTCTCAAGATAGTATTTGTGGCTTGAATGATATCCTCCTATTTTGCAAGTTTTGAGGAGACTTGAGGCCTTTTGTGTGGTTTCTTGAAGATTCTCACCTCTCATTGTTTTGATTTGTTTGCTGATGTTTGTGATTGGGGTTTGATAACCACTTGTGAATGTAAACTGTTTGACTGCCAATTTATTGGCTTTATGACCATATCTTGGGCTGTAAAAAATGAATTTGTAGCCTCTAGCGAGAATTCTCTTTTTTCCTCCAAGTTTTCCGAGGTTTAACTTGAGACAATTTATTGTTCATGGTAGGCTCAGCAGATGGCTATGGATTGGGTTGTAATCAAGCCCCATGCCTCATATACTGCTTGAATTGTGAGTGAGTTTTTTTGGTTCACCTCCACTTCCACCATCTGGACTAGTTCACGGAATTTTGATGCTTATGCGAGTGAAGGCTGTCATCATGAAGTACGTTCCTCCAAGATATGCTGCTATTCCCTGAAATAGTGGAATGTTCAATAAATATGGGTTCAAGTCTATGAGCCTCACCCAAATTGGAATTCTGGACGTACCTTCCAAACTCTAGCGGTTAACAATGAGCATTTGGACAACGAGTTTTCAAACTAACCTTTTCAGAATCATAATGTAGTTCATTTCTTCTTATGATGAAGTTCGGATTTAGGAATAAACGGTTTTTGCCTTGGAGGAATTTAATGTTTGGCATCATCGCCCAAGAGAATTCAAAATTTCGAAGATAAATTTATAATCCATGCACTTGTATATGTGTTCTCCCCTGAGAATTCTGCAATAAGTGTCCCCTGCCAAGGAGCTGTTCAGAAATCATACGTTTGTTTTGGAATAACAATGACCCTCTTATTTTCTTCCACTAAGATCCTTAAGCTCACGATCAGCTCCTTTACCATTGATGATCCCACTACTTGAGACCACATACGACTGAAAGCGGCACACCGAACAAAAGAAAAAAAGAACCACCCCACCGCCGTGAGGAGAAGGTGTAGGGTTTCTTGGCGGGTCACCCGTATGTGGGTATGACCCCTCAGAGGGGCCCTTTTCTTCCAGAATGAATGGCTGGCTTGAGCGTTCCGTCGAACAGCTGGGGAGCAACCTCCTCGGCCCTTCCGAGAGTGAGCGTCGGAGATTGCAATATTTCTGCTAACATGCCATACTTAGGAGTGTGTACATGGCGAGTTTGTGCCGGCCTTCCCGCAGATGGAATCCCTTAAAGACTTGACGACACGAGTTTTAAGTTGAACTTGAGTCCATCGTCCATCGTCCATCCGCCCGAATTAATTTCCTGAAACTGCACCTGAACAAACTCATCAAGATTATTATCGTCGTCCTCAACATAGAGATCACCACCTTTAGAGAAAACATGACGAGTATGTTAGGCTTTTCGTTTCTTTTATGTATAAGCCAGAATTAATTCTTATCTCCTGTTTTGTTCAACTCTTGTTTGATTTAGGAAGCCAACGCAGATATATATGTCCGGCAGAAAGGGTAAAAGAACAGTCGACAATGGTTGGGGTTTTCACTTTAGAGGTTTCCCCCCCTCTGAATACATCTTCGAGTTTTGGCTTTTACTATTATAATCAGTAAAGCTTCCTCCTTCTTCCCCCGGATGTAGGAGTAGCACTTTGCTGCTGGCGATAGGACCACGTTAAATTAATCCAGTCGTGCCATTTCTTCCTCCTTCCACCATATACTTCTTTCATGATATTCGCTGTTTGTTTTCAGTCTTATTCCTGTGTTGAAGAGATTGGTTTCCTGTGCTTCTGATACTATGAATTATCGGGATCATTCCTCTGCTGTATTTCTGCAACTGGATTATCCTTTTGTTATGCTGCTGTTCATCGCTGGGACAGAAGAGATTGGTTTGCTAACGTTTGGCTGTGTTCCTCTCTTCCAAAATGCTCCATCATCACCTCTCATGTTTGGATTCAACACAGAATTCTGGGACAGCAGTATCATTATGATCAAGAACATGGTCATCACAGTGATCATCGTCATGGCTTCTGTTTTATTTGGAGAAACCAGCTTTTGTGATTCTCTATCATCATCATTAACATGGTCAGGAAAAGACACATCATCATGAAAGATGATCTTTTCTGAATCAGCTCCTCTCCAGTTGTTGATACTTCGAAGCACAATGTCGACTCTTGTTAGGCGAGTTTCATCAATTGTTGATACCCGCAATGAAGAGGTTCCCTCCATCAAATCGCGAGCATTTATCACATGGAAAAGCTTAAGATGAAGACTATAGCAGCAGCCATGCCGCGTACCAGTGTTATTGTCAATGTCACGATGTGCTTTGCTTTCAGTTTCCAATCGAACCTGACCTTTCGAATCCAAGACGCACACTTTAATCTTGATGTTCTTCTTGATCCCATGCTTACGGTTACGGACATGACACAACAAATGTTTCAAAAGCAAGGATTTGTGCGTGAAACCGATCGGAAGCATGAAATCGAATCGAGTCCCTTTCGGTGTAGTTTGGTATCCGGAAATACTCATCTCCTCTAAATGCTTGGAAGTTAATCCCTATATTAGCATTTTTATCACAAGGTTAGTGGAAGCATGCTATTGCGCAAGTATGCGTGAATGAACATCAGTATGATGGCGCATTGATGTGCTCTCATAAGTTCGTTAGAGAGTGAGAGAGTAGTATAGCAATAATGAATAGATACCTTGAACAATTCACCCATCATTTTGTAGTCAATGTCCTCGCATCCATCCATTTGTAACCTTTTCAAGTGTTCCAGGTTATGAAAGCCATGAATCACTTTCGTTCTTTTGCATCCTTGCAGGCACAATATCTTCAGAGATGAAGGCAGTTGAGGGAGAGACAGCAGCGATTTGCATCCCTGCAAATTGAGTTCCTCGAGCTTGGAAACTTTAAGAATCGTATCCGGCAACGTTGTCAGTTGAGAGCACCGGCCAAGGTTGACAACCTTGAGCGAAGTCATATCTCCGATGGCTGCTGGCAGTACGCTTAGAAGTTCACAGTTTCCCAAACTCAAGAGGATCAACTTCTTCAAATGACCAATCGATTCGTCAATTTCCGTCAAGATGGTGTCGTCAAGAAACAGTTTCTCCAAATTGGGAAGGCAAGGAAAAAAGGGTGCCTTGTTGAGGTGGAGGCATTGCGAGAGATCAAGGACTTTCAAACTGTCAAACTTTTCAACAAGAAGCTTTTAAGTAATAGGCTTTTTCAGCATGCATATTTTTGAATAAAAAATGCATTTTGCAAAGTTCACAGGAAATCCTCATCCTTGAGAATTTTGTCAGGAGTTCTTTGGAAAATGAATTCACTTAATCTTATGTTTGAGTTCCTTTGGAAAAGATACTGAAAATTCTTAAACCTTGAAAACGGCAGCAAGTTTCCGATGGTTTTTATTGCACTCTGATGAAACTCCGACCAAGTCCTAGTGGAATTTTGTTAAGTTATGTGAAGCTCCAGAACACTAATGAGTTCTAAGACATGGCAAGCCTGTGGAGTTTGGCAGAATCCCAGTAAGATTCTAGTGAAACTCCAAGGATTATGAAGACGAATTTTACAAATTTCTCATTTCTTGAAGGAGAAGAAAGTTTTGTGATTTCTTGCACTGGGATCTACCACTAATAGATCCCGAGAACGAGATTAGCTGGCAAGGACACGGATCTCTTCAATTTCACCTCAATCCATACTCAGCAGCAGCGACATCAGTAATCAAGTCATAAATGATATGCAGCAAAATATGGAAAGTTGTGACACCTATACTGGTTAACCTACCTTGTCAATCTGCTCTGAATGCTTGCTATGAAATTTCTTGAGCATTATATATGTGGAAAAATGAAGCTCTACTTTATATTTGGGCTTGATTTCTTTTGGAAAATATAGAGTATTCTTCGACCTTAAAAGTCTGTTGAGCCCTCAGGCAAGAATCCAACAATCTCCAGGGCCTTGGTGAAACTCCAACGAGGCTCGGACCGACATCGGAAAACCTTCAGCAGAACCCCTGGTAACTCCCAATGGAGCTTGAACGAGGTTGTGTTGGAACTTGATAGAGAAAAGAGCTGTGACATTCAGACAAACTCCCCAAAATTCTCAACTCTTCAAAAGGATTCTGAAAGCTTGTCTGCGTATGACTTGCAAATTGAAAATTATTTTCAACCGTCAAGATACTTTTTAACAAACACAAGAAGCTAACGTGGTAAGGATTAAGAATCCATTTTCTCTCAAAATACTAGAATCCAAGATCAGCCATGGTATCTCCTAATAGAGTATAGATGATGGGAAACAAAACATGGAAAGTTGTTTAAAGTATTTTAACTAACCTTGTCAGCCAGTTTCAGCTCGCTGATATCACTTTGAGATAGGTTAAGGATCACAAGCTTTGTAAATCTTCCGTCCAACAGAAGAGACTCCAACTTAGGCGCTCTGCACTCTAGCCATTTAAGTGTTTCAGGGAAATGGGAGAGACTGAAATCCTTGAAGCTGCAGAAAGACAGATGAAGCAATCTTAAGTTGGGCATGGTCTTCAGTGCTTCACTGCTTAACTGAGCGTCGCATCCCTCCAGATCGAGAACAATGCCTTCAATCTCTTTTTTCTCCTTAAAACAAACAAAAATGGCTCAGAACGAGAAAATAACGCAGGAAAAATAGAACCGATTATTTATGAACAACGTTTCGACAATAAAAAAGGCTGGGTCCGTATTCGAGTTTCTTTTTTCTCCTGAAGTAAGGCATCGGGATGCAAGCCAGGAACAATAGGTAGAGAGCATCGGTAGTCTTGCCAGTGGCTGCGTCCACCAAATGGAGCTTACACACACGCACCTTTTTTAATATTTTAATATCCATATTGCCTGCCTTTTTTTTTGTGGGTAGTGCATCTACCAAATGGAGCTTCGAAAGTAAGCCGATCCCGTCGACCAAAATCTTTTAGGTATATATACACACGCACCTTTTTAATATTTTAATATCCATATTGCTTGCCTTTTTTTTGTGGGGGTGTGTGCTTCCATATACCAAAATCTGTGTATATTGAAGAGAGAGAGAGGGAGAGCATCGGGTTTCACATATCCATATTGCTTTCATTGTCTTTTTTTTTAATCTTACGACTACATAAAGTTTTAAGTTTTTTATTTCAATGTTTTAGTCCTTTTTTTTCTTTAATTCGGACCAACTGTTTGAGCAATTAGGTAAAAATTTTGCCTACCTTGTTCAAGTGAACTTGTGACCTTCTTGCCTTGTGTTCCCAATTAAATAAAGTTATGGATTAAGCCTATACCTATTGGATTTGAGTTTCAGAGGTTCTCAAGTGTAAACAACTAAGCCTTTTCTATCATACTATATAGGATCGACTACATTAATTCTTTGTTTTCGTAGAACTTGAACAAGTGTCGTGCTAACAATTAACTCAACATAAGGATCATTCTTTATTATTTTATTTCAACTATATGGGTTTTCTCTTCTTCCTCTAGCATTCTCACTATCTAGCTTCTTATTCCTTTTATCAAAGATTCCTCTGGTCACCTTCTCAAGTGTCCAAATCCTCTCAAACGATTTTTTCTCATTTTATTATTTATTGGTATCACTCCCAATTTGTTCCTAATAACCTCATTACCTATACAATCTTTTTTATATGATCACACATCTATCTCAACATCTTCATTTCTATCATGAATATATTTCTAATGTGTCTCTCCATAGTTTCAATTGCCTGTTAACTTTTTCTTTAGAATTATCCACTAATTCAATAAATTTTCTGTCATAACTTCGTAATATGGTGCATCAACTTCACATTCCAATAATTCACACAATTATTAATATCTTTCTACCTCTTGTATATGGGTTACTCATCCTATATTTCTCAAGGATATTTTAGTTTCACCATATTTTATTAAAAATCTTGCAAGCCAAGTGATCCCTATCTATCCTAGGACTTTATTCCTTTGAGTATATTAGTAGAAATTATAATTTTTATACTATACCATTCTAGTATTATGTTATTATTAAAAAGCTTATAAAAATAAAATTTTATCCATTTTTATATCATCGATTACCATTAAAATCTTCTCATCAAGACGAGATGCATCTAAGAAAAATAAGATTCTTAGTTTTCCTATCAATAGCCTTTATTATCCTAAAGATAAGCTCTTCCACCTTGTCTTTGAGTTTAGCTTTTTATACAAATCTTCAAAAGTTTTGGGTTCTTCTTTATTGATGGCCTTTTTTAATTTTTCCTTTACCTTTTTAAAGGCCTCCAAGGTTCAACATTCTTGTTAGCATAATTCAATTTATATCATTGTCCTCCTTATTTTAGTTTTATTTTAGGTTATTTTACTCTATCACCAAGTTTTCTTTTATATTGGTATACCTTCTTTAGATTCACCCAACATACATTTTGTTACTTTTGATTGGCTATATTCCACTTGTCGTAAGCTATATCTACATAATTCAAACATCTCTCTTGGTAACTTTCTTTTTAAATACATCTTCTTTCTCATATATAAATTTATAACTGAAAGTTAATATAGGGTAATTAAGATTTTTTTGAAATTACCTTTCAATCCTTACAACACGATCTATGATCTCCTAAGGGTAAAATAATCAATTTATATTTGTGACAATCCACTCTTAAAGTAACTAAATACTGCTCTTATTTTTTTAAAAATAATATTAACTAAAAAAATAAATGTCATAACAAAATTTAAGATCTTACCTTTCTCATTTAGATTTTCAAAGTCATAGCTCCAAATGTTCATTTACATCGCCTCCCAATCAAATCATGTCTCTTTGGAGGATTCTTTGAATTAGTTTATCTAAATGCTTAGTTCATGCTATCTTCTAGTCTTAGTGCATAAGCATAAACTATATTAAGAACCTTTACTCCTAACACTAATGTTATCATCATAATTTAATTACTATAACATTATATATCTACTAAATTATACTTCAAATACTTATTTACTATATACCAACTCTATCCTAAACCTGTTCTTTTCCTTAGTGCCATCACTTATGCTCCCCACAAGTGATGTGCATTTTTGAAATTTTGTATTCAGCTGTGGATTGGTGAGAAAGACTCGTTTTTGCCACTCCTTTTTAACACATAAGAAAAGGATTGAAGCCCTAGCTGCTTCAGTGTCGCAGCTTGCTAAATTACTGTGAGAGAGTGAGCGCGCCAGGGGAAAGAGTGCGTACCTGGTTTGCGAGGCACTCATGAGCATATCTTTAAAGACCAATTTCTTGATCATGGTTCTTTATTCTTCGATGATTTCATCTTCTATCTATTTTGTAATTTATACTTGGTGAAATCTTCTTCAACTCTATATTTGGTAGGGTTTAAATTCTTGGTATTCTTTTGTCATGATTGTCATAATCCTATTGTGAACTACTTGTTTGTATCTACTCTTTTCAACTCTGAGGTACTAAAATTCTTTTCCTTTCTATATCTGACTACATCCTCTTTGGGGAAGTTGTTATTGCTGAGATGTAGAATCTGGATATCTAATACTTGTTGTATCATTAAATTTGCAGGCTTGACCTAAAAGCAAATTCCTCCAAACAAATGACTAAATTAAGCAGCAACTTTGAGCTTGCTGAGCCAATATGACTAAATTAAACATGGTATTTGAGTATCTCTTACAACTAAAAATCATGTCAGTTTTTGACTGCTCCAATGACGACGCGGCAACCTGAGTAACTAGGTAACACACCTCTACAATGGGGCAAAATTTGGACTGTTGTTGTTGAGACTATTCCGACTGTCAAAGGAGTCGGAAAAAGCAATTTCAACTGTTGAAGACGTTTTACCGACTGTTTGCACAGTAAAAAAACAGTAGCCTTAATTATTTTAGTTGAAAAAATTGTATTCCGACAGTCATTGGGCTTCCCTTTGCCCAAAACCTGATTTAGCAACAATGAGGTTGACGGAGAATCTCATTCAAACACCTCTCTATCGCACATCTTTTTTCCAGTGGGCTCAGACGAAAATTTTACCCTTTGTTTTTCAAACTCCAAGCGAGTTCCTTGGCTTCAATGTTCTAAAGTTGGAAAATTTATTGTTCGTCTTACGGGTTTCACGAAGAGAATCTCATTAAGTTTTGATAGCATTGCATAAAAATGATCGAAAAACTAATTCAGGACATACCTTTGGGTCCTCCAGCACTTTTAATATATCCTTCCTATCCCAGAGCCTACTGTACATCGGCGGGTCGGATCTGCCTTCGTTTTGAACTATGGTTCTCCCCATATCTCGAATTTGGTCATGCATTCTTAACCTGTTCTTAGAATCGACTCTAATGAGAGACTTGTCTTGAAGGACTTCAATCCCTTCTGGGCAATCCTCCCACATATAGAATACATTGTCTTTGCCTGATCCAATTAGAAGACATGCTACATCCAAAAGCACACTTTTTGCTCTAGCATGAAGTCTGTCGTACCTCAGTTTGAGCTTTTCGTGAATATCTTTATGCCTCAGTTTATTCAACTCGGCCTCACATTCGTTCCATGTTTCCAAACGAGAAAGCGGTCCAAGTACCTCAAGTGCTAATGGCAGCCCTCCTATCAGATCCACGGCATGTTCGGGTCGTTCGATGGCGTTCGCATGGCGACTGAATAATTCGAGAGACTCGCAAGCATTAAGTTCTTTGACGTGATAAATTTCATATTCTTTCAATCCATGCTTGATCAACAATTCCTCGTTTCTGGAGGTCACAATGATCTTACTTCCTGCACCGAACCATATGTCGCATTGTTTGTTCTTCCTGTCACCTGTGAACGCATTAAGTTGGTATTCGTTGTCAATGCAATCCAGAATAATAAGTACTTTCATGTTCCTAAACTTTTGTTTTGTCCTATGCATTCTTTCTTCAATCGTATTTGTGGAAATTTCTCGGTGCCGCTTCGCAGTTTCTTTCACGTCAGAGATGAAGTCACTACCCTCAAATTTGTGAGCTAACATCTCATACACAGCTGTTGCAAGCGTAGTCTTTCCGATTCCCCCGACTCCACATATTCCAATCATGCAAACGCGGTCTCTATCTCCCGCCAACATCCTCAGGACATGAGTCACTTGAGAATCGATTCTAAATGGCACCCTTTCCAGTAATCGAGAAATATCACCACATATAATGTTGATAAGTTTCTTAGTATCTTCCCTGCGAAGTCAAACAAAGATATGGTAATGAGAAGTTACTTTAAATTTTGGAGCTAAGATTTAAAAATTTGAAGCCTAAGCCGAAATATTTTGAGGAGTCCAAGTGTTTAAGGTGGTGTTTGATTATGAAGCCGGGCCTTCGGTCTAGCGAACAACATCCAGGGATGAATTACTGTTGGGTCAAACAAAGCTTCAAAACCTAGGTACCCTTTGGAGCAAAAAAAAAAATTGTCTTACTTGCATGGTTTTCATCTAGTTTTCGTTTACTCGATTATGTAATTCAAGTATTTTATAGGTTTTTTTGTAGAGAGAGAGAGCCAATTTTAATATGCTTATCATATTCTTACACATTCCAATTATTCATTTAAAGATATTTATGGTTGAGAATAAAAAATTAAAGGTTCAGAGGTTAAACTTGACTTAAAAGCTTGTTACCTTTTTAATCTCAACCTGCGACCTCTTTGATCTGATCGTTAATATATATATATATATATATATATATATATATATATATATATATATATATAGAGAGAGAGAGAGAGAGAGAGAGAGAGATTTGGAGAGAGAGTTTGATCTGATCGTTAATATATATATATAGAGAGAGAAGGTTCAGCTTACATGTTTGATTTTTCGGAGTTGAAACTGTATCCAGGAGCCGCCGCCACCCACCATTTTCAGGGCAGCTTTCCACCGCGTTATTTTCATCGCTGACTCTGGATTGTTTTCGTGCTTTAAGAAAGCATATCCGAACGATCCTTTCTGGTACAAAACATCAGAACGGGCAATATCGACGAATATGGGCACGATCCATTTGTTTTTGTAGGTGTTGTCGACAACTTCCACCATCATGGCTGCCTCCATGAAACTCCACTTCGAATCTGCATACTCCGTCGAAAAGATGGGCACAAAAATCTTTGAGACCGTCATGTACCTGAGCAGCATACTCATTCTTTCACCCATTTCTTCTGAATGATCTCCATCTATAAAAGTGGTAATGCCACGATCCGTCAACGCTTTATAGAGACTTTCGGTGAATCCCTTCCACGTGTTTTCTCCTCTAAAACTGAGGAATACATCAAACTCAGAGCGAACGAGTGTCGATGATGATAATGATGACGCTGTAGATAGCCATGGCTTGTCCATCGTCCTCCTGTCCGCCCTTCCTACAGAACCAACTAACGAGCTAAGTTGCAAGATTTAGCAATTTCTTTTTGCCTGTTTAAACTCAAACAGCTTTCTTGTTGTGGGTTGGAAAGAAAAGGAAAGGAAAGGAAGGTCAAATAACTAAGCATGATTCATATAAATTCACAATATTTGGATTGTATTTGAAAAATGAAGATCCAAAACTGGCATCACCCGGCCACCACCAGGCTGAAGTAACACTCAAAGAGCGTACAAGACATCCATAATGGCGTTCTTGTTAATATCATATATTCATATTCATATTGACAATGGACAGTTAAGGCATTTTAGGATGGCATCATCGACACTTATTGGCAGTTTCAAATATTTGGGCGATTGTTAAGAAACAATTGCATTTTCGAGTTATATCCCGAAGCAATTTGTTCAAAATGGCAGTCATGCACTTTCAAAATTGTTACCTCTCGATTAGGGATTCAAGGTACGAATTATTCGGGGACTTAAAACTTGCCTTCAAGCAGTCCGATTCAACTGACTGGCTCCGCTAACTTGTTTGCACCAGGCAACTCAAATAACCACCACCAGTGTCATGAGAATGTAGTCAGAAGCATTGCCTTAGTAAAATCTGATCAGGGCAGAAAATCTGGCTTCCAAAGACGGCAGGTGTTGAGCTCAATCAGTTGATGAGACGCAACAAAAGGAGACGAGGTTGAAGAAGTGGAAGGAGCAGAGGATGGACGAAGAAGTAACTGAGAGAGACGAGATTTGGGAGCAACAAAGAACTTACATAGAAACTCAGGAAGCAGAGAGAGAGAGAGAGAGAGAGAGAGAGAGAGAGAGAGAGAGAGAGATTCTTGGTAAAATCTGAAAATCCTGCTGCCGAAGAGACCAGGGACGGAACCTTAGCTCCCCGGGAAACGCCCTACATAGGAGAACGAGTAAACCAAATCCCCTCAAACTAAAACCATTAGAACCCCACCCAGATACCAGAACACGAATCCAAACGCTAAAGAGAAAAACCCAAATCTCCGACTATCACCCACAGAACTAAAACACCGGGGAAAGAAAAATAGAACAGAATGAAGAACACCCACTTTGTTAACGCTCAGAGAGTTGGAGGAAGACTTCGAGAAGGATAGGATAGAGCACCACGAATGCCGAAAACAAGATTTTTCGTTTGCCTTACTCCAGGAGTCAAAGGAAAATGCAGACCAAGGAATGTGATATTGGTGTGGATCCAAGTAACTATAAGATATATATACATGTGATCTAAGTTAATGTTAACTGACAGCGTATTTCGGGGTGTCCGTTGTAGGTCAGCCCATACGCCGGATGTCAGCACCATGACCGACTGCTATTGACATGTCCATTTCGCCAAGGGCATCAAATCAATCCCCAAGTTAATTTCTAGGCGTGTCTTGCTTTTCCACATTGAATTTAATGCACCAAATTTCTGGCTTTGAATAATTCTTCAGACATGTCACATTGAGAAATCAATAAAAGAATGCGAGTCTTTGGCCCCTCAAAACTGAATTCCAGCATATCTTGGTTCAAATGTCAGCCTTTGGTTGATTGGAGTCTAGTCTTTGGCCCCTAAGCTCGATGGGCTGGACAAAAAGCAGCTACCTTAAGACAAAAAGGCTAGTTTTACATGCATACACAGTTCGCATGTGTATGCATGTAAAGAAAAGCAAGTTAGAGCAATTACTTGTTCAGTTTTCACCTTTACTCACAAAGTGAAAGGTAATACTAATTTCAACAACAAAACTTCCACAAAAATTTTAAGTGAATGAAAAAGATCTCGTAAAGAGAATTATTTTCTCAGTGGAGATCATTTTTGTCTTTGTGTTAAGACAGCAAAGAATTATGCCTATTGTTTAGGAACTAAATTTTATCAAGGCAGGTCAATTGTACAAGGCGCTGTCGTCCAGGGTTTTAACTCTTTCCGCTGAAGAGTTCGCTTACATATAAAACAATATATATATATATATATATATATATATATATATATATATATATATATATATATATATATATATATATATATATATATATATATTGGCTCTTTTGTGGACCATTTGCTTGTTTTTTCAATTATTTTTTGTTATTTTTTATATTTAATTGGATCTTATAGGATGGACATTGTCATTGCCGAATGGAAGTATATGGAGGATGACATTTGTTTTAGGAATGGGTTGATTAGGGAAAAAGGTTTGTTACATGAGGTTATAAACCATGTGTTATTTATTATTTTATCAAGCATTAGTTACCATATGTTAATAATTTTCATATGCTATGAGGTGAGATGACTATCATACTTCACGATGTTCATAAAATCCTTAGTCTAAACAATTTCACATGTCATGGGAAGATATTATTATTATAATTCATGATGTTCATGAAATCCTTTGTCTTCTATGTTGTAAACAATTTTCACATGTCATAGGCAGAAAGGTTTGTTGTATGAAATCCTTGCATCCATGGGATAACATGTCTTGACACAAGAAATGATGAATAGAAGTAAGGAGGATATTTTAAGTGATATATTAGAGGTTGAGCATCAATAAAATAGTGTTATAGATTAAGTATAGAGCTATAAAGTTTGAGATGCTTCAAACTAATTTTTAAAGAGAGAGAGTCAATAAAAAAAAAAGCTTTGGTACATTATTATATAGTTATTTTGTACATTATATCATGATAAGTCTATAGAGTAAATATATATCCCATTACTACATTCAACTTCCAATAACCATCAATTGCATCCTTTTCTAAATAAAAATGAACAATCTACTTTCTTGGTACTCATCTACCTGTTATTTTTACCTACTATTTTCAATATCAATATCCTTACTCGTCTTTTATTTATCACCCTTTTGACACTCAAGTTATATCTTATTTGTTATGCTTTACTCTTTAAACAAATAATAATAATAATATACTTCATCACAACTTTTTTTACATACTCACTAAGTTTATTATGAATACTAAACACATTCTCTATCTTAAATAGAGGTCAATATAGGAAAGTGTATCACCTTCCAATCAACAATTTTTTTTTACTTTATTGACCAACCAATTGAAGAATACATCATTCGATGTACTATAATAACTTATATTCTCCTATATAATAAATACTTTAAATAGTCAGCTTCTTAGAATTGATTATATCGTAAGTATTTTAACTCGAATTATTTGTCATTGTATAATACATAAAAGAATATAAGGTTTGAAGCATATATATATATATATATATATATATATATATATATATATATATATATATATATATATATATAACACATAACATATGTCTCATTTAATAGAGATATGGCCTAATTGTGGCCTAGTTGTCGAAGTAAAAAAATGAAATACGAGGTTTGGAGATAGAGATGAAAGAAAATTTATTATAAGTGTTTTCAATATTTTTAAAATGAAGGATGTGTGGATAATAAGAGACGTGTGGAGAGAAAAATACATGTATCAGGAGCATCACTTTTTCTGCCACGGTGAGCTTTTCTTTCGGTCTTAATGGGAGCCGGACCTTCCTTTTCTTTGACATGAATTTCTATCTCAGCGGATCTCTTGTCCTGCTTAGTGGCGTGGCATAGCAAATTCTCCACAAGCATCCGGTCGCTTGGAAATGTGAAACTGAACTGTCTGCTTCCGAGCGGTTTTTCAATCACAGACAAGCTCAGCTCCCCCAAGCTTCCGAAACTCACATTCTGCGATATTGGAAATTCAATTAGAACCTATAAGCGAATAGGTAGACTATAAATGCATGTGTTCGGAAGTCATGCCTTCATACCTCGGATAGTTTCTTCATTGAATCATAGCGAATTTTGTCGCATCCATCCGATTTTAGGCTTTTCAAAAATGCCATGTTTCCAAAATCATGAGCTGATACCACGCTCTTGCATTCTTGTAAGTTCAATGATTTGCAGGTTCTCATGCTTAAGCCGATCAAAAGGCACTTAGGGTTGTGATTCAAGTTGAACTGAACCCGATTTTATTCAGATCTGTTCTTTGAGCCTGGACCGACTCGGGTTGGGCTTTGGTCAAAAGTGGAATGCTTCATCCATGATGCATAAAATTTTCTCCCTTTAAAGAACCAGCAAATGGAGGCATTATTGATCTAACTTGATCAAACTTTAACTAATCCAATTATTTGGACAATTTGTATTTGGATATAGAGCTGAATTTAAAAATTCATACCACCCTCATTTTTCTGCTTTAGCTCACATTTCCTGACTTTACAGCACTTTGAATCTGCAGCGGATAGTTTGAGTCGGTCGATTTGACTCAATACTCAATCACAAGAAGGGTGGCCCTCCCTTTGTCTATATATATATATATATATGAAAACTAAAAGTTACTAAATAGTCTTTAATACCAAACTTTATTGGATGATTTGTGTTGTCCATTCCATTGCTTGAATGATATAGATCAAGTACCTTGTGAATATCGATATAAGGATCAAATATCATGGATCAATATCATTTAATGTGCATGTAATGCAAGATAGTTTTTTCATCACCACAGTTTTTGCAATCTTCCAATATTGATACTCATATTTCCCTCTCTCTCTCTCTCTCTCTCTCTCTCTCTCTCTCTCTCTCTCTCTCTCTCTCTCTCTCTCTCTCTCTCGTACCACCTCAGTTTTCACTGGGTTAGGGTTTGACCAATACTCAACCACAACAAGAGTGGCCGCACACTTTATATATATATGTATCATATGGTCAATATCTGAATGCTTATGATGTTTCAGTATGTTATTAAAAGAATCAGAGTATACAAGAAATATTAAAAATGATCAACTGCGACCTCACATACATTAGAATTTTCTTGAAGATAAATATTAGATATTGGTTTTGCTTATATTCAGCCCATGAGATATTATATACTCATGTTCACATTGGTCTAGCTATGTGGCTATGTTGGACTTCATATATTTGACATTTTGCCCATATGACATTTTGGAAACTTTGGAAACTTTATCAATGTTTGCTATTTTAATTATTTGCCTGATGCTTTTATTTGGATATATTGAAAGATAGATTCTATTATGATTATTTGATATTTGTATGAGCTTTGTGTAATGGAATAATATCTTTAATAGAAAAAACTTTGATAGATTAAAACTGTCACATACTCGCAAAAGTATATATTTGGTAGTTATTCGCTGTACATATTGTGGCGGTTAATTATAGAGATATTTCGAAAATAGTTTAAAACATGTTCAGACAATTCAACCCCCACAAAAGTACTTATTCTTTATAATTTTCTTATTTTTGAGAAAACTTTTCTCGTACAGAAAAGTTTTTCTAATGGTTCTTTCAAACATTTTAAAGATTTATTGAAAATAATTTTTGTTCAGTGGTTCTACACTTATTTCCAAGGGTTGTGATTTTTTTCTCAAGGACTTTTCTCATACTTTTCAGGTATTTCTAGCGGTTCCAACCCTCAAAAATAACGTTTTCAACGGTTTTAACCGTTGGAAATACAATAATTTTCGAAACCACAAAAAATGCCCCAATTTGTACTAGTGATTTGCTGACCTCCATGATGGAGCTCACTTGTTTCCATGGGAGTTGAGGGTTCTCGTTATTTTCTCAAAATAAGACTAAACATTAATTCTTAAAAGAATGTTCCAAGCACATTCTAGGAACGATAGAAAATGTAACCACCTGCCACACAAAGAGAAATAAATGCATAGGTTGCACATACGAGAAAGTAGAAAAAATAAGGCGTCATCGTAAAGCTCATAACTGATTGCGTTGGTTCTGGTGGGCTTTCCTCTACAGTTGTCCCTTCTGATCCTTGATCATCATCGTCATCAAGAATCAATTCTGAATCATCTCTGCCCCAACATCCCATACGCCGGAGTACGATATCAACTCTTGTCATGGTCAACCAAACTTCGGCTGTTGATATCCACATCTCAGACATCAACTTGCCGGAATTTATGTAATCGCATTGCGTAGGACGAATACTATAGAACACACATGTACCAGGAACATTACTTTTTCTGCCACGGTGAGCTTTTCTTTCCATCTTAACGGAAGCCGGACTTTCCCTTTCTTTGATACGAATTTCTATCTCAGCGGATCTCCTGTCCTGCTTGGTGGCATGGCATAGCAAATTCTCCACAAGCATCTGGTTGCATGGAAATATTAAACTGAACCGTCTGCTTCCAGGCGGATTTTCAATTCCAGACAAGCTCAGCAACTCCAAGCTTCCGAAAGTCTTGTTCTGCAATATTGGAAATTCAATCAGAACCTATAAAAGAATCGGTAGACTATAAATGTATGTGCTCGGAAGTCATGCCTTCGTACCTCGAATAGTTTCTTCATTGAATCATATTGAATTTTGTTGCATCCATCCAACTTTAGGCTTTTCAAAGATGTCATGTTTCCAAAATCATGAACCGATACCATGCTCTTGCATTCTTGTAAGTTCAAAATCTTCAGAGATGACGGTAGCTTAGGAAGTGACTGAAGCGATACACAACCTTGCAAATCTAGTTCTTCCAGCTTGGAAAAGTTGTGAATATCTGTGGGTAGTACCCTCAAATATTTGCAGTTTCTCATGCTCAAGGCGATCAAATTCTTAAGGACAGAAATTGATTCGTGAATTTTATTCAACATGATGCCATCGAGGAACAACTTCTCGAGATCAGTGAAGGGAGCAAAGTGGGGCGTACTTTTCAGATGACAACACCGTGAGAGGTCGAGGACTTTTAACCTTTTGAACTTCTGAAATGGCAACCACCTAAGTAAGAGCGAGCCGGTGTTCTTGATATGCAAAATGGGCATATTTTATGCGAACTAACTTATTTTCATGTCATAGAACCAAACAAGAAAAGAGAAACTACAATCGTCAACTATGCTTTTTTATTCAGTTGACCGTTGATGAAGTTTATCAAACTTTTCATGCAGGGGCTCTGTCGTGGAGATAGATGAAAATAAAATAGCAAGCCACGACGAAGAGAGATCGAAGAAGGCTCAACAATCTTTTGTCATTAACCATTGGTTATAATTTTTCTTTAATATGTCGAAGAGACAAAATAAGATTCTCTAGACAAATTCTATGCTTCCTAAACAAACTCTTCCTAATATTAAAATAAGAAACCTTCTTAGAGACAAAAGAAATGTTTTCGTTTAATAAAATTCTACGTAGTTAACTTCCTATATACACGTCAAAAATCTTACACAAATCAACGTATTACTCTTTAAACATCTACAATCCTAAGCAATCCATTCTTAACCCGAAGGAATTGAATTTATTATCACTGACCTCCTTTCCGTCACATTCCAAGTGCTTGATATTGCTTTGAGAGAGATTAAGAATAACGAGATTGGTAAATCGACCCTCTAGTGGCAGTTTAAACATCTGATCACATTCCTTCCATTCTAGCCATTTTAGTTTTGAAGGAAAATGAGAGGTATTACAGTCTCGGAAGCTGACAGATCTAAGATGCAGTAGTCTTAAGCGGGGTAGGGCTTCGAACGCTTTGGTGGTCAAATCTCTTTCCGAACCCTTTTCCAAATTGAGAACAATCCCCTCAATCCTCTTCTTTTCCTGCAAGCAAACCATGAAACCAATAAGTACACCATAGTGGACTCTCTTTGGTATGTTTTACGAGTGCAGCCTACAGTTCTTAATTCAATCGTGGGAGGTTCAAATTAGTTCCTTCGGGTAGCAGGAAATCAAAATGAAACGTTGATTGACTAACTGTATATTGTTCCAATGTTTCAATTCGAAAATGATGCAGGAGCGTACGTGAATTAAATCAAATCATCATGAACTCAAATATTTCAATGTTGTCCATATCAGATAAAGAGTTGATTGGTCAATGTAGGTACCACTGCGTCCATCAAGGCGTCCCGTATATCATTTTGATCCCAGAGTCTGCTGTACCGATAGGGTTTCTTGCCCTCTCCTCGAACTATCTGTTTTCCCATTTCTCGAATTTGATTGTGCATTCTGAATCGATTGTTTGCATCGATAGTAATGAGAGATCTGTCCTGGAGTACCTTAATTGCGTCTCCAATGGAATCGTGGTAACGATCCTCCCACATGTAGGTCGCAAGCTCTTTCTCTCTTCCAACAAGAAAACATGCTATATCCAAAAAAATATCTTTCTGCACATCATCTAGTCCATCGTAGCTTATTTTAAGTTTTTTATGAATACCTTCATGCTGGTTTCTTATCAATGTATTCCTCAGATCTTCCCATTCTTCTCTGCTTTTTCTGTCAGAGAATAGTGAACCAAATACCTCAAGGGCTAAAGGAAGCCTATTTGCCAATCGTACAATTTCTTTCTCTATGTCACCAAATTCTTCCCTGGGTAGGGAGGAACCCTTAAATGCATTTTTTCGGAATAACTCCAGTGAATGAATATCATCGAGTTCTCTGTGGTGATAAACTTCATATTCTTCCATTCCGTATCTAAATAATACAGATTTTTGCCTTGTCGTAATGAGGATCTTGCTTCCTCCACCATACCATTCTTTTGCTCCTTCCGGCCCACACTTGCCAATGAATGCCTCCAGCTGTTCATTTTGGTCTACATCATCCAAAACAACGAGGACCTTCCTGTGACCCAATTCTGTATTGATCCGGTCCTTTCCTTCTCCAACATTATTTATGTGAATATTGGGCTTCTTTAAAATATCAGAAATGAGCTGGGCTTGCAGTTTCTCCAAACCCTTGGGTTGGTTCGCTGTTTCCCTAACGTCTGAGATGAAGCTCCAACCGTCGAAGTCGTGATAGAGATTTCTGCACACGGCCATTGCAATCATCGTCTTTCCAATCCCTCCGTTTCCGCAGATCCCAGTTATGCAGACATCATCTTTTCCTTTTCTTTCTAACATGCTCTTCACCCCATCTATGCAAGGGTCGATCCCAATAGGACGTATATTTCCGAAGGGGGTCCGTTTTAATATGCTGGAAACGCGCTCACATATCTTGGTTACAAGTTTTGGTTGATACCTGCATTCGAAGATGGACTCTCTCACTTGCCCGAGGAGGGGCCTCCATCGAACGATGAATGCATGGACATCCTTGTTCGATGTTTGTTTTGTGTCCCTAAGGCTGTTCAAAGTGGGGGTCACTTCCACGTTATGAGAAAACCTTTTCATGAAGCTATTTGCCAACTATTCAAAAGTTGTGAACTGACTTAAGTCATTGGAAGCGAGCCATTTTGAAGCAGTTTCCTTAAGGGAGAGGGGGAACCAATATATTCGTTTGGCAGAATCCTTCTTTTTCTTATAGGTCTGTAAGAAAAGAGTTGCAGGTGGGATCTAGGGTCCCCCATGCCATCATACCGATGGAAGTTTGGTATATCGTCGTCACTATCTGTTTGGTAATCTGAAGGGAGAAAATCAGATAGTGCGTATGATCTTTTCTCTTTGTTTAGGCCTCTCAACAATTGTTGGAGGTCTTTTCGATTCTTCAGTGTGAATGATTTGTATTCTTTGTCCCCCTCCATGACGGAGGTTTCTTTGGGCCTTTTCAGCTTGCTAGGCTTTTTCTTAGCCTTAGCGTGTTCGCCATGAGATGAGCAGGACTTGGCCACCTCGACCTCTTGGCTAAGGGTGGCGATCCTTGCTTCAAATTCCTTTCACAAGTCTTTGAGCTCTTCATTTTTGCTTTTTAAAGTGGTTTTTGAAAACTTTTTGGAAAAGGGACTTGATGAGCATGAGGCTCGGTTGGACACTTCATTGGAGTCTGAACTTGATATGATTTAGAGTTTTTTTGAAAATCCTACAAGTGCAAAGGCAAAGTTAAACACTTTTCTTCAAAAATTTTGAAGTTTGACTTGTTTGAATTGAAGTTCTCTTAAGACCCGAGTCCCACCGGGCGTGCCAATGATGTGTGGGCCCAGTTTCAGCATGATTGGAGTGAGTATCGAGGGATTTGCCGCAATGAGCAGATATAGAGATGTTGAAAATCCTGTATTGAGTTTTTAAGAATGATGATGCAAACTAACCCGAATTGAAATTGCACTCACTCTATATCCAAAGTAAAACTCATGCAAAATGAAAGTGCAGTTACTCTACATTCCCGAAAGTAAACTCACGTGAAATGAAAGTGCGTCACTCTACATTTCCAAAGTAAACTCATGCGAAATGAAAGTGCAGTCACTCTACATTCCCAAAAGTAAAACTCACGCGAAATGAAAGTACAGTTACTCTACATTCCCAAAGTAAACTCATGCGAAATGAAAGTTCAGTCACTCTATATTCTCAAAGTAAACTCACGCGAAATAAAAGTGCAGTCACTCTACATTCCCAAAGTAAACTCACGCGAAATGGTTTAAAAAGTATATTGAGATAGAAGAGCGAAAAGGCTCGAGTGCACGTGGATGTAATCGTGATCACCCACCAATTAAATGACAAGTGAAGAGAGCTAATCAATATTATAACATGGGAGGAGGTTGCGCTCCATTAATACAACCCCTTTTCGAATTGAATTAAATAGAGAAAATGATTTAAAACCAAAGTTTAAAGGCGCTTACAAGTTTTTCCAAATGCTGAAAATTCCAAGCTTGGAATTTCGACGGTCTTCTTCCTTGCAAGCTTCCCCCTCACTCGAGCCCTTGGTGCACCCCTTCCCTTGGCTAACCTACTCTCTCTCTTGCCTCACTCTCTCTCTCATCTCACTCCTTTTAGCCCACGGCTGCCCAAGGTGCATCCCTCTCTCTTGGTTCGGTCCAAGTAGCCCATGGTACGAGCAAAAGGTGGATAAGTGATAAAAGTCAGGTCCTCATGGAATGGGATGCATTACCTAAGCACTCTTTTTGGGTGCAATAGTTAGCCATTCATTACCTGAAATTTGAATCTTACACATAGGTAGTCTTTGAACGTATTGACTTGGTTGACAGTCATTTTTCTTGTTTGCTAATCAAACTAGCCAGCTGCATCAGCTAACATGTTTCAGCCTTAACCATTTTGATTTGGGCTTATACTCTACAATTAGTTGTTGCATTAGAACTAATAGGTTTTGGTACTTTTCCTTTTTGTTTCTTCTCATAAGAGTCTTATGAACTTAAACAACCCTTATGTGTATGTGAACAAGAGCACACATGCATGCATGCACACATACACATGCACACACACATCGAGAGAGAGAGAGAGAAAGATTGTGTGGAAACCAAGTTATTGCTGGATTAAAGGAGATTAATGGCTTGGATTCAGAAAGTAGGCCCACTCACTTTTAAAATAGCACACCACTCTTAACTTTTAAAAATAAACCATCGATATCCTTTGATTCAATGGTCACTTTTTAAGTAAGATAGTATGTCTCTGCTTTCTCACTCTCTCTCTCTCTCACTATGTACTTAGGGTGAGTGTAATATGCTTGTCACTTATATCTAAAAGCAAGAAGGATGATCACATACATGTGTATTTTTTTCTTTTTCACCTTGAAGCTCAAACATTGTTGAAGGTATGACAAGTATATAACATTATAAGCACATTTGACTCTTCACACACACACACACACACACATATATATATATATGTGTGTGTGTGTGTGTGTGTGAGTGAGTGTGTAATAGTATTACTCAAATACAAGAACAGAGGAGTTATGGAGAATATTTTACTATATTATGAGAAAGAATCATTAAACAAAAGTTGAGATAGCAAAAGGTCAACGCAGTCAAGGGAAAGCTCACATTGGTTGCTCTATTAAGTCTTAGTAATCATCAAAATTACGTAAGGTGATCCAAGATAATCGATATCCGAGGAAAAGTGTGTACTCTTTCTGTATTCGTTATATATATTATCCGTTGTGTAATTAATACTGTAAAGCTCATGACTTGAAAAAAACGATCTGTGATTTTCAGTCTCCCTCCAGCCACTTTTATCTTTCATTTAACGCTCACTCGCAGTCAGACGAAAAGTTTATGATGAGACGAACAGAGAATTCTGTGCTTACCCGTTTGTCTCATTGTTGAGAGAGAACCCAGAAATGTGCCCGATCTTTCCCAAGGCGTTTTCCCACTCGCTTAGCTTTTCATTCTGTACATTATTGTCACGGTGCTTTGCGAAAGCTACACGGAAGTTGTTTTGGGGTTCTTGAACAACTTCAGGATCGACATCGTAGAATACTGGAATTATGTACCTATCCTGCCCATAGTTCTTAACGAGATGAACCATCATGGCAGCCTCTTTCAGGCACCACTTAGAGTGCGCATAGTTCTTCGAGAAAATGGGCACAAAAATCTGGGATCCCTTCATGTATCTGTACAGTTCATCGATTGGTTCACCCTTGAGTAATTTCTTGCTGTCTATGAAAGTCTTTATGCCAGTATCTTTTAGCTTTTCGTGGAGAAATGCCGTGAACTTCTTGCGCGTGTCCTTCCCACTAAAGCTGAGGAACACATCAAACTCGAATGGACCGGAATTTGACGGCGCCGTGAATGGGCAAGCTGCTTGATAAGTGGTCATCTTTATCAGCTCTTGCTTCATCGATACAACAGAACAGACTGTGGGTTCACATCCTACCGACTCTTTGGTCAGTAGAGTTTGTAAACTCAAGACGGATTCCAGACCTAAGAAATGAACTCCACATGATTTGAACGGTTTTTGGCATATCTTTGATCTGTTTTTCATTCTCAGATTGCACGAGTACTTTATAAAGGCGTCAGTCAACTTCTGCTCCGAGTAAGTAATGCTGGGGCCACCACCGTGATGCCCTCCATTCGATGAGAACAGTCATGGGGCGGCACATATCTGGGGAAAATGTTGCATGTTCTCAAATTCTCCTAAATGCACGACGTGAGGACCGGTTCGGAACAAGTATCTTAAGGTTGTGGTTCAAGTTGGATTGACCCAATTTTTATTCATGCTATGTTCTTTGAACCTGGACCGACCCGGGTTGGGTTTTGGTCAAAAGTCGAAATGCTTCATCCATCATGCATAAGCATTTTCTCCCTTTAAAGAAGGCATTATTTTCCTGCTTTAGATCACATTTCCCAATTTTACAGCAGTTTGAATCTATGGTGAATAGTTTGACTGGGTCAGTCGATTTGACTCAATACCCAATCACAAGAAGGGTGGTCCTACCTTATATATATATATATATATATATATATATATATATATATATATATATATATATCGTTTAGTAAAATAGTATCAAAGAATGTTTAGTAACCCTTAGTTTGTATATATACATATATATATATATATATATATGTATATTATATATATATAATATATATATAAACTAAGAGTTATTAAACATTCTTTAATTTTATTTACTAAACGTTCTTTAATATAAACTAAGAGTTATTTAATATAAACATTCTTTAATATATATATATATATACATATATATATAGGGTTACTAAACATTCTTTGATACTATTTTACTAAACGATATATATATATATATATATATATATATATATATATATATATATATATATATAAACTAAGAGTTATTAAACATTCTTTAATATTATTTACTAAACGATTTGTGTAATCTGTTGATCGAATCGCTCATTAACATCGACATAAAAATGGATACGAATTAATGCACATATAATTAAAATGTAGCATGAACATATCTCTTTATATATAAAACTCCATACCACCGGTAATTTTCTGCTTATGTATGTATATGTATGTATATTGTTTCGTCTGCCATACAATTTCAGGTTGACTGTTATATGGGCCATCATATCAGACGTGCACGCCAGCTCCTTGTACAATTGTCTCACCTTGATAAAATTTAATTCCTTTTTGGTCAGGTTTTCCCTTTCTTTCAAATAACTCTTGTATTGCACCCAGAGGGTTCTCACTGGTAGGGCTCTCTGACACCCACCTGCAGGTGGCGAACTCGATCCACATGAGGGTGCAAATGTGTGTATTTCTGTACATATTATATCGCTTCTTTTGGTCCTGCGGGCTATTTGACCTGCCTCCAAATATGACCCAGACCACCTTTTTTCGAGGGCCGGGCCAGACCCGTTTTGAACCCTGTAAGGATGATGCATCTTTTGGGATTAGATACAGCCTATGTACGCAACACCGTGAATCGCTCATTTTGACATAGATCTATTTGGGTTAATTTGCAAGTCCAGTTGGGGCTGGATTCGCATCAATTACCTCTTTGGAAGTCTTCACGAAGAAGATGCATCTTTAGGTACTCTGACTGCGTGAAACTACTTAGCAATTCACTAGAAGAAAACGGTCTTCAAAAATGAAAAGGAAGCATAATTTTGAAGTAACTTTGATCTTGATGAAGATGGCCAACCAAATCTTTTCCAAAACCACTGATTGGTACATACTGCGTCAGTACTCAAAGGTAGGGCCATCAGATCCTCGCTTTCACTCGAAAACCCGGCCATGTTGCGAGGAGAGGAGGCCCCCCTTCTGCAGAATTTGACCTCGCTCAGTTGGAAGGCGCAAATCAAAACCTTAACATGAGTGCCTTCAGCTGTTATGGCCTACATCGTTTCTTTTGCCAACAATTGTAAGCCATTCTTCGCATGCTATTGGTGATAGAAGGAAGCGAGCTGGAATTTTGCTCTACCGAAAATGACTCCATATAGCAATGACATTAATTCTTAATAAAAGGAGAATTGAAAGATGAATGTACCTCTAAAAGAGTTCCAGAGCTATGAACTGAAAATATGGTTTCGGCAACCACCAAATTAAGCTCAAGAAAATATGATCAACACTTTAGTATTGAAATACATTAAATCAAGTCATTCCTCCGGGAGGCTATCACATTCATCCTCCAAAATTGCATGCAGCTAAATGAAGAAGCACATGCTGTATTTTCTTAAATGGAAACTCATGCGGCAAATGAAGAAGCACCTAAATGACGCCGTACATTAGGCCCAAGAGAAAAGCATTGGTGTTGACGTCGAACGGATAGGACACAATAATTTTCTACTCTTTCTTCCGAACTGCAAGTTTCTAGGTTTGATTCACCTTGCTTTAATTCATCAATCTTCCTCGAAAGACAATTCAATGTATGTTTGCAGTAGTTGAAAAGATTGTAACTTTTGCAGTATGCGATTTTTGCGACACAGAACGACACCTTTGAGAATCGACCGCCCACTGGGAGGATTCTTTATTTCTTATCGGCAATCCATCAATATGTTGATGATCCTTAGCTTTGCTAGTGCTGGCATACCATCGATAGATGTCTCACTTGCTTGACTCTGTTTGCTAAAACTGCAATGAAGTCTTCCCGCATTCTAAGTTGTTATTAATGCAATCAGCAATTTTGTCACACATTAGCACTAAATAGCAAAAGTCATGATGATGTTTTATCCTTTAAACGGTTTTGGCCCTTCCTCTACTTCTTTTGAAGTACGACCATCGAATTTCTCACACCGCCCCTCTCGGAACTGCATCTTGCTGCCTGTCTGAAGTACCTTGGCTGTATCGCTAGCTCTTATCCCATCTTCATTGGATTTATACCAACACCTTTAATCCACAATAGTTGGGGCTGGATTCGCATCAATGACCATAGTAGAGTGCAGAAGTGAAAATACTAGATTTGATCTAATTGTCCGTTTTGTTTTTGTAATTTAACAATTAGATTTAGTTTTGATTAATTTTCTTATACGTTGGGGGAAATTTCAGTTTTTTGTTTTTAGGCAAGCTTGATGACAAAATTGATGTGATGATACAACTACCCCTCCCTCTTTATATATATATATATGTGTGTGTGTATGAATGCATGTGCGTAGAGAGAGGAAGAAGAGATGTTTGAGGGTTTCACTGTACATATAAATATGTGGTTCCCCTAAGAGAATGTCAAAATTGAACGAATATCTTTTAAAAGGAAGAATGTGGGCATTTGTCATCTTAAAAAACTCTGTTGGTGCTTTTGCATGCAGAAGCTTAATCAAAGCAAAACCATTAGAGGAAGATCGAAGATCTTAAGAAATTGAAACATTTGGGTCTTTCATCTGGACACAAGTGTTTGGTGGTGGTAAGAAATTCAGGAGAAAGTTGAATGCGCAGTACAGGGTCCTATCGCGTTTAACAGAGATCTGGACATGGTCAACAGAGAGAGATCTCCAACAGTCAATAGAGGTGATAAATATTAAAATATTATAGAACAGATGGATTCAAACCATCGGTTCTGATTCTGGCACGGTTCCGGTTTATTAGATCCTTTTCATTTGTTAGTTCGGTTCTAACAGTTCCGATTCCAACGAGTCCCTAGTTCGTCTTGTCTTACATTGGGGGAAAACTGCCTCAGAACTGAAGACTAGTTTTATATGAATTCCAAGCTCGATGAGCTGGACAAAAGGAACTTGTCTTAACACAGAGAAAAAAGATCTCCAATGAGAAAATAATTCTCTTAACATGTTCTTTTTCATTCACTTAACACTTTTGTGGAAGTTTCGTTGGTGAAATTACTATTACATTTCACTTTGTGAGTAAAGGTGAAAACTGAACAAGTAATTGCTCTAACTTGCGTTTCGTTACATGCATACACATACGAACTGTGTATGCATGTAAAACTAGTCTTTTTGTCTCAAGACAGCTGCTTTTTGTCCAGCCCATCGATCTTAGGGGCCAAAAGACTAGACTCCAATCAACCAAATGCAGCCATTTGAACCAATATATACTGGAATTCAGTTTTGAGGGGCCAAAGACTCGCATTCTTTTATTGATTTCTCAATGTGACATGTCTGAAGAATTATTCAAAGCCAGAAATTTGGTGCATTAGAAATCAATGTGGAAAATCAAGATGGGCCTGGAAATTAATTTGGGGCTTGATTTGATGCCCTTGGCGAAAAGGACATGTCAATAGACTAGACTCCAATCAACCAAATGCAGCCATTTGAACCAATATATGCTGGAATTCAGTTTTGAGGGGACAAAGACTCGCATTCTTTTATTGATTTCTCAATGTGACATGTCTGAAGAATTATTCAAAGCCAGAAATTTGGTGCATTAGAAATCAATGTGGGAAAGCAAGATGGGCCTGGAAATTAATTTGGGGCTTGATTTGATGCCCTTGGCGAAAAGGACATGTCAATAGACTAGACTCCAATCAACCAAATGCAGCCATTTGAACCAATATATGCTGGAATTCAGTTTTGAGGGGCCAAAGACTCGCATTCTTTTATTGATTTCTCAAAGTGACATGTCTGAAGAATTATTCAAAGCCAGAAATTTGGTGCATTAGAAATCAATGTGGAAAAGCAAGATGGGCCTAGAAATTCGGGGCTTGATTTGATGCCCTTGGCGAAAAGGACATGTCAATGGCAGTGAGTCATGGTGTTGACACCCGGCGTATGGACTGACCTACAACGGACACCCCCAAATAGGCTGTGTCAGTTGAAACATGAACTTAGATCACATATACATATATCTTAGAATTACTTCGATCCAAGGACACCAATATCATAATCACTATGAGAATCGATGCAACAAGTGCTGGGAAAGATCTTCCTATGCTAATTTTATGTCAGTTGTCAGCTACCTAATGCAGCCATGTTCGATAAACTACGCTTTGAACGGCTTTTAAGTCCATAGATGATTTGCACTGGAAACATATGATGTCTTGTGATTCCGTGAAACTCATTTCCACTCGTTCTGCCACAGTTGCAATTAAATTATGGTCATATTTTTAAAAGGATCGAGCCGAACAAAATAAAGAATGAGGCTACTACATGTTTGCATATGTCTAAGCATTTGTATATATATAGATATGATCTTCAATATGCAATCAAGATCTAAAATCTTTCTCTTTCATCTATAAAACTGAAAATTACAGTACTTCTATAATTGGATCCATAATGAATCCATAGATCCTTGGGATTGGTGGATCCTTTTATATCGTATTATGGACCAAAGGTCAAGCTAATACATGTGTTTACCGAAGTTGGTTTCTTTTAAAGATCTTTCTCCAATCAAAGACAATGGTATCCAATTTCACGCTATCTTGCTTGCCGAATATGAGAGCTTGGTTTTCTTTGGACTTGATTGAAACCTTTCAGTAGATCCATTCAAATAGATACGCTTGATATGTTCGATGGTGAACAGGTTGTAAAACAGGCATCAGTTCAGTATTTCGTTGCAACCTGAATCGTAATATCAATTCATCTTTTGGAAACTCTGAATCCTATTAGTCTAATTACATACAAGATGCAACTCAACTTCTTATTTGATTAGATTCAGTATTGAAATTTGTCACCCAAACTCCAGTATCTAGAATCCAATAGTCATACCCACGAGGACTCCCACCCATTCACATTGCCGATGATCTCTCGCATGGAAAACGGGCCCATAACAAAGGTTTATATATGTTGTTGTACCATTGTTGTGATCTGTTCCAAACTGTTTCGCACATCTATTTGCATGCTGGGTCAAGGCAGACCCTTTACGAGATATGCATAACCAGTGGCGGATCTAGAATATTTTGTGGGAAGTGCCTATAGATGGGGAGGACTATGTATAGTGGTCGTGAATCCATAATCTCCTGTAACTTTTTCATTGGTTTTCCAAATTTCAGGTGAAATGGTCTCACCTCATTGTAGATCCGCCACTGTGCATGATCCGGGGTATCGAACTTACGACTTTCAACTCAAATTTCTTCAAATCACCAATACCACAAACTCTGCAACTCCTTGTGCTATATCCATATGTCAATCAGTAGACTAGAAAGATATATTCTTTTCAATGCTGTTTGAACTGAACCCAAAGCAATGAGGGTCACCACGAAATAAAATTCTTTCTTCAGATTTCTTTGTAAACTGTACAAAGAGTTGAAATATAATTTTTCAATCAACCTTTTGCTGTGACTTGATTTGGAAAGGCGGAAGACTTGAGAATCATTGTCCTAATCCACTTGTACCCGGCATTGAAACATCTTGAACCCAAAACCTTACAGCTGTTGCGTCCAAACCAAACTCTATGAGATGTTTCAAGTTTATCGACAAAATCCTCATTAGATCAATTTATGAGGCTCAACTAAGATAGGTATCCAATACACAACCTGTTTGATATATATGTTTGGACCATATTATTGAATAGGTTCAACAAAATCTAGCATGGAATTGTTTGTGTGAGTAAATCAGGATTTGATGCTCATAGAATTTGGTTAATTTTATGTCAAGGTTTTTTCTTTGTACATCAATTTCCCCCCCTTGTTCTATAACATTTTCCATATTATTTTGTTTTATTGGCTGTTCTTTCTGATTTCCAGAGAAGTAGTAATCATATGAAAAACCTGATTCAATACCAGTGTACTGTATCTCTTCATGTACTTGATCAAAACGTTTAGCATAAATCAAGATTTCTGTCCATAAACCAGCCGCTTTATACCTACTGGGTTTGAAATGAATGAGTGTGTCCATGTACGCATCCTTGCGTGCGCACGGACGTGTGTGTGTGTGTGTGAGAGAGAGAGAGAGAGAGACTCGTTGGTTGTGATTTGGTTAACCTAATTAATATCCTTTGGACGGCAATAGAAACCCTTACAGAATACACTCAAGGTTCAATGGGTATTTGAACATTTTCCCATAAATGTGATTCAATGTCAGTATATCGATCATATGCAAGAAGACAGCAAATACGTTAATGTTTCAAATCCTATACAATGAAGAAAGAGAAAGGTTGATAAAAAATTATCAGGCCATCAAGTTGGCAACTGGTTCGAGACTTCTAAAGAATGGAAATCAAACAGCATCCTACTCATCCAAACCTCATACCGCAGAAAACCAGGCTAAACTAAACTAAATAGAAACAAGTATAATATGGAGATGACGACGAAAGCTAGCAGAAGCATATCACCTTCTTCGTCGCGAACCTGCACGCAGCAAACAACATACTCAGAAAGCAGAAGCTTACATATCACAGATGTTCAATGGACTGTTGGTCACTAAAAGAAAGAAAAAGATAAACGATGCAGCACTGCATTTTTATTGCGTTTTCTTCTTAATGCACCATTATCGTTCAATGCCAGAAACAACCCCAACTTATTGCTAATGGAAGCAGAATCCTCACGCATGGATTTACTTCGGAAGAATAGCGCTAGGATCCTGACAAAGCAGTCAGGGTTTATAAGATGAGCATCCCTTCCCTTTATCCCATGACTTTACGATTATGTCGTGCAGGTGCCTTATTATATAAAAGCAAGAGCACTTTGTGGATTAAACATCAAACGGAAACTGTGTCACAAGGATGTGGGTGCTTGACCGGGCTGTAGGTGCCAAGCCGATGCAGGTGCCCGTATGAAACACGACGAAAACGATAATAATGTATGAGCGTAGAGTATATAGATATAACATATGAAATACTTAATGATATCTGGTAAAACTAAAACAGAAGCTCAATTTACATAAGCTATATATGTTTCATCATTAAAGAAATAAACTGAATGTAAGAAAGCATTTTTAGTTCAAAAATTTCAGATACTTGGTGCTTGAGTCTGGCACAGAGAAAGTATGAGTTAGTAAGAGTATTGCACCATGTCACAACTGTCCATATTGACAAAAGGGATTGATTTTTCCAACTTATCAAGTTGGTGGTTTATGTAAATGTCTATATGGGACGATGTCTTATGGAAAAGCCAAAGGCAGGCTATTAGGTAAAAAGCAATTATTCTTTTAACGAGAATGTAGAAGCATCTAACCTGATCCCTTGACTTCTTGAGAGGCAAATTTTTATCTGCATGTTCCAGCGCATCCACCAACAGATTAAGTATCGTCAATTTTGTTTGAGTATTCCATTTGTCTGCAATTAGATTGGCAAGATTTTAGTCTTTATTCTGTAATCAACAATAAAGAAAGTCTAAAATGTTCTATATCTGTTACCGGGGATGTCATAGATTAAAAATGGTGAAATGCTCAGAACTTCTGCCAAATGCATAATGACAACAACACGATCAGAGAGCTGAAGCAGATCACCATGTGTAACCACCACAATCGGTCTGTCATCTGCTAAATAACAATAGAAGTTAGACATAGTTTCAGAAACTTGACGTAGCATATTGTGTCTTACCAAACGAAAAAAGATTGACACTTGCTGTTCTCTTAGCATGAATATAAAATCAATCAGCTGATATACTCTGTTGCCAAACGAAAACTCCTCCGAAGCTACAGTTTAATTGGGAGTTTTGTGACACTAAAAGTAATCATGAAAATAGAACATCCATGAACCCTAAAACCCTTGAGGAGGGTAAAATGAATCTTCAATGGTAGAATCAGAAATTGTAAAAGCAACAATACTGGCTGCAACTGCTAAAGAAAAAAATTTGTACGAGAAAAGCTGAAATTTACCTCTAAATGATAGATAGGGGCAGTGGAAGTTTTGTGCAAGCTTTTCGAAGTATTCTTTGTTACATTTTATCATGGCGTCCATTACTGAAACTCCACTTACAACAAATATAACATAATTAACTGCCCTTATCGTGCTGGTTAAATGGTCCAATTGCCGGCCTCTGCATGCTATAGCCTCACATGCATCTTCATCGTCAGATTTTCTGTCCAAAGTATATCTTGTCAACAGGCACTGATAATCGCTTAGAGGTATAGAGAAAATAAGGTGAAGGTTCTCACCTGAACACTGGTTCTCCATGGCGTACACCTCTTGTCATCCATATCTTAATATTCTCTAAGTTTTCGTCTATATCATCTGATAGGCTTCTACTATCATAGATGCAAAATGAAGGACCATCTGTAGGAACATTATGCTCTTTGAGGAAAAGGGTTCCAGGACCAACTGAACTGTCTGTGGCGGTGAATTCGATCAAAAGTTAGCAATGGAATGCATATATATTATAAGATCACAAGGGAATATATAGTTTCCATGTGATGAAGGGGCAATGAAAATATCTAATATAAAGAGCAAGACCAACAATCAGCTATTACTTCACAGCAAAGCAGAATGTTGGCTCTCACTCCGTCGAAATTGTCATGAAGTATGAAGTCTAACACAAAGCTATACAGAACCCATTTATACAATAACACAAAAAGGTTGAAAAAGAGAACATTGGATTGAAGCATATCTGAGAGTCCTCCTTTCTCATTGGATTTAAAATGACTTTTATTTCTTACTTGGAAATAGGAATTAGACTTGACGACAAACACTCGAAGCTAGAATTCAATGCATTGTGGAACCATTAAGTGTGCACCAACTATGACCATCTATGCCAACACTCAGGTGAGACCACATGAATCGGATCCTTGAAGACATCCTTCTTTTTTCTTTTCGTCCGGAAGCCCAAAGGACCCTAGCTAATCTTCTTCGAGCCTGGTCGGCCCACCATGGGGATAACGCTGTCCTGGAACTGATTCTCTCCATTCACAAGATTCGAACTCAAGACATCTTCCTTGTATGCTATGTCAGGAACCCAAGGACTCGATCATATGGATATACAAAATCTAGGGTTTCCAACCCTAGCATGAAAAGTTGGGAAACGGATGTGGGGGAGGGTGCCAAACCATTTATTAATCTAACAAAGTGTTGGTTCAAGGCATCCTTCTCTACTAAAAGAACTAGGCATCAAATTAACCAAAAACTACTACAAAAACTAGAACTGACGTTTTCTTAATGAATTATAGAGTATAGACCAGCAAAAAAAATTAACACACACATATATATACACAAAAACCGAACTATGAAGCAAATAAACCTTGGAACATCTAATTAAAACATCAATACATCAAGATAGGTAAGTCTCACTATCAATAACTTACAAGACTCTGGAGCCCTATCCACGAAGTAGCATCCTGTTCCAAACAACTTCATTACATTATTGACCAGTTTGCTCTTCCCTGATCCTTTAGATCCAACCAGTAAGAGTGTTGTTACTTCTGGAATTCGATAATGGTGCTTCCTCATGCCACTTCTGTTGTATATATATTGTCCAGGCTCATAACTACACAGAGTACAAAATAAACACTTAACTATATAAGTACAGGAAAACATTATTTCAAATCTTGCATATTTTTCCAAAAGGATAAAAGATTTAAATATTCGTGCAAAATACTGCGAAGCTAACTATACAGAGTTGGTTTCTCAATGATACCTGAGTATCTCATCCTTTAGCTTTATCAAATTGTCTTTGTCATCTTCAGAAGGTTGGTAAATCTTCACCAAAGCATCATAAATCCTCCGTTGCTTCTTATCAGCTGCAAAATCCTCCCCATCTTTATCATCGTCGTCGCTGCTCTCCTCCTCTTCTTCTTCATGATGCTCTTCTTCTTTATAATCTCCATGATGTTCTTCCTTTTCACCATCTTCCTCATCAAACACCTCATGTTCTTCTGAGTTCCCGTTCTTCTCTTCATAAATTTCTTTGGTGTCACAGAATTCAGTAATCAAAGACTTTTCCTTCTCTTCACCACTTTTGTTTTCTTGATCGTCTCCTTGGTCGTTCATCAATTCCTCCAGGTCGGGAGAATCCTTGTTCTTTACAACAAATCCCCACGAAGAGCCACCACGGTGAGAAGAGTCTCCATGCAAATCCACAATCGTGAAACCCTCGTCGTTCATCCTTTCGCTACCGAAACCTGAGAAACAGAAACTGTATTCAGAAGGAACAGATTTCACATACAAACAGAAACAAAAGAAAGTATAGAGGACACTTACTTGTTAGCTTCACACGGAGAGAGAGAACGATGATACGTGAGAGAAACGTTCTTAGAGGAAGAAAGGTACATTTGGTGACGATTAATACTATGTTATACAAAAAGAAATACTAAATAATAAAATAAATAGTGACCTTTACCTCATCGCATTCCCCCATCCCTTCCTTAAAAGACGGATGTGATCAGAGTGGGGATAAGCTTCTACAGTTACTTGGCATCTCATTTTTATGTAAAGTATAGAGACGTTAAAATGGCCTGGCCCGAAGGCTCAGATCGTTTTGGAAAAAATGTAGAGCCGGGCTAGAAAATTCCGACACATATTTGAAGCAGGGCCATGTGATCCTGAGGGCGGACGCAGGCTGGATAAGGCTGGCCGGTCAGATATTAGATCGGGTCTGATCTAAATATGGTTGAAATCCAAATCCAACCACAACACTTTAGGTTTCAACAAGCCATATACACATTAATAAAAAACTATATGTATATATATATATATATATGCATGGAATGTAAGTTTGATCATTTGGTTACTTTAGAGGAGATAGAAATTAAAAATGACGCACATTGCATTCTCCAAAGAAAAGTTTTAAATACCTAGGGTCAATTTTCCAGAGTAATGGAAGAATTGATGGAAATGCTATGCATAGAATTAATGGTGGTTGGTTAAAATGGAGAGGAGCATCAGGTATTTTTTGCGATAAGAAGATACTATTAAAGTTAAAAGATAAATATTATAGAGCAATAATTAAACTTGCCATGTTTTATAGTTATTAGTGTTGGGTAGTTAATCATCAACATGTACAAAAGATGTCTCTAACAAAAATGAAGATGTTGAGATGGATGTGTGGTCATACAAGAAAAGACCGTATAAATAATGAGGTTATTAGAAACAAATTAGGAGTGACACCAATAGAGGATAAAATGAGAGAATATCGTTTAAGATGGTTTGGACATATAGAAAGAAGATCAAAAGAAGTGTAAGAAGGTACGAAAAGCTAAATTTTGAAAGTATTAAAAGAGGTAGAGGATGACCACAAAAGTGTTGGAAAGAAACAATAAAAAATGATCTAGCTTATTGTGAGTTAACTGCTAATATGACACATGATAGGGCTATGTGGAAACAAAGAATCCATGCAGCTGACCCCGTCTACTATATATACACATACATGTAATTAATATATATATGGGTCATATATACTATATATATACATGTAATAAAAAACTATATATAGTATACATATACATGTAAATATGTAATTGAATGTATATATATGTATATACATGTATATGTAATATATATATATATATTACATACATGTAATTAAATATATATACTATATATACATTTAATGAAAAAAACTATACATATATATATATATATATATATATATATATGTAGGACGTATGCATACATGTATATATATGAGTCATATATACTATATATATATGTAATAAAAAAATTATATATATAGTATATATACATGTAAATATGTGATCGTGTATATGTATATGGGCCGGGTTGGATCAACCACATTAGAAGCCCATATAAAATGTGGCCCAACCTAATATGGCCCATGTTTTGTACAACCTACAAGGGTTGGGGCTGGCAGGGCCCATACTGACATTTCTAGTAAAGTACTTAGTGTCACTTAAAACATTTCGTGCGTGTTTCGTGCCCATATCATAGACTTAATGTATACATACATATACAACACATTATACACACATGCATATATAAATAAATATATATATATATATATAAATATATATATATATATAAATAAATATATATATAAGAGTCTTAGTTGCATAATATACTTTGGTACATAATCTTGTTAAAATATTTTCATCATCATCTGATTTTTTAAATCGAGCGGAGGAGATTCAAATCAAATGTATTGTTATATTTGTGTACTTATATTTAATGCATATAAAGTATTTCTTGTGTACTTATATTTAATGAACATAAAGTATTTGAATCTCTACTACTGATATGAAAGATTGGACAATAAAAATGTTTTTGCAAGATTATGCACCAAAGTACATTATGTAGTTAATACTTAAAAATATATAGGGTGTCTTAGCTGCATAATGCATTTTGGTGTATGATCTTATACTAATATCTACATTGTTCAATCTTTGAATCAACGGTGGAGAATCAAATAAATTTCTATTTAATATAATCTTGTGCATTAAATGCAAGTACACACATACAACAGTATATTTGATTTAAATCTCTAATCTCGATCTTAATGATCGAATGATGGGAATGTTCTATTCACCAAAAACCATTATGCAGCTAAGACTCTCCCGTCTCTCTCTATATATATAACTAAATAATTCCATCAGTGCACGGTGTTTCACATTTGGATAAAATGTTGCTTAAACATATAATAACAATTTCTTTATCAATCCACATTTACATTTTCCCAAATGTTATATATATATAATTGAAGAATCCCACCCATCCATGGTGCTTGATGTTTGGATACAATCTTGCTTAAACATGTATTTTACAGTTTCTTTGGCATTCTATATTTATATTTGTTCCAAATATCTTATAGATAATTGAAGAATCCCACCATGATACAATCTTTTTGAAACACATACTTTTATATTTTTTTAGCACTCTACACTCATATTTGCATTTGTTTAGAGTGTCTTTTACACTAATCTTAAAAATTATTTACCACTCCATATTTGCATTTGTATTTATTTCAAATGTATTTTATATATATATATAGAGAGAGAGAGAGAGAGAAATTGGTATACGCTAGCACTCTTAGGTGGTAGCAAATCTAAACAAATCTCAACCATTTATGGGTAGTGTTGAGATTTGAATCTATAAAGTAAAAGTACATGTTTACTTTTTGCAGGTACACTTTATTCACATGGGTACTTTTGCTTTTGAAATTTCAAATATCAATCCATCACCAAAGATGAATGGTTGAAATTTGTTTAGATTTTCTAGTACCTAAATGTGTTAGCATATACTAGTTTCTCTCTATATATAAATTAAAATCCCACAAGTTCGTTGTGCTTCATGTTTTGTTACAATCTCTCTAAAACACGTAATTTGCATTTTCTTTAGCACTCTACATTTGTATTTGTTTAAAATATCTATTAAACATAATTTTACAATTTCTTTAGAATCTACATTTGTGTTTGCATTTGTTCCAAATGTCTTATATATAATATAAAATTGAGTCTATGGTTTTTCATGTTTCGATACAATCTCATTGAATCATGTAATTTTATAGTTTCTCTAGCACTCCACATTTGCATTTACATTGTTCCAAATATATATACATACACAATAACAACAACTAAGTTTTTTCTCATACTAGATGGGAGCGGCAAATATATATAAATTGAAGAATCCCACCAATCCGCGGTCTTTCATGTAATGATACAATCTCATTGAAACACATAATTTGACAATTTTTGTAGCACACTTCACATTTTTATTTGCATTTTCATTTGTTCCAAATAACTTTTACACGTAACTTTATATTTTCATGTTCGGATTCTTAAAAGATGAACTTTTTTGTTGTGATGGTGAAAGATAACCTATTATGTGCTCGAGGGTTGTGATTAAATTAAGTATATATTAGATACACATGCAAAGAGAGAGGGGTTCTTATTGGAAGAGAGTCCTAACACATGAGGTAAACGAAATCCTACATTTGGTGACTGAGCGTGTATGGAGAAAACTTTAGGGAAACAAGTAATCCTATGTTATATTGTTATATATGCAGACACATGATTAATTCATATGTATTTATGTAAAAAACAAAAAAAAACAGTTAAATACTTCTAATGAGATTTGACATAGGAACATTTTCCTGATCGCTCACTAAAAGAGTGATATGATCAACTAGACAATGGAAGAACTTTTACATTTACTTGGTCGTCTCATTTATGTAAAGTACTTAGTGTCACTTAAAACATGACTAAACCATTTCCTACATGTTTAAGACGAGTTTCATGTTTCATGTTTACTTGGTCGAAATGTGCATCGTTTATATCATAGACTTGACATACATATACATATATAATATGTTATATGAACATACATACATATATATATATATATATATATATATATATATATATATATATATATATATATATATATATATATATATATATATATATATGTATGTATGTATGTATGTGTATGTATATAGGGAGAGAGTCAAGTTGGTGTATAATCTTGCTAAAATATTTTTATCATCTAATCTTTGAGATCATCATTGGAGATTCAAATCAAATGTATCATTATATGTATATATATATATACATATATATATGTATATGTATATGTATATATATATATATATATGGTGTCTTAGCTGCATAATACATTTCGGTGTATTATCTTGCATAATATCTCACCATTTGATTTTTGAGATCGATGATGGTGATTCAAATCACCTTCTATTTAAATACAAGTACACAAGTATAATAGTACATTTGATTTAAATCTGTATCATCGATATCAAAAAGCTTTGTACAAGGTTATTTACTGACTACCATTATATAACTACGACTCCTTCCCTCCCTCTATATATATAATTGAAAAATCTAACCAATTCACGGTGTTCCATTTTAGATACAATCTTGCTAAAACACATAATTTCGCAGTTTCTTTAGCACTCTACAATTGTATTTGCATTTGTTTCAAATGTCTTATTTATATAATATAAATTGAAGAATCCCACCGGTCTCTGGTGTTTCATGTTTCAAAATAATCTCATTGAATCATGTAACTTTATAGTTTCTTTAGCACTCAATCTTTTCATTTGCATTGATACAATCTCGTTGAAATGCATAATTTGATAATTTCTTTAGCACAATTGCATTTTGATTTGTTCCATATGTCTTATATATATATATATACATATATACATATATACATATACATATACATACATATACATATATATACATACATATACATATATATATATACATATATATATATATATCCCATCAATTCATTGTATTTTATGTTTGGATAGAATCTCACTAAAACATGTAAGTTTGCAATTCCTTTAGCACTCCACATACGCATTTGTTTCAAATGTCTTTTACATGCAATCTTATAGTTTCTTCAGCACTCCACATTTGCATTTGCATTTGTTTCAAATGTCGTATATATATAATTGAAGAATCCCATTAGTCCATGATGTTTCATGTTTGGATACAATCTCATTGAAACACACACTTTTACAATTTCTTTAGCAAACTACATTTGTATTTGCATTTGTTTCAAATGTCTTTTACATATATGTGTGTTTAGCATAAAATTGAAGAATCCCATCAGTCCACGGTGTTTCATGTTTGGATAAAATCTCATTGAATCGCATAATTTTATAGTTTCTATAGCACCTCATATTTGCATTTGCATTTGTTTCAAATGTCTTTTACAAATAATTTTATAGTTTCCTTAGTACCCCATATTTGCATTTTCATTTGTTTCAAATGTCTTATATATAATTGAAGAATCCTGCCCATCCACATTTTTTCTTGTTTGGATAAAGTTTGGCTGAAACACATAATTTTAGAGTTTCTTTACCACTCTATATTTGCATTTTCATTTGTTCTACATGTTATATATATATAATTGAAGAATCCCACTGGTGTTTCATGTTTGCATACAATCTGGTTGAAACACATGATTTGATAGTTTCTTTAGCACTCTACATTTGCATTTGCTCCAAATGTTTTCAACTCTTATGAAGCTAGCAAGCAAACCGAGCCACTCATGGTTCGTACTGGTTGTCTCGTGCTCATTACGTTTACTTTATGAACTTAAAAGCTGGCCATATAGTTGCACATGTTGGCTTCCTCTCAAGCTATGGTTTGAAAGGGAGCCAAATGGTTGAGAAATTTATAAGAAAATCTTCATGAACTGGTTGATTATACTTAATGATGCGTTCTGGCATGGACGAGCCTATCTCTGCTCAAATCTCACAAGAAAAGGCCTGCAAGACGGCAAGTTATATTTCTCATGTTAATGGAACAAGGTGCACAAGCGTCTACTCCCAGTTAAAGGCCTCGAGTACAAATAGCACAGGGGCTATGCTGAACTCCATCTTGACAATTGATCAAAAAGTCTCCTAGAGAAATGCCATGATCTTCATTTATTGGATGTTCTTGCAAGTTCTCTTTAATACCATCAATAATCACTGTGCATTCTAGATCCAAAGGACCACCCCTTTATTGTGGGTCACTACGCACTTCCTCAAGCCACATGGCACCCATGATTGTGCACCACCAACTTGGCATACTATTATTTGGGCCATTGCCATGGGGTGAGACACATCTGTATTTCGTGCGAGATGCACTTGTATTTCAAGTTGATAAAGCACTGTACGTACTTTTTTATAACAATGATGAACCTTGTATTTTTTAGATAACGGGTATAGTGCATACCTCACCTTGCCCCAAAGTGAGTCTGCCACTGACCACCTCATCTAACACCAAAATTGGCTAGTTTTAGAGGAAGAGCCACGGATCTCCTGAGTGGAGGGTCAACTTCAAAGAACCTTAGAATTGAAGGTTATAGATCCATTCATTGGATGTGAATATCTGGGAAGGATTTGCCTAATCCGTCCTTGCAAATCAAAACCGAAGAGAAGTGCCTTGAGAATGCATCAGGAAGGCCAGGAGTTCGACACTCGGGGTGTACATATCCCTTGGGAATCTGCCTCTTGTATGAGTTTTGGCTTTATACTGGGGAACTTTTTCCAGAACCGATGTGCATCACTCAAAGTTTTATTCGAAGGTTGATCTGTTCAACAGCTTTTTAATGATCTTTAATTGGTTTTCATGGATTCAGGTAGAATTTGTCGATTCAACCAGATTCGAACCATTCCCTGAATTGCTTGCAATAGAAAACCTGATTCTGACAACACTCAATGAGTCAACAAGGGAACTGCTGGCTCAGCCCCTCAGTGTATATTTTCTAGCTTTATTTCATGCATTATTGTCATATATGTGGTGATACCCACTGTCCCCGGATCTTCTCCCCTTATTCATGTTGCAATAAACCTCTCTCTCACCGTATATATGTGTATATATGTATATATATATGTATATATGTATATATGTGTATATATATGTATATTATATATGCATATTATATGTATATGTACATGTATGTATGTATATGTGTGTATGTATGTATGTATGTATGTATGTATGTATGTATGTATGTATGTATATATATATATATATATGTATATGTGTGTGTCTGTGTGTGTGCGCATGCATATGTAAGGGGGTGTTCAAAGCAGACCAACGGTTCCTACCCGAGTAAAGCCGGCCAGAACCAGAACCAGTAAAACACGACGTGGAATTGAACTGTTCCGGTTCCACAAAACCGGTTGGTTCAAACTTGCAGCTATTTTTATTTTCTTTTGAATTTTTGCCAGTTTTGAACGGTTTGAAACTATATATATATATTGTTTGGAACCAACTGTTCTCACTCACAAGAAAAAGACACGAAAATACACAAACTTTATCTAAATCAACATGACTGTTGATCCAACCAAAACCAAGCTTATACTCACATTTGCTCTGATCAGCTGCATGGATTGTTCGTCGCCATTATTCTTGATCTAGTGTTATCGACATTCAACTTTAGAAAGAACAAGGATCAACAACTACTAAGCCTTTTCCCATACTAGATGGGATCGGCTACATGGACAAACCCTTTCATAATTTGCAGAATCCATTGTACGCTGCCTGTCAGGAAGCCTAATGCAACCCTTAACTGGACTTGGGACTGGCCATGCAAGGTCATCCCTTGCATGTGTGAAAGAACAAGGATCATTTACAAAAATTGATTTGATTATTTGTTCACACTTGCTCCGGTGGAGGAGAGGGACCTAACAAATAAATCAAAGTGCAAAATAGAAGATGCACCAACAAAAGTATTCAACCCAAAGTTTAACTTTACAGGAAAATAGTTGGTAAAGCAAATAGTTCATGACCTTTTACCAGCTTCCACATCAAGCATGTGGCTTGTCTCATATGAGTTATCACCTGCGATTTCCTCAACCAGAGCAGAATCATTCCCAGTATTTGATTCTGGAGGAAGAAAACTTCTATTTGGTAATTCTTGTTCTCCGGGTACAGTCTCTACCGATACATTCTGGAAATATGCATATGGTCCCCAGCCTGAAATGCAGAAACACAACCCATCTGCTTAAGCAGGAACAATACTAGAGGATCTGTTTGTGAGTCGAACATTCGTGCCCGAAAATCTAAATCAAGGTTCACACGAAATGTTACACCCAGCAGAATTGCGAACTTTTGGTGTCAACAATCAAGGGTTTGATAAAACGAGAATTTAGCAAATGAAAGAGTTATCGAATACATTAGTCGTTTAGAACACATAACTTGATCTCGCATGCACATTAATGGTTTTACATTACAATCCTGGGAGAGTTGAAAGGTAACAGATGGCTATTCAAGTAATCAAATATTTTCTGATTACAGTAATGAAAATAAACTGCAAGAAGTTCCAGAGAAGCTTAGGAACAACTCCTTTCTTTAGGAGTTCAAGTGAAGGATTTGGACAGCAAAATACACCACACTAAATCAGCCATATTTTTTGGAAGGAGTCGAAAATTTCAGCTGCATTCCTTGACATGTGGGGATTCCCTCTTACCTCTAACTCCCAATGAGTCTAAAACCAGCAAGAACAGAAAAACTACTTCATCTAGAAATATTGGGAAATCAATAAAATAGTTTGTCAGTTATTACTGAATTTTATTTATTTTATATGAATGATAGACACAGAAGAGATACGGATAACAAAGTCTAATAGGATATGAAGAAACCCAACTTAAGAAATTCTGTACTACCTGATTTGCTCATGCTGCGCATGATGCTTTTAGTGAAGGAAATGGATTAGCTTATCGCTGATCATGAGTTTATGACATGGCTGAGTAAGGTCCCTAGCTTCAGTTCATTCGTCAAAGGGCCTTATTTGTGAGGGCATTTAGATTATTTCACCATAATTTGCTTTCTGTTGATCAACTCTTGTGCGTGTTAATGTGTGGAGAAGAGAGAGAGAGAGAGAGAGAGAGAGAGAGAGAGAGAGAGAGAGAGAGAGAGAGAGAGAGAGAGAGAGAGAGAGAGAGAGAGAGAGAGAGATTTAGAAAATGGGGGGGAAAATACTAAACAAGTCTTCCTGGAGCTATCAAATAAAAGGTTTTACAGGATAGCCTCCAACTAAAGAAAAGAAAAAAAGAAAGAGAGGAAAGAGCTGAAGAGATACCTTGTATATGATATGGAGGTGGGAAGAGCTGCAAATAACAAAATACAGCAAAGGTCATACCTGTGGAAGGAAGCCAAGACGGTCAGATAAACGATTCAAAGCCCATCTTTCATGAGTGACGAAAATAATGATCTCTCAGATTATTAACGATGTCAAGAGTTCACAAACCTATTAGCCCACCAGCAAACACATCTTGCCAATGATGCCAATAGTCATCTACTCGAGAAGTTCCAACAAGAGCTGCCACAAGTAGGGGCAGGAAGACAACACAAAGCTTCGCAACATGACCTTTTTGATCGAACGCTTGAATCTTCCCAGCCAGATATAGTGAGAGAAATCCTAAGCCCGCAAATGACCCTGCATAAAACTTCTGTCTTTTCTCCTCGAAATAAAAAAAATAAAGAAAAGGAAAAGAGATCTCGTTCTCTTATTATCTTACAGATGAATGTAGGTAGTATCATATCCTTTGTGGGATTCAAAATGCAAGCAAAAGTGCTATGCATATGGAGTGGAAAGAATACCAAGTCTCAGATGAACAGAAAATATCAGGTGATTGTTCCTAGATCATCACTCAAGCAACGAACAAGCACAAAATGTTGTTACTATGAAACCTATTCAAGTGTTCTAAGCATAATCATATTTTCTTTGACTGGACATAACCAAGTAATTCATTTGATTCTTTCACTTAAGTGAGAAAGTTTCATAATCTTTGACTAAGGTGGGTTGGACATTTCAAGAGATGGCTACACAAAGCTTTAGTCGGAAGGTGCAAGAAATTGAGTGGAGCTTAAATTCTTGGACAGAGAGAATAAAATATGATCCTGATTTGTTGAAATTAAACGTTAATACTGCACAAGATCGAGCTCAATGGGGAGTAAGAACCCATGTAGCTAACTCCACTTAATGTAGGAAAACGATTATTGGTTTTGGTAAAAGAGGCCGTCATAATGCTAAGAGTAGCATCATTAAAACTCTATTTAAACAAAGTTCTAAGTGAAAGCATCAATTGTAATGGAAAGATGAAAAGGCATAGCAGAAGTTATCAACTAATATAAATTAGGTGAAATCTTACAAGAAGTGTGGCCGCTGGGGAAACTTTTATGCCCTTCTTTTATGACAGCTTTATCTCCATGGCAAATGACACCACGTGTGCTATTATCATAAAACTGCCAAATTCATCTTACAATCAATTTCATTCAAAGCAATAAATGTTAGAAAGCTAAATCAGCATAACAAGATGGAATGACGATGCAATAAAACCCTCAGTCAGGAACAGTATACAGGAACACCATCAGGGAAGCACCGCCAGTAAAAGTTCGGTCGAGGTCGACCAACGGCATCTTTAATGGCATCAGTAACAACTGCAGTTATCAATACAGAGTAAAGAATTCCTGTTGAACCATTTAAATCGGTCTAGTTAGTTGAGTACAGAATTATCAAGGAATCTGCTTGCTCTAATTCAAATGAAACAAAATGCAGAAAAGATCTAATCAAGAAAACCAATTACCTAACAAGGCATGATGGAAATCATACACATCTCTTCTTATTATATAAATACCGAGCATGACAAAAAATGGCACCAAAATCGCAATCACCTGTCATTAACAATCATATCAGCAGATTATTAGGCAAGATTAGCGAATATGGCAAAGAAGTTTCACATGAAAATTGGTGATAAAACAGAGCATACGGGGACTGCCCCAAATGGTATAGTGTTTCCATGGAAAGGGTACTTCAAGTCTGTCATCATATCCTCCCCTACAAACCGGTGAAAAGGAGGTATAACTACGGCTAACATGACCTCCAGCAGTATAAGAAATCCAAGGATTATCCAGTCATGCATGTGGAACCGCAAAACTTCAACTCCATGAGATCTAATGGTGTGTACACCCAACCGAATTTGCGTCATGTTTATCTGCCAAATAACAATTTAAAAGGGAAATGATGAATAACGAGATAGATCTTATAAGTTCTACTTGTTCATTGTTTTACATATGGCCCTGTACTAACAAGAAATCTACATATGATGATTTGAGTTCCATTTGCAAGGAACACATTCTCCATGTGTTAGGAAATATTATCAATGATTCACAAGAAAATGAGAACTGGGGATGCTTATATTCTCAAGAACTCACTCCAACTTTTTAACAGTTAGGACATGAAACAAGTTTTCTTTTACATTCTTAACAGTTAGGACATGAAAAATCAGTAGATGAATACCCGTGAACGCCGAAAACTATACAGAGTGAAAGTCTCACCAAAACCATATATACCACCTCTTTGTGAATAACAAACAAGCAGGAATACTAGAAGAAACTGGGAAAGGTAAATAGGACAAAGTGATTAAATGTCACCTGATTAGCAGGGAAACAACCTAAAAGAAGAACAGAACGAGAACCCAGCTTCGACGAGAATAATCTGCTCTCTCTCTCACACACACACAATCTATAAATACACATAGATATGTATGTATGTATTGTGAATTATGGTCACGCTTCCTCATTTTCGAAATTCTCCCTGCTCAGACGTGCTAAACTATTTTGAAATAAAACTCACTTTGTCGGCAGCAACGAGAGAGTACATATCTTAATTACGCCGACTGTATTCTTCTCTCTTAATTTCTGAAATACTCTTTTAGGTTTGTCTGGTTTTGGATCAACCACCTCGGCGGCCCGAAATGAACTGTTAAGACAGTGTTAGATCTGAATCTGTTTAACTGGATTAAGATTTTGCACTCACATGACACATTACCAACTTTGAGTCTAGATCCAATTAGCCACTAGCCTAACCCCGACCCAGGCACAGACTTTTCATGTTGGGTTCAATTCGGATCTAAAGTTGCTGATTTGTGGGGTTTAGATCTAAATCTAAACTAATGATGGTATGACATTGTCACAAATACATATTTATCTCCTAACACAGATTCATTGGTCTGCCTCTTTTTATACTTTAGATGCGAGTTTAAATCGGACCAGGCATTATCTGATTCAGTTGTATTTGGTAACGTTTACAACTAAAGAAGGCCCCTTTGGAATGGAGGTCCCTTCACAATATGCAAGGGGCGGTCTTATTCTCAAGATGGACTAATATTTTCCAAAGTAAACGATGTTTTAGAACTTTGAACTTTTCCAGAGAGACATCTTAATCTTTTCATAATGTTAACGACGAACCCATCGTGGACCTTGGTACGGTTCGACTGGTCGGGGATGTAGGGTTTGAGTCGGTAAGCCGGCGGCGAAACAATGAGTGAGAAGTCACCATGACCAGTTTTTGTTTAACAAGCTTTGAGCTAGTTTTATCCTCATAATCAATTGGCATGATTTAGGTTGAAACCAGATCAAGGCCCTCCCGCTCTGAACCTGATCTATTCAAACCATAATGAACCTGGAGAACACTCCATCCCGCCAGTTAGTCTGCCCTTTTAGCAAGCAATGCTGTGTTTCATCATTTTCATTAATGGATTTTTTTCTTTATCTTTTAAATTATTCATCATCTAACTTTTTTATACCTTTTCATTGGAGCATTGTATAGCTCAAGCTCAAATGTTCAAATCATACAAGCGTCTTTCTTGTTTTTATCTTCCATCAGTGTCATCATCCCGGTTTTTCTCTGATAATCTCATTACAAATCCAGTTTTTTCTTATATAGGCAAATCAATGGCATGTACGAGGCAATTGCTTGCGAGCTTGTATATTTAGGCAGCCAGTCAATGTATAAATAAACACAATATTAGCACATTTTACGTCATTATTTCGAAAATTTCTTCTTCTTTCTTCTGGTTTTGTCAGATAAAACGATGAAGACTAACTGAATGCCAATATAAGGATTTAGAATGTGGAGACCGGACCCAGATGCAGGCTCCAGGTATCGAACTCATGACCTTCACATAGCCAGGTGAGCTATTGCTCTTTGTGCGATCAATCTGCCTTAGACTTTTGCTCACCAGCAGCATTCTCTGTGCAATACTTTTTATATTGTAGAGTTTGACATACTTTAATTTTATATGTCAGGTCCAGAGGCCCATGCAGAGGAGTGGCCTTTCATCTAATGTCGAACAATAAAAAGTTTCTAAAGATTGATACAGGAAACTTTAAAAGCCAAAATCAACTCATTCGAGTGCACGGTCACATTCAGATGGTCAAATTGTCTGCATTCAATTTTGGAATTGTATTGATACATATTCACTATGTGTCTTTACATTATTAAAGAAGCTCTTTTTTACCGATTTTTGCAGACAGTTCCTTGTTGAATCCAGATTTATGTTCAAATATATCATTTTTTAACAATTATACTGATAATATTGGTAATCAATATGATTGAAGCGTGTAGCAACTGCGTGAATTGATTCAAAGCACGATTTAGATTATATGGCTCAGTGAACCTGGACCAGAATTCAAGAAACGGAAATTATATATATAAGTTGATATATGCAAGTTGATGCCAATAATGCTGAGTTGTTCAATCCAGTTTAGATTTAAAAGGGAAAAGTTACTATTTGTTTTTCTATAATGATAGGACCAAGTACATCATATAGTTTGAATATGAACCGGTCTCATACACGAGCCTCTCTCTCTCTCTCTCTCTCTCTCTATATATATATATATATATAAAAGAAAGTTGGATCCTTTCTACTACTGGCATGGTCACTCATGCCCATCAATTGTTTTTGAGTGGATATAATTTAAAAACTTTTAATGGTTTTTGAAAGAGTATGTAGAAAAATGATATTACATTTATGTCTTGAAAAGCTGTTCCAGAACATCCAAATTCTAGAGCCAGTAAGTTGCTAACGATGGTAATGGGGCGGGTATGTGAATTCCTGCCCGATGTCCAAATCTCGATATTCTACCCACTTTTCCCGTTTACCTTGTCTTTTAATCTCTTATTCCAAAGTTCCATGTAGACGCAATCTGAACCGTCTGAATATGCGGGTTGGGCTTTTGAATCTCAGAATCGGACTTGAATTAACATTCTTTATGCTTATTACAACATCCCAATGTAGAGAACTAGGGTACCAAGCTTTTGCAATAGTGTATAATGAGAGAGCAGTTTTAGTGAAGCTGTAAATGCAGGGGCAGCAGTCGGGTGTCCCGGTTTGGTTTGGTTTGGTTCTAGCTTCAACCTCGAGCCAAACTGCTATTTGCAGTTCTAAGCTTTTAGATAATTGAACCAAATCGTGGCATGTATTTAGATAATTGAGCCAAATGGTTTGGTTCCAGTTTGATTAGGTTATGAATCGCGATTTTACTTATTTTAGGATTTGGTTAAACACTAAGTATTATATTATCATAATACTATTTAAATTTATGTTATAATTGAATATGTATATAAGGTTATAAAACTCATATATATCTACAAACTTATGAGGATTTATATCCATATAAGTATATAAAGTTTATATATATAAAGTTTATATGCTTATAGCTATTGGTAAGTTTATAATTATATGTGTGTAATGGTATGTGTGTAGGCCGACCCCGTCTAGTATGGGAAAAGGCTTAGTTGTTGTTGTTGATAATTATATATGTGTAATGGTTCTTTTCTAACACTAGAACCATCAACTTGAATGCCAATTTTTTTCCTATTAAACCTAACCAAACCAAACCATTTGGCATCTAAAACCAAATCATACCACTGTTGGGTTTGGTTCGAGTGGTTCCTTGAACACTCCTAGGCAGCAAGATATTGGCGCTTGACATAAAGATGAACTTCTCTTCCATATAATGGCACCCAAATCGAGAGATAATAAGTCACAGTTTGCTGCTTAAATAAAATCTCAGAGAAATTAATAAAACAGAAACTTTAACCACATGATCTTCGACATGGCAAATTGAATCGAATTTGTTGCTAATACAGCACCCACGTTAATCAGATATCAAAAAGGTGATTTATTTCAAATTTGATATCTAAAATACGAGAGGGGGAATTACTTGATCATCATCATCATAAGTGCGATCTATTATATGGTGGTGATCAGGACACCCATCCTGTGTTGAGTTTAATGCATTCATATACATTAAATGATATCGATCGTTATGTCAATGCTAGTGGACAGCTCTATTTAAGTTATTTGTGCGATCGTATGGATGATGCTGATCATTCAGCTCGTATGAGGGAGTATCTACAACTCCGAGTTTTTCTCCAAAATATATCCAATGAAAGAATCCAAGATTCAAACTTTACGTCTTTTATGATTCTTCCTTCTCAAAAATCTCTAATCCAACCCTATGATATTTAATATTGTTGGAAACCATGACAGCAGGACAGTATGGATGCATGACAAATATTCATGTTCAAATGTAAATCCTAGAAGGCCACCAGAAAATGCATCTGGGGAATGATAATGGTCGGCATCCACCTGAGAAGCACCAACAGAGCAGCAAAAAAGCCCAGGTCAGATCCTGGTCATTCCAGAATAACTAAACAAAAGTTTGTCATACTTGTAAGATATATATACACATACATATGTATATACGTGTTTGTGCATAGATGTATATATACTCACACATACATAATATTATACATATACATACATACATATATGCACACACACACACTATGGGTTTTGCTCGCATCGACCAGGATCTGACCCGACCCAACCCGCACGGTGTCTTGAAAATGGACATGAACAAAAGATCTGGTTGGTTTTGAGTCAACCTGATTTTGACACAGGCATGAACCTAAAACTCATTGATCCGATTTGCCACCCTACACATTCTTACGTAAAAGTATGTACCCCATCTGCCAACTTAAAACTAGTGAATCAATATGCCCATACATGTTTCCCTCTTCTTGGAGTTATGTATTATATTCTTCATATTTGATTCGGTATTTTATTCGTTAAGGATTCTCATCAAGACGCTTATTTTTTTAGGATTCTTCTTTGGTTTATACAACCTAATTGTCTCTTCTTTTCATAAAGTCGGCATTTTTTTTGTTCCAAATGAGTCGACAAGCGCAAGATATTACATTTCCACCTCCCTAAAACCTTCAAATAGGGTGGTGTGATAGCCCCTCTAATGGTTTAAGGTACGGTGAACTATGTATTATAACTCATTAATCTCATCATGGGTTATAGGCTTTAAGTTGATTTTCGAAATTTCGGGGAGAGCGAATGCTCACCTTAACTCAATGTAGATCCACCACTGAGGATCTTTAATTTCTAACTAATAAATCAACAACTTGATTGATCTCATGATGTACATATATAGAGTTCGAACATTCCAATCTCTTCTTCATGATTTGTAGTGTGTGAGGAGAGTTGTTGTGCATTGTCCAAGAGGTTGACCTTGACAAAACCATCTAATTAATTCAAAAGAGTGTCCTATTTGGTTTAAGAAACGTAGTTGTCTCTTAACTTTCTCCTTTTCTATTGTAATACATCTAAGATGAAAGTTGAGTTGTGGTGAGGAAGTTGTGACATTAAGTAAAGTTTGTTCTTTTGTAGACATAAGACTGCTTCGATGCTGACTCTTGGACCATGTAATATTTGATGTGCTTGTTTACTTCTTTCTCCGGTTTCGTGTTCTTCGTCAATTTATGTTCTCCATAATTTTAATTTGAAATCTTGTCGTTTTAGTTCTTTCTCATTTTCTATATTTCTTTTATATATAATAATCATATAAAAGCATTTCTACAATCCAATTTATGAGATGAATGATTAAATGATAAAACAAATGTATTTAATGCAACATACAGAAACAAAAAGATACCAAAATGTATATGTACAATTACGCACCAAAAAAACTCGGGTCGACCCGTGGGTACTGCGTCGACCAGTAGGGTACTTTTTAATTTTAAAAAAATCTCATTCATGTCCAATCATACAATTGAGATTGGTGTAGATCGAATTTATATTTGAAAAGATTTACAGCATCCACCTTCTCTTATATATATATATATATATATACTTGATTACCTCTATATGTACTTTTCAAATTTTGGTTAATTTAAATCTCATCCATGTCGCTCAATCATACCATTGAGATTGGTATGGATAGAATCTACATTTGAAAAGCTTACAGTATCCACCTTCTCTCTCTATATATATATGAGAGAGAGAGAGGCCATTCCGGTCTGGGCCACCCTCAAAGCTGACGGGCCAAAAATTAATTAAATTGGTCCTTTAAAAAAAAAGAAAAGAAATATTTTTTTGGTTTTTACTTTATCATGCTTTCCCATTTTTGTCAAGCATAATATTAAGAATAATAAATGACTAAGACCAGAAACGGTGGACTAAATAATCATTATTTTCAACAAATTTTTAAGTCCACAACATAATATATAAAAGCCGGGTGAATCCGAATTTTATTTTCTTGAAGAGAAACAATTTTTCAAAAATAAATGGTCAAATAAAACATTATTTCAATGAATAAACTTAATTCAAAGAAATTTGCTTGAGGTAAGAGAATATTTTTTTTTTAAGCAAATGGCCAAATAAAATTTCCTTTATAATAAAAAAAAAAATTAGGCACAATGAGATTTTTTGTAGTAATTTTTAAAAATGTCTTCTTCATGAAAAATAAAACTTTAATTCACCACAATCACGATGTTCAAACTATATGAATTTGTTCACTTTTTATTTAAAGATTTTTTATTTTTTACAAAAAAAATTTATTTTAATTTATAAAAAGGCTCGTATTTTATTTAGCAAAAATATTTTAATTTAAAGTAATGAGAATTAGACTCTCGCTGCAACAAGCCCCCTCTGCAAAATTCAATATAAAGCTCAAGATTATCGAAAATAATGTATTTGATCAAATCACTTCCGATCCTCTCCTCTAATTTTTTTCATCATCGGCCGGGCTTTAAAATTATCTAATTTACAATAACCAAACTAAAGCTACATATCAAAACCTCTATAATAACAAACAGTAAATACTTATTAAAAAAAGTGTATTAAATACAAATAACGAACCCTGTAAATTAGTAAACACAAATTAATCCAAAATAATAAATAAATAAAATATATATATATATATATATATATATATATATATATATATATATATATATATATATATATATATATATGTGAGACACATTGCACATGCAACACTAGTAATAGATAATATCTGAATCTCTAAGTTAAATTAAAAAAGAATATATTAATTAATCATGAAATATTAGAAAGTCTTCGCTAACTTTTCATTGATGTTGGTTTCAGGTCAATTAATGATTTAAAGATGAAAAGAACTTCATACTTAATGTTTCCTAAAAATACATGGTTATATGTATGTATGTATATATATATGTATGTATATATGTATGTATGTATATATGTATGTATGTATATATGTATATATGTATGTATGTATATATGTATGTATATATATATGTATATATATATGTATATATATGTATGCCTTACATTCTCATTGCCTCTTCATCTCCATGTACTAAAATTGTAAGGTTAAGTACTCTCTGAATTCGATGATATATATATATATGTATGTATGTATATATGTATGTATATATATATGTATATATATGTATATATATATACAGATCTTGTCCAGCTCTCTCATACGACAATTCATGTTTATCTATTGTTTTTTGTGATATAAATATGATTTAAAAAAAAATCATCTTATAATATTATTATAATACTTTCAAAAAGAGATGGTTGAACATGTGTGAGAGGCATCAATAGTAAACAAAATTTTATGTTCTAATCAACACTCAAACATATATACATATATTCTGAAAAGATCACCATTCGATTATTTTGATGGATGACTAAAAGTGATACCTATTTCGGTCATGATTCATCACTAAGATCCGGAAGTAGGACTGTCGTGCCTTTCTACCCGCTATGCTCACGCTCGTGACCTCTTGGTACAGGCAGCTGCTGGGAAGTTCGGATTTTGACCGAGTTTCTCTCGACACAACCCCTTGTAAGAAAATGGTGGAGTGCTAAGCACCGCACTTAATAAAATGATTCCCCAGCATAGTGGTATATATATGTACGTACATATATACATACATATATATATATATGTACATACATATATACATATATATATATATATATACATATATATATATATATATATATACATATATATATATATTTGTCATGAATTTCTTCCCTACCACGCAAGAACAACATAAATATAAAGAAAGTGAGTAGGGTGAAGAGTTGTGATCTTATGTCAGCAAAACGACAAAGTAAATGAGAGAAAAATTGACGTGGGACCTGATTCATGTTTTAAAGAGCCTTAAGCATGAAGCAGTTCCATCGTGTCCACTCAAATAAGGTATCATTATAATATTTCTTAGTCTTGGAGGGCGCCCTTAGATACACGAAGCAGTTCCAGCCTTGTAATTTTCCTCTGTTAAAGTTGAACAATGCAATTTTTACATCAAACCTTTGGTAAAAAAGGTAATAAAATTTAAAATATTCTACTCTCATGCTGCGTTTATTTTGGTCAATCATTGTCCGAACGACCGGCACCTTGACTCATTTCACGGCCTTATTCAGTACGGATCACCTGACATTTCCTATGGGCTCACTATCATCAGTGTCTGTGTAATAAAAAAAAAAAAAATATATATATATATATATATATATATATATATATATAAAAGAGAGAAAGAAAGAAAAAAAAGATAATATCAACATTTTTATCATTCAATCTTTTAGATTAATAATAAAAATTTAAATTATTTTATATTTCATATACTTATGTATGTTAAATTGAAAAAGTTCCCTTGACACAATTTGGATCGGTACGCGACGGTTCTTTTGGAGCTCCGCAACTAGTAGGTAGTATTTATCTCCGGCTAGGATTAGGGGGACAAGTACATAAATACAACAATGTATTTGATTTAAATCTCTATTACCAATTTCAAAGGATTTAAGTAACATTTTGCAGTTAAGATCTAATATATATATATATAACCAAATCCTTCTCATCTTATACATGCTCATCTAATATTTTTTTAGTAGTATACGTGTAATTTAAAAGTATAAAAGATACTTTATTATACTCATATAAGATCCAATAACTATATATATAAAAAGAGAGAGAAAATAAGATCTTACTATCTTTCACATATTCACTTGTATCCACCTATTACTTTTGAATGAAACAAATATAATTTTAAAAACTTTTAAAAATTTTAAAAGATATCAAAGATAATATATATACACGTGTGAGTGATTGGATCCAATATACTACTGGCATTAGCATGAATATAAAACATTGTTTTCACTTTTCTTTAAAACTTTTATTTTTTAAATTATATAAATATAATAACAATAATTTTTATTTTCTTAAAAATATTTAAATTTGTTTAAATTAGACTTGTGAAAGATGAAGAGATCGTATATATACATAAAGGAGAGAGAGAGAATCTCTTAGAACACTCGTGGTCGTATCTAATATAAAACTCTGTTTTGCACACACACGCCAACGTGTGCAGAGTCCTCCATGTCGAAGGGCGACCCCACCCGGCCGGAAGCATAGCAACTCAACGACGAGGCACAAAGCAGACTAAGCAGAGCTCACCGCGCCTGCTCACTTCTTCTCTCTCTCTCTCCACCTCCGAAAATGGCGAGGACCACTCTTCCGTCGACGGAGCCCGACCCCTCCTCCTATGCCGACTCCGTCGACTCCTCCCCTCGCTCCCGCTGCAACGACTGCGACCCCTACCGCTGGGACGACACGGTGCGGGCGCTTCTGGCAACCGGCTCCGACCGTCTCCGCCTCATGTGCAGCCACGGAGGCCGCATCGTCCCCCGCCCACATGATAGATCCCTCTGCTACGTTGGGGGCGAAACTCTCATCGTCGTCTTCGACCGCCATCTTTCCTTGTCCGACCTCTCCGCTCAACTCTCCCGACGCTTCTTCTCCGGCCGACGCTTCACTCTCAAATACCAACTCCCTGCCGAGGACCTTGACTCCCTCATCTCCGTCTCCACCGCTGAAGATCTCGAGAACATGATCGAGGAGTACGACCGGTGCCTCACTTCCGCTCGTCCTTCCCGCCTCCGCCTTTTTCTTTTTCCGGTGAAGCCTGAGACTGCCACCCGCACCCTCGAGGAGTCATGGTTTGTTGACGCTCTCAACGCGGCGACTAACGGCGGTGGATTCTCAGTCTCCCCAGCGACCTCCGTCGATTGCCTCCTTGGGTTGGAGTTGGACGATAGCCAACATGGAGGCGCTTCGGTGGCCTCCGCCGCTGGGAGAGCCGCAACGTCGGAGTCGCAGCAGGTTCCGGACTCGCCGAAGATGGAAACGGCGTCGTCCTACGGGTCGACGTCATCTGCTCTCTCGGTGTCGTACCTCGCGCCGATCAGGGTCTGGCCGGAGGAGTCTGCCAAGGCCGGGGTCTCTGCAGGCCTTGCTGGTGTGGAGGAGCACTTCGGGCAGTTGGCGCTAGGGCCGGAGTCCGTCAAGATTCCGACGGAACTCGAGGCTCCGGCTAGGTACCACCTTTGCTTTCCGTCTTTCCTCTCTTCTTCGCCAATCATCCTCCTTCATTGATCGATTTCCAGCTATCCCAAAAAATGAACTTTTGGGGGGGTTATCGAGATAAAAATGGAGAAATGTTTCTGGATTTTAGTTGGTATATGAATTGAGAATTATCCTAGTTTAAATATCCTAGTTTATTTGGTATATGAATTGAGAATTATGGAAACGAAATTTAGACTTATATCTTCTGTTACATAGAGCTTGATTTTCTTTGTTTAGTTTGCGAGCAATCTGGCATCTCTTAGCGTAAATTTTGTACTGTTTCAAATTGGTAATATGTTTAACAATAGAAGAAAAGAGTAATTTTACTTTTGAAGAACATGAGATAGATTGTGAGTTTCCATTAATTGGGAATTTAGGATTTGGAAAGCATCTGCATTTGCAGGGTTAGGATAAACAAAAAAGGAGTTTGTAGTGTTGGATCACGGAAGGGATTGAACTGTTCTTTGGATTTCGGTGTTTCTCTCTCTATCTCAGGGACAATCCCACTTCTGCCGCCAAATCTGTGTACTACCAGGAACCGGTGATCTTTCCGGCAGCCTCCGTTGCAAATCCGTCCATGGTCGAGCCGAAAAGCGAGCTCCCTGATCAGAATTACGGGGTCCAGATGCAGTATCCTGTAGACCCCGCCTTCATAGTCCCCCATGCACTTCCGACGGAGTATCAGTATGTCCACCATCAGGCGGCCACCATTCCGCGGCCACCACTTCCTTCTTTCTACCAGCACCATCCCCAGTATCAGCAGCAACAAGCTCCGCCGCAGCACGTCGACCCAACGATGCCCATCTACTTGCTTCGCCATAAAATCCCTGCCTTTGCTGCCATGAGTCAGAACCAAGTCTTCAATTTGGCTTCATACCAGTCTGCAGTTGCAGATCCTTCGAGCAAACTGGTCGTATCTCCTGTGCCGTTGCCAGTAAAAGACCAATTTTCAGTCTTCTCATATGGCCAACAACCACTGCAATCCTCCTCCAGGTTCCCTCCTCGGCCCGACTTGACTTCTGAACAGCAGCAGTTCACGGGGTATCGGCATCCTCTGAACCCACCTCATTTGGCTTATGATTATGGCGGACCACCGCGGCATATGCAACAGTATTACACTCAGCCTTTGCTACCAAGTACTGCTCCTGAGCATTTTCCGGCTGCCTTCGCAGTGGATGCATCCGAGCACCTCTCCCCGGATTCAAAACAAGCAAGGTCATAACATCTACTGCAAGTTGCTCTTGTTTCAGTACAATTGCTTTCTTCCTCATGGTGAAGGGTGATGGTTCGTGCAGTCTGTATATATGTTTCCAATTTTCTGTCTATACTCCATCGTTCTTGCAAATTCCGGTCGCGGATGCGAATGAGTTACGAGCACGTTTGGTTGATGATCTGTAGTATGTCTGGTTGTAATAACAAACAGAGTCGTCTCTCTCTGTTAATCTCCATTGCACTAGCATTCACCCTTATGTATCTATCTGTTTAGATCAAGTTCCGTTCATTAGTGTTTTGTTTCTCTCATCTGTCTTATGTTTTTGTATTAATAAAGATGAGATATAAGAGTCGCCGTCTACATTGACTCTATCTCAATCCATCTCCTTCATTTTGTGATCTCATCCATTATCATCTGTCGACTTTCCGAGTTTCGTTTTTGTTGGATAGCATGCCTCTGTGGTTTCTACAGTAGAGCAGCACGTATGCACGACTATTTTCTCTTTCTCTGTGGCTGGAAGGCTGTGGGTCAATAGGAGAGTTGATGAATACGGAACCAACGGCTATGAATTATGAAGAGTCTGGAGATTCAAAGATAGCCGTTGGATTTTGGTTGGTGGTAATATAAAATATACCAGATAAGGTGATGATGCAAAAAAGCTGGGGTTGCTTGTCTCTTGCCTGATGGGGAGGATATAGATGATAAAATTCTCAGTCTTTTCATCCTTAGCAGCCATAAAGATATAGAAGAAGGTCTATAAACTTGTCCACTGTCTACTGGTTCTTGGTTGTTCTGGGTTTCATTTCTAGGGGAGAATCAGAGATTGGGTTGCGAGATGAGGATAGAAGACCATAGTGAGAGATTATCCTATTTTTCTTGCAATTATGTCATCGGATTTCGCAAGCAACGAATCTAAATGTGCGCAGTAGTAAAATAAGGATGCTCTACTCTAACAAGAAATGTTGATTCATGCTCTTTTATATATATATATATATATATATATATATATATATATATATATATATATATATATATATAGAGAGAGAGAGAGAGAGAGAGAGAGAGAAGAGAGTATATATATGTCTAGCTAATTTACAATTACTTAAAGGGTACACAGTTAATTTTCCCCCGGCTCAAAACATCCAGCTTTGGTCAGAATTTTTTCGCTATAAATACAAGACGAGTTAGAAGAGTGAATGGACAACCAACACGAAGACCTTTTGTTCTTGGTCTTGTAGAATCTAAATCTCTATCAAAGCCTGAGATATGACGAAAGTGCTGCCTTTAATCGTGGTTCTAGACGTAATGCTTATGGTAGGTGAATTCGCCACCATCGCGAACTCATCTTCGTGCTCTTTTACTGATTTTGATGGACCGTGCTCCGGCAAAAGTAGCACTCATACTGATGGTCATTGCCAATCTGTCAAGCAGTTTGGAGGATACAAGTTTGTTGCATCTAGTAGAGGTTCTGTAACGTTGTACCTGGATGCTGATTGCACAGGACCAGTATTGTGGAAGCATAAAAAAACTACTCATTCGCAAGATGTTATCAATTGCAGAAAAGGTTGTGATTGTTAGGAACTGTAGAGTTTCCCACAACAAACACAAACAGACATAACACTCTAAAATATTGAACTACCAAGTCCATATATTGTATCAACAATAAAAAAAGCTTATTGTTCAAACACATTACCAGAACAAATTCTATATTCCTCTATGCTAAACTAATAACCAAACAAAAGTAAGAAAAGAAAGCACAAGTATCTGTCACAATCATTGCATAATTTTCGTCTAATACCAAAACAAAATCACTAGTTTCTAGTTTATAACAGAATTATCTGCATGCACTCATTTAGAGGAAAAAAGCATGCTCGTGGCACCACTGAATAATCAAGTCCTACGATCCACTGTTTGTCAGAGGGCTAGAGAATACGTGTGATCCACCATTGCCGAAAGAGAGAGAGAGACCAATGCTATAGGTCTTCTGGATGGGGTCTAAGAGAGAGGCTCCATGTTTATAGAGTGGGACATGCCTACGGAGCGGGTTTGGTGGCCAGGTCCGCAGGGTAGGGAGATAGGTCTACGGGACAGGTTATCAGGTCTGCGGCACGGGGACCTGGAGTCCCCGTCCCCACCCCAATCCCCATGGGGATCAAACCTGCACTCCCCAGCCCCTGCCCCGAATCCATTCAGGGCATGGACCTCCGGGGAGCATAGGATCCCCGCCCCATGGACTTTCCTACTCTCTCTCTCTCTCTTTCTTTCTCTCTATATATATAAATGCAAAGTAAGTTTCCCAATTCCTTCCATGCAACCGTGCAATTATTCGAATACCAACGGACCACTTAATGAAATTCACAATTAAAACAGAGTGGGAGCTTTTCATTTGCTCCCATTTAATAATGGGGTTTTTGCCTAACCCCACTTCACCAATCAACGTAAAAGAAAAATTTAAGGAAAAACCGGGATTCGATATTACCCCATGAAATATAATAAAGTCATAAGAGATCTCTTTATTATCTATATAATAACATGGTGGCACCTCTTACATGTATCTTTGTTCGTGCAATCAATCAACGGTAGCTATATATAGAGAGAGAGAGTGAGAAAGAGAGAAAAAGAAGAGAGTATATATATATATATATATATATACATATATATATATATATATGTATATATATATATATGTATATATATATATATATATGTATATATATATATGTATATATATATAGACGTGGCTTTGTTTGTGCAATCAATCAACGATAGCTCTACTCTAATAAGAAATGTTGATTCATGCTATATAGAGAGAGAGTGAGAAAGAGAGAAAAAGAAGAGAGTATATATATATATATATAGACATGGCTTTGTTTGTGCAATCAATCAACGATAGCTCTACTCTAATAAGAAATGTTGATTCATGCTCTTTTTTATATATATATATATATATATATATATATATATATATATATATATATATATATATATATATATATGTATATATATAGAGAGAGAGAAAGAAGAGTATATATATGTCTCTATATTAAACATGGCTTTGTTCGTGCAATCAATAACGGTAGAGAGAGAGAAAGAAGAGTATATAATATATATGTCTCTATATTAAACATGGCTTTGTTCTTGCAATCAATAACGGTAGAAATCAAGGTAATCATTCTATGTTTTAACGGTAGGATTCATGGTACTCATTCCATGTCTCATGCTATTCATCATTTTATTGACAAGCGTTTGATATGTGTCATTCATACGATCTTATGAACACATAAATCATGTAGTAAAATTTGACACAAGAAAATATTTCAGCAACTCTCAGACTATATATATATATATATATATTGTCATTTGTGATTTAGAAGTAGGAAGTCTTTGTTGTGACAGTACCAAGGTAAAAATGGAAGCAATTGCACCATGTCATGTATTAGTGAAGCCAGTAAATGATGCCGTATACTTTTGAAAGAAGGCTCCTGCTTTTTCCTTTATAGCTTTTATTTTTATGAATACAATGTCATCTAGGGTAGACACGGCTATTGAACGGTTAGAGAGTTGTTTCGGTTTAAGTCGTAAACTGTTTGAAATTCGTTAAAATATTAAATTTTAAAGAAAAAAATCTCAACCCGACAAATTTAGAACCATCTGTTCGAGTTTCGAACCGATTCTGGTTTCACTGCCGATCCATAGAGTCCACGGTTTCGGCTTGGTTCTAGATCCGGTTTCACTGGTTCTTGGGTCATGCCAGGCCCGTTCCACACCGGCCACGTGTAATCTAGAGTACACCTGGGTCCGTTGGCCTTTGAAAATCCTAGTGTGGTTCGCATGCCTACAGTGCTTTTCATTTGAAAAAATACACCCAAATCTTACTAAAGAAAATGTAAAACATTTCCAAATTGTTTTAGGTGCTTTAGTCGTCCTTGACAGATTCGATCGCCTTAAAATAAAACTATTGCATTACATAAATGAAGCCAAACAATTAATTTTTTTTCTTTTTCTTGGAAGAAAAATCTAACCAAAACCAAACTTATACCATACCAAGTGGGATCGAATTCATGAATTGTTGCTTTTCGTTATGCCCTATCTTATGTCAAGTTCAACATTAAAAGCCCAAAACAAGATCATATATTAGACTTCTTTTTTAAAAAATTTGAGATTTTTTTTGGTTTCCATAAAGTATTTATCATCAAATTTTTTTATTTTCTCTTCGTGAAAAACTATTTTTGATTTGTATAACTTTTTACCATCGGTTCTCCTGGCTAGTACAACTAAAAGCCATCCTATTTACTCCGAGAGCTTTCAGCCTGGCAACGCTCTCTAACTCCAGGTGGCGAGTTCAATCCCCCTCCCTTCCCCCCATGGATTTGGTTCCTCTCCCTCTCGATTTGGTTAGGAGAGAGTTCGGATAGAAACCCGACCCACTGACACTTTTAGTTGCCCACTTGCCCCCCCATGATGATATAGGAGCTTCACCTTTCCCTGCGGCTGCCATCGATGTCAACTAACAACTCACTGAAGCCAATGCTTTCCACCGTCTTCCCGCGACGTGGTACGTCATCAATCGCCTTCATTTTTCTTTTCCGGCAACAGATCCGTACGGTTCCCGTTGTTGACCTCATGTGAATTGGTAAAATCCGGTCACGTAAAGCGTGATGGGAAGAGGATAGTGTTTCCGGTTTGCTGTCGGTGACTTTGGTGATACGACTTCAGTGAGATAAGGAGATGAAAGATGGGTGAATTTCAAGGTTTTTTTTATGATTTTTCACGAAAATTTTGTATGATAATTTTTATTTTTTATATTTAATTATAGTATTTATAAGTGGTTTCATTTTCCTCGTTTTTACGTTTAGGTTTTTCGTTACAAACATTTTTTTCTTTATTTTTCTAACATTATAAATTTAATTATATTAACGTTTTACGGTCGAAAATGACCATTTCGCCTTACAAAACGTAAGACTTTCATCAATCATGCCAGGGTGGTGGAAAGAACCCCTCATATTAAAACATTCCACTTGGGACGAATAGAATGCCGCTCAAGTTTTATTGTTAAATGGTAAGATTCGGTAGTACGAATCTTTTATGAAGAACATGTATATTATTAATAGCGGTGAATTATTGCAGGGTGGTGACCTTTTGCAGAAAAACTATAGAGCTTGTCTGTTTCACGGTTAACTTTTAAGAGTGTAGTTGATTAGTACTGTTAAGCCTTTGATACTAAGCTTGACCAACACGAGCTTCTAATTATGCTTTATTTTATTTGATTCGTAAATAAAATTGGCATTTGAACTTCTTTTTGTGTGTGTAAGATAGGATAACATTACGAGACAAAAGAAGGTTTTTAGGTTTTTATTTGAAGTCTAAAGGTTTGGTTCTCGTTATCCACTTTTTCACTAGTGTTGATATTTTTAATTAAATTGGTTCATGGAGTTTTAATGTCAGCAAACTAGTTTCATGTTTGATACACAACAAAACTACAAACACCAAGAATTAAGGTCCAATTCTCCTCAAACCATTACAACACAAAAGAAGATACTTGGGTTTTTGTGTGAAGTCCATAAGTTTGGTTCTCATTATCCATTTCTTCACTAGTGTTGACATTTTTTATTTAAATTGGTTCGTGGAGTTATAGTTTCGTGCTAGCGAACTGGTTTGTGAACTACAAACACCAAAAATTAAGGTCCAATTTCCCTCAAACCATAAACTAAAACATGTTCGATGTATTTGCTATAAGGTTTAAGAGAATCCGATCTTGATTTTTGGTACTCGTAGTTTCAAGTTTGTAAAACCTGTTGCCAATATGCAAATGTGGTTCCATAATTTCAATTTGAATTAAAAACTTTGATACCAGAGGAGAGGTAGGCTACAACAACTGGACCTAAGGGTTGCACAAGAAAACCTGAAGTGTTGTCTTTCATATGGAAACTCTAATATGAATCAAACACACCTTAAAGAGCTATCTGCATGATGGTAAAACTTTCGTGAGAGACTGGTGTTTTTGGTGATGGTTTTTATTTGAGCAAACAATGAACTTGAAGTACGAGAAAATCCGTTTCCGTGGAATCTAGATTTCCACATGAAGAGGTAAAAGGAGCAAACAAAGAACTTTGTTTCTTGGGGCATAAATTCAGCAAAATTTTAGAATGCAGCAATAAAGTGGTCCATTATTACATAGTGAAAACAAATAAAACAAGTTTATATACAGTTTTATTGTGATTTTCCCCTTTAGTGATGCTTATTATATGAGAAAACATTTCAATTAAGGACGAAATATGCAAAAGTTGTCTCACTTTTTTTAGCAGTTTTAAGAAAACTAGCACAGCTTTGAACTCAATCAGCAGGTTGACACGAGACTGACTTTCTTATCGTTGTGCAGCAAACACTATGAAAAATTTCGAATAGATAAAAGTGTCACTCAATAGCCTCCTCAACCAACACAGAGCACTACAATCCAATCCAGACCGCACCATCAGCTTTTCGGGTCAGGTCAAAATTCTTGTCCATCACAAATCGGAGTTACATCAAGAATACTTTAAGTTGAAAAGTTGTGCAATTTAAAGCATAAGTGTGTTGAGCTTGTGAGAAAGTTATGATCATAATGTACTTGTTACAACCAGACATGGCTGGTTTTATTTTACTCCGAACCAAGAAAGGAACCGAGAAAATATAAAAAATTAAAAATATATAAGGCACCGACGGGGAATCAAGACGGTGATTCAAGAGCAGAACTCTCAACCAGAGGCAACGAGTTGGATCCTTTCAGCATTCGCACGCAGGATCTTCCTAGCGTTCCCATCATGTACCCGCTTCTTCCCAGCAGGAAAGTGTGCAGTAACAGGAAATCCTGTGAGACCATCTCTAAGGGCATTCATCTCTAAGGCCGCTGCAAGATCCCACTTTTTTCCGCGGGCCAAGAAGTCGCAGACAACAGCTCAGGTGGTGCTGTTTCTCGGAGGGTCATCAGGTGCGAATGCTATTAATATGGCTCTTCTGAATATGTATTCTCAGATGCTGTTGGAGAAGAGGAATCGCTACATTATTTGGCAGACGGGGATCAATAGCTTTGATGAAATGGAAAGTCTGGTTAAGGGCCATCCTCGCCTCTCATTGGTCTTGTCAGTCCTTTTCTCTAATTAGAATTTCGAATTCTCTTCGTTGAGTTAGATGTTCAGTAATATATAATGCGTCGAATGAGACAACTGGATGACTAGTGACACTATTTTAAGTTGTAACCATGGAGTCGGGGGTTATAATAGTTAAGGTGTCATTCCCTCTCTCTCTCTCCAAAAAAAAGTCCTGGTTGATCATTAACTGATGTCTGTGTCACTTCCTGGTTAGGAATAGCATTTACTTTTTCTTTTCATTTGGTATTCGGTGAACTTATTGGTGGAAAAGTGAAAAGGGTATTCTCAAGTTTTGCAAAGTTCAAGTTGTTCAAACAAGTGATGGGAAGTAGCTCAGTTTTTTGGGCATCGTATGTTAGATTGTAAGATCAAAGTTCTCTAAATTCACAAATTTCAGTTGCATACATGGTATGACATTCTTAGTTTAGAAATTTTAGTGTCATCCAACGACCTGATTATGGAAATATTGATATTTGTTCATGACGATGAACAAAAATTACTCTCTTAGCAAACATCTGATAGTATCACAAATCTCCATGAACTTGCTGCATTTTATTTCTATAAAGGTCAGTGAGTGAAATTCCTTACTCCATAACTTTGTTTATGATGTGCTTCTATCGTTTTGTTTTGTTTCTATTTTGTCTTGACTAAAGGTAATGAACTTGATTCTGCAGGTTCTTGGACAGAATGGATCTGGCATATGCAGCTGCAGACCTTGTTGTTTGCAGGGCTGGTGCAATGACATGCACAGTGATCTTGACAACAGGGAAAACCTCTATTCTGGTGGGTATGGATTGTCTGTCTTTTCGAGTTAGTCAATCTAATAGTTAATATTTAGATTGATCACCATTAAGTTGACCTCGCATTTTTCATTTCCTATCATGTCAATTATTAAAGGCTGGAATCAGTCTTTATGAATCTTGTATTCGGCATGTAAAGCATCCTATTTTAGGCTAGTTGAAAGGTATACATGAAGAAACATTATTACATGCAGATTATATGAACAAAAAGAAAATATTGGAAAACCAAATGCAATGGGTTAAACTTACATAAGTGATTGCATCAGATTTGCTGTTTTAGAGTGGAAAATGGAGGAGAAAAAGTTCATAGAAGTGTATTTTGTCATGTTTTGAGCTTTTCTCATTGAAATGCTTGATAATCACTATAACTTTACTATAAATGAAGGTGTTCTAGTTCTAAAGATTTGGCTATGGAGGTAGCATGGCCTCTGATCTCTATTAAATGCGCCCTCAATGTTGCAAACTTGCATTCTCGGACTTGAATCATATGCAGCTCTAAAATGACCATAATCGCTCTATGAGCATCATGTTTCACCTCATTTTGGTGGAGTGAGTTAATAATACACGTGAAATATATAATTGTTATTGCAGAACACGCATCCAAGTCACTGGATTATATGAAATGTTTTATTTGATCTTTTTTCATATTTTACTGGGGCTAATTTTCTACTATCCTTTCTTGTGTGCTATAGATACCATCACCAAGTGTTGCAGAAGATCACCAAACGAGAAATGCATCTATTATGTCAGAAATGGCTGGTTCAAAGGTCTTGGACGAAGAGGTTCTCGACTCCACTGTACTTAGAGATACCATTGAAGAGGTTCTAGGTATGAAAATCTCATTTAGATTGTCATGTTTCTCTCACTCGACAACTTCTCCGTGGAGAATCTAGCACTTATCATTCTAACAGGCACATGCTTTGGGTACTAACCCTGGTATTGATAAACATTTAGTGGCCATTTTTAGACTCTAGCATTTATCTTCTCAATTTTCTAAGTAATTGCCTTGATTGAAAATGATGGTAAAAGGTTCTCTGAAATTGCAAGTCTTGAAAGTGAAAATTGTGGCGTGGCGTAAGCGTGATATCTTTCCTCACCTTTCACAGGAAATGAAAGGCTTATGATAGAGATGTCTGAGAAAGCTTCGAGATCAGCGCGGCCTGATGCGTCCAGAGAAATTGCAGAGCAGATTCATTCTCTTATTGGTGATTCTCATACTAAATCAAGACAGTTTAATTAAACAGTTTATATAATTTGAGCTGCAGAATCTTTTCTAGTAGCTTGTAACAAACAATCCTGTTGCTTGAGCTCATTTGCTTAATTAATTTTGAGGTCAAAGTGTGTTACCATTATCTATACGGAGGCAAGGTGATCCTGAGAGGAGAGGCTGAGGGTGGTTGAAGTCGGTCAATCACGTATAATTGCAAAAATGTTGTGGTTTTTGATCTTTTGATAGAGGTATCTAGAAAGCATGAAGGCTTTGCAAAGAACGTCAACTACTGGCAAAAAGAATAAGAAAGTGTAACTTTACATATAGGTAGGGGTGTTAACGGAACCTCCAAAACCGGACCAAACCGACGACTTGGTTCTGTCTGGCGGTTTGGTCGGTTCGGTTTCGGCAAGAAAAAAGCCAGGTGGTTCGGTTCATGGTTCCAGTATTGGAACCGAACCATGAGAACCAATATATATATATTCATATAGATGTTGATGTAAATCTTTATATGAGTTTTATAACCTTGTATATAAATAATGTATGTATGTATTGTAAAGTTTATATACTTGTATGAATTTCAATCTTGACACATTTATAAGTTTATCTATATATATATATGAGTGTTATAACCTCATATACATAGAACTGTACATCTAGATAATCTGATGGTATAATAACCCCTAAATAAGTAGAACGGTAGTTCAGAACTGAGCCAAACCAAAACCAGTGGTTTTGGTTCAGTTCTGAACCAAACCATGAACACCCTTACATATAGACATGTCCGGTTCCGGTTTTCTCAGAACCAACTAAAACTCAGGTCAGTTTCGGTCAGTTTTGGAACCGTTAGTTTCAGTTTCAGTTTGGTTTGAGTCATAAACCATTCTGAACTGGGGAAAACATTAAAAATCTTGACATTTTGAATTATATAGAAACTGAACTGAACCAGGTGGCCCCCGATTCTAGGTTGATCAGTTCTGGTTCTGGCCATTTCCTTTCCAGTCCAGTTTCAGTTCGAACCAGGCAGGTTCCAACTGGCCATGTGTTGGTGACAGATTCTGAATACTTTCCCAACTCGGTCATCGAGACGTGTAGAAGATAATTGTTGTAGAAGTTAAGATATTTCTGTAACGACGCTTCATGACATCTAAGCATTTCAAGCTTTTCATAAGAAGGCATATATTAGAATGAAACCACATACAGTAAAGGGAGGATTCTCTCGATCCCATTCAAGATAAAAAAGGCATTGAAGATTTTTTTTTGTAGAACTGAACATGTTCGTGAAAACACAACCTTAAGGTAGTGGGCTTTGGTATAATAAGATTTTTTTTTTCACGGATCAGGTTTCTATCAGTGAAAGGGAATCGATGGTAGTAGTTTGTTTGCCAATGAACCTTTTCTAGGTAATAGATTGATGGCACTGAAGTGGATATCGATTATCGACAATGAAAACATATTCATAACACTTCAATTTTCTTCAATATGGAAGCATTAAATTGTTGACAAAGGCAAGGCATACTTTATTAGCAACGCCAAGAGCCCTTACAATGCACCAATAAAACACTCCAAACACGAATGAAACATCTTTGAAGATCATCAAGCAGCAAGCCTTTCCTTTTGTGCATCTACTCCTCCTCCTCACAGTGATGCAGGAGAAATTCCGAGCCCCTTGACGCCACAACCAATCTCTATTAATTTCACTAGCTCCCAAGGGACTCCCAAGAAGGCAGGCAAGGATGCTCGGGCGGATTTCGAAAGGCTGGCTAAGGCCTTACAGGCTGCATCACTAGGTGTAACCCCAAGGCGCACAAAGTTCAGGTACTCGGTGCCATATTCAGTAACGGGCCCTAAGCTCTCAAGAGCATGATAGGATGGAGAAAGAGCATCTTCTGGTGGAAGGGCGAATGAGAAATCTGGTGGCAAGGCTGCTACATAATCGGAATCGATATCGCGCACACGTGCTACGGTTCGTTGCATGGCCACTGAAGCCAACACCAAGAAGGCGAATGCCAAGGTCTTGCTGCTGGTCTTCATGTTGCACCTTTGATGCTTCCCTCTACATGCTAATACATGCACCCCATAGCACGTATTTATAGTTTCTAAATGACTAACTGTTGGTTAATTTCACCATTTAAATGGCATAGAGCTGCAACTCCTTGGTTCTTTTAGTGTGGGTATCTAACCGGTCATTAACATGGTCTAAATTTTAAAGCAATAACTCCATTATGCTGCTGTTGTTGGTATTTAGTGTAGCAATAACTAAAAATAGATGTATTATATTTGTAAAATGAATGTGTGCGCTAATATCAACGGCCATTGCTGTTGGTGGGGAGTTCAACTCCCAGAAGGTGAATGTGTGCGCTAATATCAACGGCCATTGCTGTTTGAATACCTAAGGTACCAAACATTTGGAATATACGAAGACAGCGAGATAGATACTGACGGCGGTTTCAGACCCAACCCGGAAACCTGACTAAGGTACCAAACATTTAGACATCCTGGGTCGGTTTCTGGCTTGGCCTGAACCCAACAAAATGTTGGATCGAGATTTGGGCTGATTAGACCTGACCAGATTTTGTGTCTATGTGTGCGTGTTTGTGTCATAGTTGGGTCAACTCGGATCCCGCCCAAGCAGCATTAGGTTGGGTTGAGGTTGAAAGAAATTACCCAAGTAAAAATGGGTTGGTTGCGCATCTACCAGATTTTGATCCAAACCCCAAGTGACCCAACCTGAACCCATCCCACCAACCTAATTTGCACCCGTAACAGATGATTACAGGATATGAAAGCATACATCAACTGTTCATTTTCAATTGCTCAAAATGCAAGCCTAACACACACATGCATGCACCTGAACTTCCCACCAGCAGAAACGATGCTAGAGTGCCCTGCCGTTGAGCTAACGCTCTTGGTGTCCTACCTTCTGAATTTTGATGCACATATTTTTTCATGAGCGACATATCAATGTGCAAACTTTAATGTTTATGAAGTAACATGTCAATAGGCAAAACGGTACTATTTTACCACAAATAAAGAGCATAAAATTTGACATGTATTGAATGACGAAGGGTAAATGTCATTGTAATTAACCAATACATGTAATTAAAAGTACTCTTTGATTTACATTTACCTTCTCCACAGGCAAAATACAAAAATTTTGTTGAAACTTTCATCGCAGCTGATAAACGACATCATCTTCTATTGCGTGGATGAGAAGAATTACAAATAGGGAACTTGTTCATGCTGGTGGTATCTCCAATGGTACACCTGGTGTTGGCTCAAATACTTGAACACCCGGTAACTCTCTTGACAGAAGCCCCTGTTTATTACAATGTAAATGGGTTATCATATTAAAAGAAATATCCATGACCTTGAATAGTAGACGAGTCCGGATCCTGTTCTCCCCGAACCAACCAATTCCTGTTGTGGTTCGTAACAGGTTATGCTTCTAATTTGAACCAAAAACCAAAAAAACGAAAATATAAAAGGAATAAAAATTGAAATCCTTATAAAATTGGACGAGAACAGGCGTTCTGATGACAGTTTTCGGGACCGGTTCAGTTCCAGTTCAACCCATAGTGCTGGTCTTGAACTGCCCATGTCTATTGACTAAAAGCCGTACGGTCTAGCATGTCAAAGAACATTGTGAACACCAAGTAGAGAAACAAATATGATGATTATGAAAAGCAGCCACTAGGTGCCTCAGCCTCCATACTGTTTAACATCCAAGAGAAGAAAGTTGTTGGTTTTGAACTTATTTCGGGTCTGTCAATTTTCAGATGATTAAACAAGATATGCTTTTTTTTAATATAATTACTGATATGACATAAGATCGAGCATTATCGCATCAAAGATTCTAATGTAGCTAACCCCAGTGTAAGAAAAAACAGCTTAGCTGTTGTTCTTGTGCCAATTCTCGGATGAGTATATTTCTAAATTTGTAAATAACATAATTCTCTTTTAACAGCCCTGCTGAAGGAATTGAAGATAACAACTTCAAAAGTTTTTCATGGAGTACCACTGTGATTCATGAGCAAAAAAGTAGCCTAATGCATGGTAAGTTCAGATCCTGACCTGATTTCTCCGAAAAGCTCATCTTAATATGTTCTCTTCTTTCCATATATTTAGATCAACTCAATGAAATCAGTGCGTATTTGGAAAATTAACGTCTTATAGCATGAAAGATTTGAGCAACCATATTGCATTGCAGGACTAGCTATCACTGCTGTGTGTGAAAATACCTCAGATCTACTTATACGAAATACAGCTTTTACATAGGGAAACGATTGGCCAATGCCAACATGTCGTTCGATAAATAGAAGCAAAGTATAGGTAAGCAGATAAAGCATTGATTCATACAAACATCCAGTCTGTTCTCCAGAAATGGCGAATGGGGTTAATTTCTTTGTGAAATCACAACAGCATAACTAGAACCTCCCTTGAGGTCCCTTTGTTCCGGTCTTCTAAGCTGTTTTAAGTGTTTTTTTTTGGCAGGTCACTAGAGTGAGAAACACTACTCTGAAGGTTTCCGACTATTCATTTTCTGTGTTCTAGCATAAAAGAGCATATACAAATATGGTTGTAATACTCTACATGTTGGAGCAATTATCTGACCTTAAAAGAGTCTACAGTTCCTTCAGCTTTTAAAAGGTTACGAAGAATACCGCCATTATCAAGATCACCATTATTCATTGCCACAATGAACCTGGAAAAATATGACAAGCATGTCTATTAAATAATCAAAGAAACCTTGTGTTTCCTTTTCTCTTTTGTTGTTTGTTTCTTTTTCTTTGCTTTATGTGACTGCAGAACTTCCATAATTATAAAGAGTAGACATACTTGGCATCAAGTAACTGGGCGAGCTTAACAGCATCTTCTTGTCCTGAAACCAAAGTGAATGAAGGTAGTAGCTGCTTTATCACTGGCGTGACAACTATATCAGCCTTATTGTTTTGCAGAGATGCTTCATTGTAAACACAGTGTGGCTCAAGGTAAAGACTTAGCTGATTTTCTTGCGACACAACAAAATACCTGGATGCAGTTTTAAGACTACTGTTGTGAAATGTTGCGAAGAGGGATCCAAGAAGACTTATCTTGAAAAATAAAGGATAAGACAAGTATAAGCCAAACAAAATTTACTTTTGAAGGTGAAGGATCTACCCGTTCTCTGGACGTTGCCAAGGAGGACCGAGTACCGGGCCTGCAGAGGCTCGAACAAAAACTTTGGAACTATCCTTCCCTTCTATTTCAGAGCTCTCTCCAGGCTCAAGGTATATGACCTGCATATCTTCAGAAAAGCATTTTAAAATGGAAAACCCCCTTTCACAAGATGTCAAAGCATCAGGTTAACAAAACATGAAGAAACGATGGGGCAAACGACCAAAAAGCTAGATTTTCCACCACATAAATCACACTTGAACACAACTTAAGAAGGCAAATACTTTAATAACAGGCAAAGAGCCAAAATGTACATGATCTCACTTACACTTTTGAATAATTGACTAAGGATTGGTTCTGCATTAGGGGTGGCTATAACTTGTAAATTAGGGAACATTTTGGACAATGGCTTCAGAGTTCTCACATGGCAATGATCATCAAGGCTTTGAGTGATTAATAGAGAATCAATCACTGGAAGATCACTGAGCTGCAACAATTACACCAAAGAAAGAAAAGCTTAAGCAATTTGCCATTAATGGAAAATCAGGCATGCAAGACCTTATGTACCTAATGTTACTTCCATAAATCCGACAGAGAACACAGTCACATTAAAAAATAAATCTCTCCCTAATGATAAGCTTCTAGGTCATAGATCTTATTCTTCATTCTTGTGTAGATGGTGAATACGTCCTGGATGAGTTCAATTCACAAGAACATATTGAACCCTAGAAAACATCGAGGAAAGTATTTAATCATTTAAATAGTACTGTGTGCACTATAAGTTCAACGTCAAGCCATGACTGGCCGTGTCAATCCCATGCAAAATTTTCAGGTGGTACCATTGCATCCACAGCCCCAATCTCCTATGTGAGAACCTTTTTCCTATCAAGGCAAAGAAGACTTTGTGTAACGCCCGTCTTCCACGACTCTTGTACTAAAATAGATACCTCCCACCTGGTATCTGGGTTCTCCCTCCTTCAGGCCTTCATTTCAGTCTAAATCCATTAATGTGTGTGCACCCTGAGACTTGAAATCTTCACACCCGAGCTACCAAGCAATCCTCTGGTGAGCTTGTCCAATAGTAATACTTTGAATCTTAATAAACTTACAGTAAATTGAAATTACTGAGCTTTTCTCTCTGGCAAGGGCATAGATGCACGCACTCTGTACACATACAAGGGTGAGTTACACTATATAATTTAGAGTAGTGTTATTATTCCCTTTTAATTCATTAATCCAGCGCATCCTTAATATAGAAGCCAAATGAAGTAAACAGATAATGCACAGAGAAGCACGTTAATGGAATGTTCAAACATCTCGAAAATGTCTTTCCTAGAGCACTGAGGAACTCCATTTATTGATCAACCGCTATTCACTGATTTGGTTAAACAAATGGCTTTCGCAATCAATTATGCATGAGGAAAGCATAAGAGCACCTCAATCATCTTAACAACAATAACTATTGTCAACAATTGGAACGTAAAACCAAAAGAAGATACTGTGACGGTGCTAAAAAAGCAAAACTACCATGAAATGAAAGAGCAAGCTTCGAATGGGAAGCAGATTACCTACCTTATAGGACTTCAAAACCCTCTTAGCTCCATCATATAACCATGGAACCCCAAAATCCAAGTTGCCCACCAAGACTGGATCCACAAGTATGTTGAGACCATCGACAACCAACAACCAACTATTCCCCTACGCCAATTTTTTCCATATTATAATGAGTAAGTTGCTGAAATTCGCACGCAAGACACAAAAACTAAAGAAACCCACCTCCAAATAGGTAAGTTTCATAGATCCCCTCCCGTGGTTTGGCTCGCCGGAGGAGCTCGGGTCGGCCACAGCCATCTCCGGCTTCTCGCCACCGGAAAAAGACGCAGAGAAGGCACTGCGTGTCTTGAAGTTGCGAGCCTTTGCTTGGCATGGAAAACGGACTAAAGATTGAGAATTTAATGAGGAATTCGGGAACAATAGAGTGGAATTGGTGGTGGGTTTGTATGTGAACAGCGAGGAGTTGCAGAGAAGAGCCATTACATTCTATATTTGCTACTTTTAATCGTTTTTTCCTCTCTTCCTCTAGATAAAGACAGTCGATGCTCAATGTGTTAATATTCTAAAATTCTTACGTTGTTTTTCATCATCCGTCGGCTTAGATGCTTTGGTTCAGTAAATATTGGTGGTTGGGATTTAAACACATCTTTCGCTTGGGAAGCACTACCACGTGTGGTGTAAGCGGTTTGGGTTGCCCATACTTGCGCCGGAATAGTATCTCTAGCTCAAAAATCAGTGTCAGCCAACGTTGTCACCATCAGAATGTCAATCGAATTGTTCTAAAATTTTCAATGACATGTAGAAATGCAATAAATTTCAATGACATGTAGAAATGGAATCGAATGAAGAAACTAAATTGTAAAAAATGTAAAAAAAATGAAAATAAAAAATTTGTTGGAAAAAACAATAACAAATATCTAATTTATGATGAGTTAACTGATAAACCTTTAAAATTTATATAACCAGTCTTATATGAGAAAAGGCCAGAACTGGTCTCATATGAGAAAAGGCAAGGCTTAGTTGTTATTGTTGTAATCTTCCTAATTGGATTCAAAGTTAAAACCATAAGAGAAAGAATCTTGCGGACACTGCCACGAGCATTTGATGTATAGACTCATTATTTAGCAGTCTAATGGCTTGAACAGACAAATAGAGAATGGTTGATTGTTTAAACACGAAAAAAAAGTTACGGTTGGTTGGTTGACAAGGCTCTACCAAGGCAGAATGACACTCTGATCCCCGGAACATCATAAATTGTGTACCAAAATAAGCTTATGCATGAGATTAGAACATGGTATAGTCATATGGTAAACGACGCCAAGAGACAAACTTTCCAGTTAAGCACGGTTAGGGATAAGACGAGCCCCCAGAAAAAGCTAAACCAAGCAAATGCTCGTGAATATAGCTTTCTATCCAAAACATTATCCTTTTTAAACGTTATAAGGACTTTAAACAACAAGGCAGGAGTTGCAATTCGGTAATTAGGATCACAAATTACATGCATTATCTTTCTTGTACTAGATACTAAAAGACAACATCTCAAATGACAATACAAGTTTTACCAAATACAGCCTAAGACTAATATCAACCCTCGGAGTAACCAAAAGGGGCATGTTCCACAAAATAAAACCAAGTTCACGCTTTTCAGCTTTGCAATCATCTTCCAGGGGATCCTATTACATGAAGCTTGAAATCTTTGACCCATCAACTGCACGAAAGGCCTCCATTGCTGCACTTGGTAACAAAATAAGCATCGAAGCTTAACCTTCTTGAAGTGGCAGACGCTTCATCACTATCTCCATCCCTGCAATGGCTGTCATAGGATATTAGGGCAATGCTCTATCAACCCAGAGGATTCATGAATGTGCACGTTCCTGTGCAATACACGTCGAGCTTGAACACCCAGCCAAACAAATTGCAGCATCGGTATCTGGAATTGATTCAAGCAGAAGCTCCATGTATCCCGATAGCACGCCATCTGGCAACACAGCACGCAAAAGGTACAGAGGCACAAGAGAAAAAGTTCAGCAAAATACCAACTTCTACCATTGGCCACTACTGCCTTTACTTTTAAGTACATCATTGGAAGTTAAGGTGCTTCATTTATTTCTCATGAAAAGACTTGCCAACCGTTTCAATTATATTTCTTTTAGTAGGTTACGCGCCAGACGCTTAAATTTCACAAAAGTAAATAAATGATAAGGCCGTAGTCCATTCTCCAAAAAAACATTTGCCAAGCCACAATTGTCTCTGAGTTGGTAGCTGGAATTTTCAGTTCAGGTTTCCACTAGCAATGCTTGCTTGGGAGTACAAGAAATTGAAGATGCAACTGAAACATGAAGCATAAGTTGTTTTCATTATGCCACGGAACCCAAGGCTTGTTAACCATGTCTAGAAGTGATATTGGCAAGCTCCATGAATTATGAGCCCCCTCATGCTCAGCCTCGTAAGCCCCGTCATGATCAGCATGTGTCAGATGATATCAATGGGAAATATGCTAAGATCCTCCCGGTTTGATTAAGCTGGATAACAAACATTAACTTGAACATTTCCATGTGCTTTCAATATTTATAAGGAACATAGAATAGTTTAAAGGATTATAAAGTAAAAATTGCAAAAGTGCACGAAGGAAAATGGGCTTTAAAATGAACAAAAAGTAACGGGGCTTTAAAATGAAAATTTTAAGAATTTGACTGAAAATAGTCAAATAATGTCGTGAACTTATGGCACTGGTTGATATTTTGAAAAGATGGAAATATGTTGCCGATATTGTTGGTGGCATTCATGTTGCAGGATACTTTTGCAAAATTTAATAACTATCATTGAGATCGGTGACTAGTTAGCACATCGCACCAAATGAATGGGGTATTTGCATGGAGGGTAAATCACGGCCGGCAAAAACGAGGACAGCAAGAGACAAACTTTGTCATGGTAGTAGGACCTGGAATTTTCAGGATGCCTCAAATTGTCCATGACCGGCAAGTGCTTTAGCTTGTTAACGTCCTACTATAGCACACTCGATGAAACTATCTCCTACAGATTACTCGTAAAGTAGGTCAGTCATAAATCAATCACATTTTTCCTTCTCTGTAACAGATCTGATAAATTTGTTTGGAGAAAGGAAGAACCCGAAGGCACACGCCTAATATCTAAATGCAAGGTCAATCGTGTCAAATAGCTAAAAGATTTACTGCTAAACAAAGGTATGTGTAGATAGATCCTGAAACTGACCTAGAAACGGAATGCTAAAACTTTAAGGAAGACGATTAAATTAGTTACCTCTCTCTGCTCCATGACAATCTATTCAGCACAAGCCTGCCTAGAATGGGCTTGCAGTATATGAACTTCAAAGAGAGGTTGACAGAGACAGGATGTTGAGCAAATATTACAAGTTCAGCTGCAACAGCAGTCAAAATGATAACTGGTATGATTCAGCACAAGAGTCCAAAGAAACTAGTCCATGCATTCCAAGACATGTATGAAACATTGAAGCATTAAAGCAGGGAGAAATATTAACCCTGCCTCTACTAGTCTGAAGCATTGAAGCCAATCCACAAGCTTGAAACTAAAAGTGTCTCCAAAATGCTGCACTATGAAATTTCTGCACAACAGAATGGATCAAATATGCGTCTTATATGCGGAAAAAATGAAATAGAAAAATGCTATAACAACATGAGCAATCTAATAAGTTAAATTTATGATCATCAGCAATCTTAGAAGTTGAATTAGAATTTTAAATACCTAAGGTTGGTGTCCAACAAAGTCACGTAGAATAGAATTGATGCAAGTTGACTAAAATGGGGAGGTGCACCAAGCACTTTTTTCTGGATAGCATACCATTCACATTTAAAGGTAACAAACAGCAGTAAGACCAGCAATGCTTTACGTTTTACGGTGCAAACTGCAAAGCATTTGGTAGTCAATCATCAACATCTACAAAAGACTTTAGGGCAGAAATGAAGATGTGGAGTTGGATGTGTTTTTATGCAAGGAGAGCTGTATTGCTACAAGAATAATACAGAAAGAACTGGGGAGACACCAACCTAAGATAAAATCACAGGAAATGCCTAAGCTAATAGAATATTTAGAGGGGCATCCAGAAGAACCTTTGAGTCTCCGACAATGTGTGAGGAGTAAATTGTTGAACAAGTTAAGACGATTTAAGATTCAATGGTATTGATAAAGCAAAATATTGCTCCTTTTGAGTTAAAAGTGGATATGAATCAAGATTAAGCACAATGGAGGTTAAGAATCCATGTAGCAGTCCCTATTTAACAGTGTCAGAAAAGGATTAGTTTTGCCTTGGTTTTGGTTGGTATACATTTTCCAAGTAACAAGAAAGAACCATGCTAGTGCTTTATCATGGTTGACATGAGTAGCTTTTAAGATTAGCCAATTATGACCCATAAAATGTGATTGTATCCTTCCAGCCACCTATACAATGCAGTAGGTGTCACCTACAGCCATGACAAGCCACCAATACCCAATACCTAGTTACTAGACAGGAGTGGCTGTATCAAACAAATGCCAGGAGCTTATGACAGTAAACACGATGATATTTCAAAGAACCCACATTGCTTTAGCAGGTGAAGTGATGACGCACCATGTCATCAGAACCATGCATCTGAGTTTCAAATTGCATCTGTCAATGACAATGTCAGCCAATTCAGGTTTTTCACTTATGGAGAAAGAGCCTTACCCCAAATCATCAAGTTAATATATCTAACAACCTGTGTTATCAAAGTGAGAGCACAATGACTAGTATCCCACTAAATCAGCCTGAGTGATGATGTCCCAGCACCCACTGGGTTTATTTACGTGGGACACCTGAAATACATATTTTATCAACCCCTCAGCCTGGAGGCCATCACGTAAGGCCCACAGGCAGATGCTCAAACAGATCAGCCGTCGCTACCCCAGCAAAGAAGTTACTTGACTAGGAGTTAACTTACTTGAATACTAGTCTCTTTAATCCATTTACAGTAATAGTGATTTCTAAAGAGGCCCTCTCAATTGGAATGTTGAAAATTTTTCATACAAACTGAGAGGTTAAACGGTTCAAGCATTATGTTACAGGACAAGTATGACAACAAATAGGAGGAATGGATCCAAAATCTAATTTGCCCCATCCAAACTACAACAATTGGCAGAAAGTAAACAATTTTAAGAGTTCATAAAAAAAATAACTCAACTTACCACCATAAACAAAGTAACGAATACTAGCTCCCAGAAACAGAGTAAGCAAAGATGTTCTCTGCATGTTAAAACAGTCGAACGGGTTAACTCAAGACCAGAAGCCAAACAGTTCTTGGAAGAATTTTCCTCAAAAATAAAATAAAAAATTGCAATTCAAACCTTGACCAAGAATCAATGCAGAGTTTCCATCAATTGGAATGATTTCCTGAATTCTTTCACTTGCAAATATCGCTTGGTATGCTGGTGGGAATGGAAACGTACAGAGAAGTACAATGTCAGAAAAGGAGACATTAGGGCTTTCTATTGGAGGTTGCCTAAATGAACAACACAAAATGTATATGTAGTAGGTAATAAAACAATTTATTCTGATTCCTTCATGACGAAACCGTCAAGCAAGTACAACTTTGACTCTATATGGATATAGCCAAAATAACTATTTGATAAATTTACGCTCATTTATGCAGTTATGAATAAATAACATAAATTGAGTAGTTCAACACCAAGTTAGGTGAAGGCATTCAATTCATACACCCAATAGTGATGGCTCTTGTCTCCAATAGGATCATACTGTAAATGATTTGCAGATTCCATAGTGAAAGGAATATAGAATGAAAACCACCCTTTTGAAACAGTTATAACCAACACAAATAAAGCAACAGTTCATTTTGTCAAACTCCCCTCTGAATGCAATCTTAAAATTCACATAAGCTTAAAACAGAAAAACTTTAATACATGTGAGATGCAATAACTTCTTCTCTGGTTCTCTCTGAGTCTCATCAGCAGGAACATCCATATCAGGCAAGCTCATACAATACAATGAATGACATCCATCTGACACCCAAATTGTTGGTGCACCTGTTAATTTGAATAGAAACTTAGACATATATCTTGCAGATTCATCATGAGCATAAAAGCAGAGAAGGAAACCTAAGAAAGATTCTTTACCTGATGCATCAGAAAGAACTGCTAGCATGTGAACCTTCACAAAACATTGCAAAGGACTTAAGCACATGTTTGAGGAAGCAACAGATGCTTTATCAGGAAATGGGGCATGGGCAGCGGAGAAAACGTGTAGGAGGTGCAAGTTTCCAAGTGAATCCAACACGAGAAACCTCTTCTGTGACAGAGAATGGATTGAAACTGCTCTAGAATTCAGAACTTTCAAGTTTTTGAAAGCTGCAAATGATGAGCCAAGCTCACCTGAGTCCTGCCTCAACTTCACAGTGTGAAACTTAGCTGCAGAACAGAATAGAAAGACGATGGCAAACACTTCAGACAAAAAGTTACAGTTTCCTCCGTTGCAAAAATAAATTAATGAGATAAAACTACAATTCATAAATCATATTTGCTTCAAATACAGAAGAAGATAACCAAGCATGAATCCAGTTCATTTTATTTCCCCAAATCTTACCAAGTCAAAGTGTGTGCTTCATCACAAGTATGAAGTAACAAATGCAAACAACTCGGTGAGAACTAGATACACCTTTTCGTATCCTTTTCAGAAAAAAAGTGAAACATTTGGAGTGTATAATGTTTTAGTAACATATAGGCTATGATGATGAAGGTGAGAAGTGTAAGAGAAAGTTAAAATTCAGCTACATCGTATGAAAGAAGACAAAGCACAAAAACTCAAACTTCAAACAGCATGATCAACTGGTAGCATCTCACATGAATTACAGAAGAGTCCAACTCACCCACATTGTTTTCTGCATCAGCCAAAGCATGTTTTATCTCCTCTGAATCAATTGAAGGCATCCTTATACCCTGTGATGCAAGTCTTGGAAGGATTCCTTTTGCATTTCCAGTATCATTCATCATATACTCAACTGCGGACTCCCCAACATCATCACCAGTTACTGAATTCAGATGCAAATGGTGGATCTTTGGCTCCATCTGTTGGCCATTTTCATGCATAACCAAAGAACCAAAAGACAAGTTTCCATTGCCTATATCCATTGTCCTGATTATCCCATTTCGCGTGAAATGACCATAGCGCAAACCACCATTTTCAAGCTTGGAAATGTTTTCTACAGCAGAATGTGATGCACTATAGTTCCCATTACAGTTTGATGCGCCTTGACGTATACTAACATTCTCATGCACTTTAAGACCAGAATGCATCTCTGTCTTCGGAAATTCAGCCCCTTTCAAATTATTAACAAGGCTCATCTTCTTTGAATCATCAGTACCATCTATTCCCGCCCCTCTTGGATCAGACTTCTCGCGATTTCCCCGAGATCGATCGGATTTCGACCGGTTAGATTTACCTGTTTGTTTCCTTCTACCCTTAACAAGCCCTCTCAGTCGAAAAACCCTAACCCCATTATCCTCCCCCAGAATCATACACCCCCCAAGAACCCTCATCGTATAAATCGGCAAAACGCAATCCACAATCGCACACTTCACCAAGTCAACAACCACCGATCCTTCACCATCACCATTACCCAATTTCGCGCCTACCACCCAAATTTTTCTCTCAGACAACGAATGCAACGCGAAGAAATTCACCGTGCCCCCGATCCTCACCGAAAATCCATGAGCAAGATCTAGCACCAACCCGAAATCGACACTTTCGCTTTCCTTTCGCTTCAACCTGAGAGGGGCAGGAACGAAAACCCCGTCCTTCTTCCCAAGAATCCATGCCTTAACCATCGTCCTCGCACCTCCTCGCCTCTCCGGCGACACAGTCAAGAAGAGCACTCTCCCGGCATCATTTTCGCGTCCACCTAGTCGACCATCGAGCCGGAGAAACGAAGCGGAAGATGCAGGCGGCGGGATGGAAATGGGGTTCCGAAATGAAGGAAAAGAGGACGAAGAAGAAGAAGGGGAAGGTGGGTACAGAAGAATAGAAGAGTCTGAGTGCGTGAGAGCGATAGAACGAGAGATGGGTTCGAAGAGAACCGAAGAAACCACCGAAGAGGGGTGGGTTCCGGGAAGAAGAAACCTGCAGGCCTGCATACCATCACCTTATGCACCCTTCATCACCATCATCAAGACGCCATAGCGAACGTCAATCGATCACCACCAACTATGAATGCTTCTGCTATGGCAGCATGGTCATGGTCGTGCTGATTCAGGAGATGCAAAGAAGATGGATCATGGCTGCCATCTTTGGGACAGCTGCAACCCTCTTCTGGATTCGATGGTCAATCTCCATTCTCCCCCCTTTTGCTATATGCACATTATTGGTGGATAATGATATCTATTTCTTGTTAACTACAATCAAACAGCTTTGATTAATTAACAAGTTGGGGAAGGGTAGGTCGGCGAAGCAATTACTACCGCAGCTTCAGAGATAAACACGCTATTTCTAAATTGGTTTGTGCCGTTTAACGTTTACAGAGAATCAAAATCAAGCTCTCGCATAGCGATAGATCAATAGACAGGACCTTTGCCTCCCACGACCCTGGCAGCGAGTTTGATTCTCCGGGAGTGCAGCGTGTTAGGCTGCAAGCTTGTGCCTTCTGTCGTGACAAGAAGAGAACTCAAAACCAAGCCTTTCTACGAACGATTTGGTTGGTTCAAGTGCTTGGATACTTGCCCCCTTAAGGTCTCTGAGTTCGCATGGAACCGAGCAAAGCAAACCAGCATCGCAAGCTGGGATCGATCCTTTGGGCTTCAGGATGTAACTGGTTTACATAGAGCAGAAAAAAAACATTGTGATTTCATGTGTGGCTTTGGCTATATAGAATTAATCTTGTTCCATACCTGCATTTAATTATTTAATTTGATATTTAGTAAACGGAAGCACTTTCATTCTCAATTTGCTTCTTTCTTTGCACCGAGAGTGTTAGCTCAATGGCAAGGCGTTCAAGTGTTGTTGCTACTGGTGAGGAGGTCGACTGAGAGGATACATGTGTGTGATTGGGTGGGTGTGTTTGGCTTCGGCTTCTTCTTGCAACAGAACAAACAAACAAAATTGCTCCTTTCATTTTCACCCATTTATAATGTTTCACTTGTCTGCGTTTTAATCCCTCTCTCTTTCTTTTTCTTCTATATTTTTTTCTCCTATTAACACCTAAGCACACCTATCTCTTACCACCGCCAACACAACAAATGTTTTCCCCTTCCTTTTCCGTCGTGTCACACGTTCTCTCTTATCATCCTTTTTTAGTCTCAAATCAAAATCAAACGAGGCTTAGTGCTCCAAGAGAGAGAAAAGGCGTTGTTCATATGTACACTAATTAATACTCAATTTTATTTTTTAAGATCAACGACTAAGATCTTTAAAATAAAAAAATGTACAAAACATTATGATATTTTTTAATTTCAATTTTAATCATTAATTTTATCAATCAAATGGTTGAAATCTTTTAGCGTAGATGAAACATGCACATTTACCACTCTCTTTCTCTCTCTATCTCCTTTAATATATATATAAGAGAAATAAGAAGAATCAATAAATCTTTAGATATTGATAGACTATAATCTGAACTGAACTGTTCCTTATTGATTATTGATTTTCATTGAATAATAAGCACCTTAAGTTTATGTACCTCCCTCGAAGCAAAGAAACATACAATTGCATTCGCACATGTAAGAAAAATGAGTACTATCTTCTTTCTCAACATGATTTGATAAGGTTATATATATAAGACAAAGGATATATATACATATGAGTTGAATCTCTTCTAAGGCCGAGACACATCTCCTGCAGGTTGCGTCTCTCTCAACTGCATCTTCTTCTGAATGACTGATAAGGAGTCAAAGACCAAGACAAAGATGTGAGACACTGTGGTCAAATAAGAAATAACTCATGTTGAAAAGAGAGGTATCGGATGAAGTTCGAGGAGAGAAAAGATAAAAGATGAATAAGGGTATATGGATAGTAAAAAGGTGTGTATTTTAATAATTCTTTTTAAATTAGCAGACCACTTGGAAGAATATTTTGAATTTAACAGTTTTATGCAATCATCTATTTAGATAAAAAATACTAAAGCTGCTATATAATATCTTTCTTATTTTTTGTTCGAATGCCCTCCATGATCTTATTCTGCTCGGATTATTATTTAACTAAGTTTCTCTCTCTCCCTCTCTCTCTCTCTCTCTCGTAACCAAAAAGAAATTGCTCCCTTCATTCTCATCCATCTACCATCTTTCACCCCTTTACCCTTCTTTCTCCCTCTACTCTCTCGCCTTAAGAACAAATCACGAACGTGCTGTTCTATGCACCATTTTTTTAATGTATCAACAACTTTAGATATGTATCGAAGAAACAAACAATCTATAAAATGGTGTATTCGATCTGATTTTTGTTGGTAAGGCGAGATTGTTGGTAAATGCATCTACATATAAAATGGTTGAAAGACATTCGCCCTCAACCTTTCTCCCTCTACTCTCTCTCCATCTACAATCTTATTCGATGCACCATTTTTGTTGGTAAATGCATAATGTCTTTCAACCACATTTCACATCAAATAAAAGGTTGAGATGAGAACATCGAATACAAACTTTTAATTCAAATCTTCACATCATCTCAATCGAACGGCAGTGGCAGATCTAGAAAATAGTGTCGGGGGAGAATTATGTTTTTCATGGTTGTAGGGGGACGAAGCATGGTTAAAATGTATTTCAACTATGCATTGAAATGTAAAATCTAGATTTTACAATCAAATTTCAAATTTTCGAGAGAGCCACAGCCTTCTATGTACCAAATCTCATATATATATGTGTGTGTGTGCATTTACCACTATGTACATCTGTCACTATCGAACAATAGAAATGTTTATACAAAATTATGCACCGAGAATACATTATGCATTTACCAATATCTCATATATATATGTGTGAAATAAAATTGGCTCCAAATAAAAGATTACAGATTGTCATCTTAAAGGATTCTTTATGACGAGGCAAACTGTTCCCAAACAACTTACTTCTTTGAGTGAGTTTCGCGATCCAAGCTGAGGTGAACACATCTTGGTTTAAGGTCATGAACCGAATATGAACGAGCTCAATTCTTTCACCAGCCCTAGTGAAGAGAGGTGTGCTTAATTTTAATTTAATCATTTCATAATCATCGCAAAGAAACAAAAGTTGTTTTTAGCCGAAATTTCAATACGTTGCACTCCGAAATTGCAGGAAAGATTAAGAAACAAAAGTTGTTTTCTCGCGAAATTTCATACTCCCCTCATACTATAAAAAATGCAACACTTCCGAAGTAAATTGTACTTGGATGAATCCCGGCAAATGATTTTCTAGAACGAAAAATAAGTGTCACCAAAAATAATAGGAAATTTGCCTTTTATTATATCAAAACCCATCTGATATTTGATTAGGAAGTGCTTGTAAGTTTATGAAAATTGAAAAGTACAAATAGTATGCACTTAGCCAAATGCACCATAGATGCAAATACATGTAACTCAATGGTGGAATCATTTAATGGTGAGATGAGGTATATGTCTCATCTAAAATTCTAAAAAAATCTTTAAAAAATACAAGTGTTTTGTAGACATGCAATACAACTACATGTCATCCGAAATACAAGTATACCTTTAAAAAATCTTCTACTATGGTGCACTTAGCCAAATGCACCATAGATGCAAATACATGTAACTCAATGGTGGAATCATTTAATGGTGAGATGAGGTATATGTCTCATCTAAAATTCTAAAAAAATCTTTAAAAAATACAAGTGTTTTGTAGACATGCAATACAACTACATGTCATCCGAAATACAAGTATACCTTACTCAAAAACATCCCGAGTCCGCCATGAATATAACTCCAGTTGGGATCGCTGCACTCATTTTTGTATTCTTAGAAGCTCTTCTACTTGGCCCTGAGTACACTCATAGGATCAACCTCTTTGTGAACTTCTCATATAACCACACATTTTTACTGTTGCTCAGTTTTGTTCTATTCCTTTTTCTTTTTTATTTCACCTTTTCTATGTCCTCCCGCAGCGTTAGTTCATCGGTCAGCTCTTTTACACCCACTTGGAGGTGAGTTTCATTTCTTGAGAGGTGTATGCATGTGTGAGTTAGATTTCGGCTTTCCATTGTAACTGAGAAAAAAAGGTGTTGTCCTTCTTGGGACAATATACCCATGGCCGATTATCCCAAAACCTAAAACCTCAGCCGCCGGTTTCAAGTCGAGTCTTAGACCTCTCCAGACAGGGAAAAGATATTAATAAATTAAAATTTTAATATAAAATAAAAAAACTTGAACGGAGGTTTTGAAACTGTGAGTTTTAGTTTTGAGATGGTTTTAGTTCCGTAAAAACTAAAACTAGAACCAAAAACCACATGATTTCTAAGATTTCTAATTCTAAGTTCGGTTTCACTGATTCTAGTTTCAGTGGGTTCTTGGCCCGATTCAGTTTTGATCCAGTACATTAAATTATTTTCCATGTTAAACATGTGACAGTCCGATGGTGGTGGTGCTAGATTCAAAGATGCATCACATGGATCTTTGCCCCCACAAAATGCCCTAGCTGGCTGCCACCCCTAATATATGCAAAACCACCCCAAAAATAGGGTGGTCCTAACTAACTCGTCTATGATGAATAGCCTCGAGGATGACGATGACTCCTGCATGCTAGTTGCTATCTAACCGAGCAAGTGTCCAAACATGTTACACATGGATATGCATGCGCACAGGCTTCTCTGTGATATTTATTAAACTGCATTTTCCACTTGCGTATTCTTTGGCTTGCGTGTTATATATACTTGCAAATGAATGTATGTGGACGCATGTGGACATCTAAAGCCTTAATTTCTTGGTTCTCCAAGCTTGATCAGTCATTCATACCGAATTATGTATGTGGTCCATAGGTAATTCTGCAAGAGGCTGTTTTACCATACATTTTTTGCCAAATATCGATCCCAACCGCAAATACTAGTACTATATTCTTGGTTTTATTATTATATGTACTGCAGATGCAGCTGATTTTACTTCAAATCCCTTTTCTAAAAATAATAATAACAACAATAATAAATATATTATTATTATTCACTCACACATTGTAAAACGAAGATGTTGAGATGAATAAGTAGTCACACAAAGAAATACATAATGAGATTATTAGAAATAAATTGGAAGTGGCATTAATAGATGATAAAATGAAAAGAATAGTTTAAGATGGTATGAATATGTAGAAAGATGATAAAAAAAAACTTTGATAAAAGGTACAAAAAACTATATTGTAAAATATTAAAAGAAAGAGATGAAGACGACAAAAGTGTTGGAATGAAACAATAAAGAATGATTTAGCTTATGTCAAGTTAACCGATAATATGCCGTATGATTGAGTTATATGGAAACAAAGAATCCATGTAGCCTACTCAATCTAATAGGGAAAATGCTTAGTTATTATTGTTGTTGTGAAGTTCTTGCTCATGAGTTTGATACCCCGAAAGCATGAACCTGGCTTCGGCCTCCATGTACCAAACATTAGATCATATCATCCTACCGGCACCATTTAGTGACTTTGGTTGGCCTGCATTTGGGATCATGTTACATGTTAATCTCAATTCGACTAACAAATGTTTCATAAGAAAGTTTAGACATGGTCGGTTTCGAGTAAACCAGAACCGTAAACCATAACTAAACCAACCTAAGGCCGCTTATGATTCTAGTTTGAGTCCTAAACCACTCTTAAACTCGTAAAAAAAGAATTGTAATAAAATAAAATAATTTCTCGAACAAGCAGTTCTTGTTTCGGGTCGGTTGAGGTTCTATGAAAGGTAGAACCAGAATTGAACCGTGTGGTCCACAGTTTGAGCCCGGTTTTGAATCTAATTTCAGTTCGATTCGTTGTGTCCACCTTCATAGTAGAGACGCAACTTTTTATATCACAAAGTTTGACAGCAACTCTCCCAGTGGAGAGAAGAACAATCCAACACGCAGACTAAAAAACAACATCCAAGCCACACTGCAAAGTAATCATAACAACCATCAAAATGAATTTAAAAACCAAGATAACTTTCTGCCAAATGTGTTTCTCTCTCTCTCTCGCTCGCTCCCTCTCTCTCCATCCATTGAGTTATGACTCAGAATGGAAAAACTTCAGGGTTTCGAGGATTTCAAGATGAAGGGTTGTTGCTACAGGCGTGTATTACAGGAGATGGAAGTGAGTCTGGCAGAGCCATCTCTCATTTATCGGCAGCAACCATCAAAAGCTTCAGAGAATCAGGATCATTCCGCCATTACACCGTCTCCAGTGCTGCAACTTCACCTGTCTGGATCACCAAAGGTAAGCCTGCACAAGTATCTACATATATACATCATGGTCCAGTTCACCATCAATCGTTTCTCTCTTTAATTTATTCTTCTTATCATTAAATTCCTTCTGTTTTCCGCTAGGGAAAATTGATCCGTCCACTTACTCATTCAATGAGGCTTTAAAAGGTAAGCTTTAACAGTTCATACACCACATGTGTATGTATCTACTTATGGCTAGATCCATGTACCTATACACGCATGCGAAATTTCATATAGACAAATTTACACATGCTTTCTCTCAAGAAACTTAGAAACCATAATCACCATTTCTTGTGAGAAGTTCAAATTATCGTGTTTTATAAAAAAGTAGTGAAGCAACATTATCTGCAGATTCTAACGCGTTTGAAAGTTTCAGATATCTCAAAATAATATTCCAAGAAATCTATAGTGACTGTTAATTCATTCTTTTAATGTTCCAATGTACTTAGAAACACATGCATTAATGAAACTTAGATTCTGATTTCTGCATGACCTGCAAGTTTATATAATGGGTTTTCTCCTTCTTTCTTGCGCTCATATGCCATATGGGGTGGTGAAAAAATGAATAGGCCTACAGCAAGAAAGGTGTGGATCAGGAAGGGAGTTAAGCATGGCATCAATGAGGTTTCTTGAAAGGAAGATCTTGAACTCAAAATGGGATGAAGCAGAAAGGTACATAAGCAATCCGCTGTCTGGTGAAGTCCCAATTCAGTGCCTTTCCTCTTATGGGGCCTGCAGCACACGGGCTGAGCGCGCCCGTCCAGTTCCTGTGTTCACTAAAACTTTCATGTCTGCTCCACTCTCATTTCCTGCTGAAGGTTATCGAGCAGAGCCTCATCCTATCAGTATTCCTCCATTAATTGAAGAAGTGCACTCTAAAGGTTCATTACTTTATTCTTCTTCCTCATCTTGTTTGTTTCCTATATATAAATATGAATTTGTAGATATATGCACGATTAGATGATCGAGTTTAGGTGTCTATAATAAATTGATATGTATCATATATGTGTGTCTGTATAGGTGATGAGGAGGCAGTAGAATTGAAAGGAATAAACGGGTCATGGATGAGAGATGTGGGGACTCAGATTACTCCACTCGATTGTAGCTCAAGTAGTCCAAGTATCACATCAACTGCAGAGGAAGAAGATAGAACAGAGAGTTTTAGATTAACTGGTAGAAGGTGTTTTATTTTCCAGAGGAGACCGAAATCCAAAGATGTGGAGGTAAGCTTTCTATATATGATTTCCGTTTCATGTTGATTGTCTTTCTTATTGCTGCAGATTGTCACTGTCAACATTTATTGCTGACTTTTCCCATGATCGGATTATCACTGTTCATAGTTATTACTTAATTTCCCATGTCCGGATGAACGTGGCAATAACATATCGAAACTTTGTATGGGGAATATTTGAAATAAATTTGAATAGAAAGTTGTGATATTTTCATGGACTTGGCTCTACTATGAATTACAGCTTCCACTTATCAACTTTTTATTCTAGAGAAATGAACAAGAAAGTGTGTTATTTGTCCGTTAAGTTATCACTATGAGAATAATTTCAAAATAAAAAAAACTTAAAGTTACTTTCCTGGACATCTTCTTTGGATTTGTCAAAACATAGCAATCACATTATCTATTGGCGTCGAGATAGAAGAGTTACAGGCAATGTAGATGGTAGGTGGTTCTACACCACAAGTAATTGAAAAAATATCATGGATAGAAAGAAAACATTGTTCATTAAATGCTTTGGGATGTCAAACCTTCACATTTCTTCGATAGTCCTTCAATCTTGCCTGAACTTACAGTGCAGAAGAAAACAAAGCGAATCCTCCGTCATTCCAATAATTTGTGCTCTCTCTTTCTCTCTCTCGTGCCACAGCTTCAAGTCCTTGATTATTTTCAAACTCACGAGCTTGTGAAATTGCTTACGCTCACGAGGAAACAATCAAATTACTTTCATAAATAACAACGTAGTTATGTCTGTGGACAAATTTTAACTAAAGTGTGTATCTGCCAATTTTCAAAATACAATGACATCAATAAAAGTAGCCTCGTACATGCTTCTTGAAAACTTCTCAGAAGTTAAGAGCCACATTGCAAACACCGTTGCGCCTGTATGTGGGATTGCATGCATTCACTGATCAACAATAACTAATGTTTTCAGTGAATCTAGCATCGGGTAAAGCGGCTGTTTGGTCACTCCTTTGATTTGTATTATTAAGGATCATTAGATATGATATTCATAGGCATCATAATTTGAAAGGAGAGGCTATTTTGTATGTACACATTCGTTCATATAATGCCCTACACCATCACATGTCTCAATTTCTTTAATATACTTTCCTAAAATATATAGTCAATTGTGCCGTAATTCATCTGTGCTCTTTTCCTTTAATAACTGTATTGTGTTTCATAATGAAGGAAAATAAAGAAAACCCAGAGAAATGCACGAAGACAGAGGAGATCAGTAAATTGAGAAAGACTGTGAAATCATGCATAAGCTTGAGATGGAAGACGTGGTGGAGCAGCAAACAGACGAGGTTCAAGAACAAGAGAGGCCATAGATACAATGACAAAGCTGGTCAAGATTCTACTGCAAAAGCATCCACAATCATTACAATACAAGCGACCCTGGAGCAGTGAGAGGTGAACCCCCCTTCATAATAACACACACTTGATATGGACCAGCCAAGACACTCTGACCTCTCGTCTTATTCCTCTTGGTTGCTCCTTGTACGAGAGAGAGAGAGAGAGAGAGAGTTAAGGTGTTCACGTGAATCCTTCGTGTCATAGATGGGAACTTCAATAGGACAAAGACGTATGCCCATCTTGTCTAAATTGGGGTTGGTCCTGTGCTCATGAGATATGGATTGGATGCAGATGAGTTTCCCAGGATCCATGCTAAGGTGCTTCATGTAAACATGTTTTTCAACTTAATTGTGAAGTCATTCTCTCTATCAAAACCATTTTCTAGCTGAGAAACCAGTGCACATGTCATGTTTGGGGTGAATGGCAGTAAATAGTGCATCGGATATATGGGAATGGGCGGAACCAAACCACCAATTTCGGTTTCCTTGAAACCAAGAACTAAACTGGGATTGGGCCGACTCCAGTTCCTGTTTGAATCCTAAGTCACCCAAAGCCAGAAAAAAACATTACAACATTTGAAATTTAATTTAAAAACTTAAAAAGGATGGAACCACCATTTCTGAATTGAACCCTTCCAATTCTATGAAGGATGGAGGTGGAGTGGAACCGAGTGGTCCTCAATCCAGATCTATTCTCACTGGTTTTTGTTCCAGCCGATTCCTCGCCCGGTCCGATTCCTGTTGAAACCGGTGGCCGGTCCCAAACCGGCCATCTCTATTTATTTGAGGGAACAGACAGAGATAGGGCTAGTGAATAAACTGATCAAGCTGCTTATGGTTTGGCTTGGTTCTGCTCAATATATGCTTATTCATATTCGCAACTTATTAAACAAACCGAGTATGAGCTGGCACATTAAGCTTTACAAGCTAAATATGCGCACTGTTTGTTTATATGTAGTGCGAAAAGCCGGCATGTAAAAATCCGTAAAAATGGTATCATATGCAACATGAAATCTAGTTTTATGAGCTCATATTTCATCTAATATGACATCACCATCACATATAATTTGAAATCTTATTGAAAGGTACTACTCAATAGTTAGGATATGGAAGCAGCCTTTGGTATAATCAAATAGCAGGAGAAAATAGAATAAAAGAAAACGGAGTATGCGCCATTAAATGATATAAATTTAATAAAAGAATGGCGTTTAGTGCTCAAATTGAGAAAGCAAAGAATTTCTACGTTCAGAACAGTTAACAACATGACCATCATCAATCTCTCTCTCTCTCTCTCTCTCTCTCTCTCTCTCTCTCTCTCTCTCTCTCTCTCTCTCTCTCTCTCTGTCTCTCTCATGTCTGCCTCTTTCTTCATCATCATGAAGATCCTTAATTAGCTTATTCTTCTTCGTCATGGCCATCGTATCTGTTACCCCCAATATCATCGTTTCTCTCTTTGCGATGATGGACGCTATCTCAACCCTCATCGTTATCATCACCACCACCACCACCACCAACATCAAACATCATCTTCATCCTCATATTATTAATCATAATCCCACCATCATCATGAAAACTAACACCATGGACACTAAATGAATTAAACGAACCACTCACCAGCTTGAATTGAGCATCGGTTGTTGACACTTGTATCGTATTGCACCCTTCTTGTATGTGCCTGTTTATCTCGCCATTCATTTCAAGCTTGATAACAGATCCGGAGTTGAGTTGAGAAGCTTCTTTGTATGTTTCCAGCACCACCATATCATCTGCCATGACTTCAATGCAGAACATTCTATCGGACATCTGTTTGCCAAGATCATCCACGAACTGGATCAGCAGACTTTTGATTAACATGGGATTAATCCAAAAGGTCATCTAAGTTCATCTATCTTCTTTCCATCGTTCAGGCTCCCAGGAATGCTCACTTTATCCAGATATTGGAAAGCAAACTGTATTAGAAATGAATAAGCAAAAACATCAAACAGAAGTAACAAAATCTCATGCATGTTATGAATATTTTCAAATTTACCCTTGACCTGTGGCCTTTCCCAGACTTGTACATCTTTTTTGGATCATCTATAAAATTACATACTTTATGCTCATAGCAACAGTAATATCTTGCCCTACCACTAAAGCCGCTGCCACAATTCTAAAACTATAGCCAGTTTGGTCCCACTGGTTCTCCGACTAAAGTAAGAGAAAATTATACCAAAAGTATTACACTTCACGTTATCCTTTTAAACAAAAATCAAAATTTTCGATGTAACAATTCAGCCAACTTTATTTCCCACTGATAAATAAAGAATGTTCATTAAAGGACTAAAATCCGGTATGGTGGTTAATTTTATAATATTTAGAATGTGCATTTTCTTTCTTGGTAATTTTCAGATATTGGAGAACCAAGGTGATTATAAGTTGATCCATGTTCTTTCAATAAGTCAGTCTCCTAGGCATATGCTGAGTTCATCCAAATATTGGAACGCAGCTCACTTTACAAAGGGTAAGAGAAAACATCAAAATAAAAGCAACAACTCCACAGAAAGTTTTCAAATTTGTCCATTAACTCCAAATCTCTCCCTCTTTGTCAGGTATTATATATATATAACCATAGTAAATTTCACCATTCTGCTGATTGTTAGTCTAAAGCAAGAGAAAGTGTACCACAATGCTTATCCTTTCAAGGGAGAGAAAGTGTAAAAAAGTACATCTTAATTATGACATTTTTGTCAATGAAGTAATTGTGCCATAATGTTTGGAATGGCTTGCTTAATGGAATCAGTTTTTGAATGAAAAAATCTATTATGCAATAATGATTCTTTGAGGTTTCAAAGTGAAGCTTCTTCAGACGTTATTTTCATAACTTATAGAACTGTTGATGTGCTTCATAATCGAGCAATCAGAAAGTAGATTCCTAAATCGAGGAAGTATATTCCATCCACACAAGTAAAAAGTCCTTTTAAGAAATGGCTTAAACTGATTGTTTGGTGTCAAAATCTGTAGATTTTTAAAACATGAGTACATACCTAGAGTGCTGTTTGAGCATTGCTTAGCAATCTATTTTAAAGAGGATGTATGAAAGGTACAGACATATTGTTTGAACATGACTTAGATGTATACGACATGAGTACATATGCTGTTGCTGTTGATGATAACAACCACAATTTCGAACCAAATTGGGTGTACCGAAGTAAGATTAATTCGGTTTCATGCTCCTATGTTATGCATATGGAAGGAATCATAAGATGATTAATGTGATGTTTGCATATTGTTTACTTGCTTCTTTCTTGATCTTAAATTCCTCCTTTTATTATTATGCTGTTTGTATATTTTGATCTAACAAGTATAGGGTTTTAAAATTACATTGAATCTTGATTTTCGATTCTCTATTTGTTAATAGTGTCTGATTCTTCTGGATTTGACTACATAGTTTTTAAACATTAGTCTTATTCTTTTTTTAATTGAATCTGAAAGTGCATTAAACCTTAAAGACTTCAGTATGATTTTTGGGGTGCGACTTGTTTCCAGTAGCTCGCACCGTGGTCACCTCAATATGCATCGATGAGGCCCAGCCGACTTCACATACCAGTGCCACTCGGGAAGGCACTACAGGAACTCTAGTCAATAAAGATGCAGAGATTTAAAATAAAATAAGTAGATTGTATCATTCTGCATTAAATACAAGTATCAAAAGTACAATCATATAAAATATTTTTAAATTCAAATTTCTTTGCTAATTACACGATGATAGAAATGCTTAAAAAGATTTAAGCTAGCATGGACTACTATATATATAATATCATTATTTAGTTTAATAATATGAAATACCACAGGAAAAATTACATGCTTTACACTGATAGTAATTTTTATTTTAAATATTACTTGTATGGGTTGAAGTGAAGCTGGGTGAGTGCGAAGCGAGTCTGGTGACGGATCTTGAAGACCTAGAGGACAGGATGGAGTAAGTCTTGTGCAGGTTGGATACGGGTGTCGGGTGAAGTGAGAACCGGCCCAATTGCCATCCCTATATGCTTGTGTACACCCTCTCACATATGATGGTTACTGTAAATGAAAGAGAAAAAGGCAAAACCAATTGCTAATTCTCTGTGTGTGTGTGTGTGCGTGCTGGTCGGTTTTCTTGGTTCTAGTTTCAGTTGGTTCCACAGGCAGTTCTGGCCTGGTTTAACTTGGGGAACCGGGTTGAAAGTGAATAGGTCTAGGCTCGATACGTGTTATTAGCAATGTGTAAATAAATATAAGATTGACTTACAGATTTGAAGAAATTCAATCTGAATTTAAAATCCTTACGGATCAAAATTCAACTGATATGCTTGAAGGATGGACTTGGTCTCAATCTTCAAACCATTAGTCAATTCCAGACATGCTTGGAAAAGTTGAAGACTTTATGCATTTTTCCTTTTAATACAAGTGAGGTGCCAAGCGTAGGGGTAAACTCTGCCCATGTAAGGGATCACCTTTGCATTGCCGGTCCCAAGCCCGGATAAAGTAGGAGGGTTGTGTTAGGCTTCCGAAAGCTAGCGTAAAACTTCATCTCATTTTTATAACATGGATTACAAAAATTATGAGCATTGCTTTGGGGCGTCCTCGCCTAGCGACGTGCTAGAGAGCCCGAATGCAGTAATAAGTAAGCAAATGTCACTACATTTTTGCCCGAATATAGTGAATCAATTGCAGAGAGGGTTCCCACATCATAGACGGGTGTGGTTAAAGAAGTTAGTTCCGCTACATTGTCGCCTGAATATAGTGAAAATTTTTCAAAGAGGGTCTCCACATTTTGATTATGGACGGATGCAAGGGGTAAAGAAGCTAGTCCTATATAATAAGATTCGTATTGGTTCTTGGAATATCGGAACATTATCGGGTAAGCTAATGGAGGTGGTAGATACTATGATTCGGAGAAAGATTCATATTCTATGTTTACAAGAGACAAAATGGGTTGGAGAAAAAGCAAAGGAGATAGAAGATATAGGTTTTAAATTATGGTACTTAGGTAAAGAAAAGGCTTGAAACGGAGTTGGTATTACCATAAATAAAGATTTAAAGGAGAGTGTAGTAGACATACAACGATATGGTGACCGAATCATGACGGTGAAATTAGTGTTAGGAGCAAAGGTTTTGAATATAGTTTGTGCTTATGCACCCCAAGTAGGACTGGAAGATAGTATAAAGACAACTTTTTGGAAAGAGTTAGATAAGGTGTTTCAAAAGATTACACAAAGGGAGATGATTTATTTAGGAGGAGATTTAAATAAACATGTCGGTAAAGTGGCATTAGGATATCAAGAGATTGATGGAAACTTTGGTTTTGGGGATATAAATGAGGAAGGTAGGGAGATTTTAAATTTTGCAATGGCATTTGATCTCTTTATAGTTAATACAATCTTCAAAAAACGAGATGAACATTTAATTAATTATAAGAATGGATTATCACAAACACAAATTGATTACTTTATTTGTAAAAAAAAAGGCAGAGCGTGTTGTAAAGATTGTAAGGTAATTCCAGGAGAAAGCTTAACCACCCAACATCGACTTTTAGTTATGGATTTACAAATAAAAAAATGGACAAAGAAGAAAAGAGTGCATCGAGCTATTCGGACTAAATGGTGGAACCTCAAAGGCGAGAAAGAAGATATATTTAAACAGAAAGTCCTTCAAGGAGATGTTTGGAATTATGTTGGTACACCCTGTGATATGTGGAACAATATTATTATACATATTAGGAAAGTCGCGAAAGATGTGTTAGGGGTATCTAAAGGAGGTGTACCGGCACAAAAAGAAGCTTGGTGGTGGAGTGAAGTAGTACAAAATAAAATCAAGGGGAAGAGGGCATGTTACAAATTACATTATGCTAAGAAAACTAGTGAAACTTTAAGCTTATAAGAAAGCAAAGAAGGAAGCGAAAAAGGCCGTTAGTGAAGGAAAAGCTAAGATTTGAGAGGACTTATATAAAAAAATCAACTCAAAAGAGGGTGAAAGAGATATTTTTAGGATAGTTAGGGCTAGAGATAAGAAAACTAAAGATCTTAATTATGTTAGATGCATAAAAGACGAGGATGAAAAAATTCTAATGGCAAATGATGATATAAGAAATAGATGGAAAAACTATTTTTATAATCTTTTTAATGAAAATAAACCACAATTTCTACCGATGTAGTCAAAAGAATGAAGTCAAAGAGGCTCTTAAACATATAAAGGGTGGTAAATCGGTAAGACCAAATAATATTCCCATAAAAGTTTGGAAAATACTAGGAGAAATAGGAATCACTTGGCTCACAAGACTATTTAATGAAATATAGAAAAACCAAAAGATGCTCGAAGAATGGAGAGCAAGTACACTTATACCTATATATAAAAATAAGGGAGACATTCAAAATTGTGCAAATTATCGAGGTATCAAGTTAATGAGTCATATTATGAAATTATGGGAAAGAATTATCGAACGTATGTTAAAACAAGTATCAAGTACAACAAAGAACAAATTTGGATTCATGCGAGACAGATCTACTGTTGAAGCGATTCACCTTTTGAGACGTCTTACGAAATATTTTAGAGCAAAAAAGAAAGACCTTCACATGATATTTATTGATCTAGAAAAAGCTTATGATAGGGTACCAAGGGAGGTTCTTTGGAGAACTTTGAAAAAAAGAGGTATCCCATTTACATATATTAACCTTATAAGAGACATGTATGATGGTGCAAAAATATGTGTGAAGACTCATGAATGAACGACAAATTTCTTTGAAGTTAATATCGGGTTACATCAAGGATCAACTTTAAGTTCATACTTATTTATAATGGTGATGGATGATTTAACAAAACATATTCAAGATGAAGTACCTTAGTGTATGTTATTTGTAGATGACTTAGTAGAACAAAGACAGAATATGTGGAATGTAAGTTTGATCATTTGGTTATTTCAGAGGACATAGAAATTGAAATTTGCACACATTGCATCCCTCAAAAGGAAAGTTTTAAATACCTAGGGTCAATTTTTCAGAGTAATGAAAGAATTGATGGAGATGTTATGCATAGAATTAATGTTGGTTGGTTAAAATGGAGAGGAGTATCAAGTATTCTTTGTGATAAGAAGATACCATTAAAGTTAAAAGGTAAATATTATAAAGCAGCAATAAGGTCTGCCATGTTTTATGGTTCTGAGTGTTAGGCAGTTAATCATCAACATGTACAAAAGATGTCTGTGACAGAAATGAAGATGTTGAGATGGATGAGTGGTCATAGAAGAAAAGACCATATACATAATGAGGTTATTAGAAACAAATTAGGAGTGTCACCAATAGAGGATAAAATGAGATAACATCGTTTAAGATGGTTTGGACATATAGAAAGAAGATCAGAAGAAGAACTTTTAAGAAGGTTAGAAAAACTAAAATTGAAAAGTATTAAAAGAAGTAGAGGACAACCACAAAAGTGTTGGAAAGAAACAGTAAAGAATGATCTAGTTTATTGGGAGTTAATTGCTAACATGGCACACAATAGGGATATGTGGAAACAAAGAATCCATGTAGCCGACCCCGTCTAGTATGAGAAAAGGCTTAGTTGTTGTTGTTCTTGTTTGTTGGGTAGTTAATCATCAACATATACAAAAGATGTATGTGATAGAAATGAAGATGTTGAGATGGATGAGTGGTCATATAAGAAAAGATCGTATACATAATGAGGTTATTAGAAATAAATTATGTGTGGCACCAATAAAGGATAAAATGAGAGAATATTGTTTAAGGTGGTTTGGACATATAGAAAGAAGATCAAAAGATGAACCTGTAAGAATGTATGAAAAACTAGATTTTGAAAGTATTAAAAGAAGTAGAGGACGACCACAAAAGTGTTGGAAAGAAACAATAAAGAATGATCTAGCTTATTGTGAGTTAACTGCTAACATGACAAATGATAGGGCTATGTGGAAACAAAGAATCCATGTAGCCGACTCCATCTAGTATGGGAAAAGGCTTAGTTGTTGTTGTTGTTTTAAAATTTATATATTTTTAATATTTTCTGGTTGTGAATGGTTTATAACTTAAACCACAACCAAAATCGATTCGATCCAAGTTTGGTTCCGGTTCCTAATTCTAAAAGAACCGGACGGAACTGGCCATTTCTTCCTGAAAAAGTTTCCCGGAGGAGTAGAAGACCGCATACTACAATCACGAAGACCTCTACCATACCCATAAGATATGCCCGGAAAATATGAAGTATTGCGACGGCTCGAATTCCAAAGATGCAGACCTGGTGGCTATCCAAATTTATGTTTGCCACTGAAAGAAGTGAAGCGGCACTAAGGTACATTCAGAATCAACCACAAATTCCTGCAGTTTAGTTTCCTCTACATTGCAGGAACCTGTGAGCCCGCATTGTTCATCTGCTGCCCGTCTTCATCGACAGCAACAGGTATGAGTGCAAGCTGCTGCAGATTGCACTCAGACCATAACGTCATTAGTGTCCGTCTAAGTTACATACAGTAATGATACTCGATATTGGTACGAGTATGAGATGAGTGAATTTCAGAAAATCTAAGATACAGTATGCTATTATTAAAAAGATAAAAATCTAATATATTTTATATATAATTAAAATTATATGAAACTAAATATGATAATTAAGCTATTTGATAAGAGTTGCGACCGTATAATGAGGACGTAAAATGCACCAACAACATGCTTCCAATAATAATGTAAATTCGACAAATATTAAGTTCCTTACATAAATTTATTAAGCTGGACCACGGAAGCCTCTTCCTCGTCCTCATGTCATGAATAAGAATGTACCTAGATGAATATGAATATTCCTGATATTTATGCACTAATTGACATCATTTACCTTGCTTAGAAAAGTTGCACACATGCGAGTGTGCACTTGCACAGACACACGCGCGCGCACACACACACACATATACATATATATATATATATATATATATATATATATATATATACATCACATCCTGCAACCTTTGGTACATATCGTACTTATGGCCCACGATAACTTTTCAGGGATGTGCCAAATAAGAGTCTCTCATATATTTCTGCAAAACATTTATAATTTTTTAAATTATATTTATATAAAAAAAGTAAAAAGTAAACATGAGTATGTAGGTGTTATACATATATGTGTGTGTGTGTGCGCGCGCGCACGTTAGGATACTTATTGTTCAATTTCTCTTGAAGAATGATTCGTGACAATACTTTGTTGACGTCATCCATGATCGTCCTTCAAGGACAATCAAATATTAAATTGTAAGAGTATACATTCTTGAAGTATTCTGCCATTCCTTTTATATAGAGAGAGAATATATACGTACGTTAATTCATTCTTAAATATGTTAAAAAATCTCAACCCTTCCATCTTGAAGATCAACGGTTATAATCTTTGAGTCAAAAACAACTTGCACCGAACATATTTACCAACATACTTTTTTTTAGATTTGATTTTCAACTGCTGACCACCGATTTAATCAATGAGACAGTTGATTTAAAAGCATGTTCAACTAGTCGTGACATTTTGATGAGAGGAGATCAACGGTTCAAATTGAAAAGTACATTACGGTGTACTATTTAAATGGATACCTTTTGATCAATGGTTGATTAGACATGATCGGTTTAGAATTAATCGAGTGGTTTCAAGCGAAACTGAATCGAACTAGAAACCGGAACTCGCGAAACCGAAACCATACCGGAATATGGTTTAGGATCTAAAATGGAACCAAAAACGATGGTTCCAAACTGACACAGGAACCGGCTCCATCCTAGTTCAATTTCGGTTCTTGGTTCTACACAAATCAAAACAGGCCGTGTCTATGAGTAATTACTTGCGTGTGTGTGTGTGTTTGGGAATGAGTGAAAGAACCAAAAATAAAAATAAATCCAAGGGAATATGCTGTGTTGATGTAAATGTGAGTTGTACAAGTCACATGTAGAAGGGTGCCTGTTTCCGGCGACACTTCAGGCCTTAAACATGACAAGCAGCATATGCTTCCAAGATTTTCAAGCCCAAGTTTTATGAAAAATAATACTTTATAATGAGGGATGAAACTGAACCAGCTAACTCTCCGAGCATGAATAATTTTATTAATACAAACTTCTTGGCTTAATCACCTTGATTATGAAAGCAGGATCATGGTTGCTAGAATATTCTCTTCTGTGCTGATGAAGGTACAATTAATTGAATTGATACCACAATGACAAGGTTGGTTTATTGCCAGTTTTTTCAAAGTTTGAATTCCTTGAAGACGGCACGCCCGTCAAAACCTTTGTCACATCAATTCATATGTATCAATGTTGTAAATATCGTATTAAATTAGTCTGTTTCGGACAAACTGAGACCGTGGTTGGAGATTTCTTGCTCCTCTTCCACCAAAACCAAACTGGTTCCAGTTCCATCCGTTCTGGCTCGATAGTACATTGGTTCTGGTTTCTGTTTGGTGCTAAGTACGTTTTCATTTCAGTTTCATTTGAAAAAAAGTATGCATTAAAGGTGGATTTTGGAACCAGAGCCAAAATATAAGTTGTAATTGTCCGTTCAGGTAGAACAGTAACCAAACTGAGGTCACCCAATCAGTTCGTTTCCGGGTCCAGGTGTCCAAGTTCCGGTTCTTGCTAGTCCTGAAGGCGGTTTGGATTTGGTGGCCCTTGGATCATCTATGAGTAGTCACTATACAAACATATTTCACATTTAAGGTTCTTTTCTAATTAAAAGAAAAACAACTTTTGATTTTTTAACTCCACACGGAGCAATAACTCACCTGTTTAGTAGGTCGACTCATATGTTGAACATCATGAGTTCGATATACTTGGGGTGTGCATTTTGCTTCAGTCTCGACATTGTACCAAAAAATAATCAATGTAATTTGTGGTACCTATTCTTTATTAATCTTTAGAATGAGTGACTTTCAAATGTTTGAATTTCTTGCGCGATTTAGTGAACCATTTAAAACTTATGGCACGTTGTTCAGTACTATGCATCAATGTTGTAAATATTGTATCAGTCTAGTGCTCATCATACCAAACTAAACATGGTTGGTTCTTAACTGGGCCTGGGCCAGTTCAATTACAGTTCTAAGTTCTGGGCTAACTGGTGATAAAGTCTTTCCAAAGTATATCCGCTTTAACTTTAGTTGTCCGATTACTTTTGATGAACGATAAGAGAATGTATCATTCAATAATATATATTCTAAGAGAACTCTATCATTCACACACACACACATATATATATATATATATATGATACCTTAGATGCATAATATCTTTTTGGCTTTGTATAAACATCTTTATCATTTGATCTTAGAAATAAGATATAAAGATTTTAATTACAAATACCATTGTACTTTTGTAATCTTTCATAACAACAACAACGACAACAACTAAGTCTTTTCCCATACTAGACGGGGCCGGCTACATGGATTCTGTAATCTTTCATAATTATCTCAAATACTGAATGGTGAAAATATTTATGCAAGATTATACACCAAGAGTGTATAGATAGAGTATGTGTTTGCGTCCTTGAACATACCATATAAGTTTTCTATGTGTAGTCTAGATAATTGAAATATAAAATGACTTAGAAAAATATACATAAATAAGCTTAAGCAAATCAAATAAGTTTGCTTCATGGGATTTGTCGATTGATCGATTTAATCGCTACACTGTGTCATATGCTCTAGCTGTTTGGAACCGTCGGAACAATTTGTTTTGTTTTGGTTCTAAAACTAAAAAGCGGTCCAATTCGACATGGAACATGGAAAAAGAACCAAACCGGACCACAAACACAATAGAAAGTAGTCGAGTTCGATCTCAGATGCACGCATTTAGTACAAGTAAACCTAACCCTATCCTGCCAGCCAAAAAAAAAAAATCTTTTTAGCTATAATGCTAAAGACCTACAGTCTATTCCCTCGATACTTGTCTTTAAGATAATAGAGATGAATTTCTATTGCATACGAGTGGTACGAAGACAACGAAGCAATATCCATGAAATTTCCTTGGAAAATAGGATAAGTACTCTCAGAGGCTAAGATTTCTTGAAAAATAGGATAGGTACAAAAGTTCTCAATAAATTGACAGCTCCGAATTTTCGTGTATACATGAATTTGAAAATAACTTCTAAGGCTGTTATGAATTTACGTGGATACATTCTTTTCACTCAAAGTTTTCTTGATTCATCGAGCATGAAAATGATCTCTCGTGCCATCAAATTGCTTATGTTGAAAAAACACTAATTGTTTCAGTTTTGAATAATGTCACTTAAATACATAGGTATATACGCGACAAGTGAGATTTGGTTCTAGATGGAGTCGGGTTGAAATTAATTAGGTTTTACTTGGAAAACGGGTTGGTCTAACTTAAGCTGGGATTGCTTTTTGTTTATTTAGATGGTTGAAGTTTAAGCTTTGTTGGGTTCGACTGGATCTGATTAAAAAAAAAATTTGATAGCCTACAAACTTGGAGGCTAAGAAACTCGGTATTTCGTTGACAATGGAGAAACATCGACGAAATTTCCATGGAAAATAGGATAGGTACAAAAGTTCTCTATAAATTGATAGCCTAGGAATTGAAGTTTGGAAGAAAGATGGTGAGACATGAGGCCCTCCTTCGCAGCGACCTGGCTTCCCCCAGTGATTGGGGTGCTTCCGGAAGCTTTGTCATCTTGATCGGTTTCTTTGCTGTTGCATTTGCAGCCATATCCATGGCCGTTTTCCTATGTGCTGATGGCAAGAGCAAACGTAAACGGCGATCCGGTGTGGGGGGATTCAGTGGTGGTGGTGCGGTTGATGTTGGTGGTGGTGGCGGGTGCGGCGGCGGTGGTGGTGGTGGGTGCGGGGGCGGTGGTGGTGGCGGTGGCGGTGGGTGCGGGGGTGGGGGTGGTGGGTGTTGAAGGGGAGGTTGTTCGGGTGGAGGGTTTGGGAGGCGCTAGTGGAAACTGTTACAAGTTTCCTGTAGCTTCAATTGGATTTGTCTTGGGAAATAAATCACGAAATCTGCATATTTCTTGTAATAAGACTCAGTTGATTGAGTTAAGATGTAGAGATGTCATATGACTGATATCGAAGCTTCTCTGCAAATCATTTTATTAGAACAAAATCATTTTATTAGAACAAGAAAGAAAAAGTTAATTCAGTGGCATATCGTGCAATATAACAATTAGTTGTTATTCGTTGCTGTTGACTACGACTTGCCATGGATCAGTCGTAGTCAAAACTAGAAGGCAAGAAATTTCTGACCCGTTCAATGTCATCCGTAGGGCAAGCACAAGTCAAACAAAACTTTAGCCCACAAATTTGCTGAATCTTTTGGTCGTTGTTACATATCAACAGTCAACTGATATATATATATATATATATTTGCTTAGTATCATGTTGAGGTTTCGTTTCTTCTTTATCGTGTGTTTTTCGAATATATATAATATTACGTATATAATTATATATATTAATGCATCAAGATCGTTGATCCTACAGATCAGATGAGGCCCTTAGGATGGACGATCGTGGGATCTAATCGTGATCCTAGATCCTAAGATATTCCTTATTTTTGAAAAGATAAAACTATATTGAACATGGACATATGCTTCTATTTAATAAAATCAATCTATACAACACCAGTAACACAATGATTCATTTTTTTGTCAAGAAGCAAATAATAGGATATTGTGAACTTTGCACGTTCTTTATTTGCAGGTACATATATATACACATCGCAAATGTGAGCATAAGGACGTGTATTTTATATATATATATATATATATATATATAAATTATGATGAGTGATACATTTAGATTGCATATGTAGACTCTAATACAACAGAAGGGTCGTCATGATCTTTCGAAAACCAAGTGAAGTCGTACTTTGGTGTACAGTTTGGACCGTGCGTTGCAAATTAAGAAAAAGAATAATGTCTCTTCCAAGTTGCAATGGTTAGGAGACGGTAAAACCAAGAGAAGGATTGGCCGGACCGGTTGCAGCTTAGGCAGACGGAACGGTTCGGCGTTCCAAAGTGGTAGAAGTACAACTGCTCAAAGGGGGTTCCAGACAACAAGGTCCTGAAGAATTTGTGTTGAGAATTACTCGCATGCCCGAGGAAGAACAGCTCACCATGACTGAGTTCTTCCTCATTGACCACACGAAATTATCGTGGCATATGAGGGCTGCATCTTCCCACATACGAGCAAGGACAGGCAGCCATGTCCTCTTGCATGGGACAGTGGTAGATCTACATTGAGTTAAGGTGGAGCATTCACTCCACCCGAAATCTCAAAAATTAACTTAAAGTCAATATCCCCATGGTTTGATTGATGGGATATTACATATAATTCACTCTACCCAAAATCATTTAAGGAGCTATTCGCCGTGAGTTTATAGATCTGCCACTGGGAAGCATGAGGAGTTGAGGCGTCAGTTTTTCCCGGACGAAGATGAGATGGTAGGCACAAGAGCTCCTCTCCCAGCTAGAATATAATAGACGGGGAAAATCGATGTCTCTTGATAAAGGACTTTATATGAGCTTTCCATATAAAAAATACAATTTTCGATTCACTCAAAATTTGGTGCTTTGTAAGGCGTTGAGTTTTCTGCTCATATGTGTCTTCTTGTTTTCTGTAATGATCATCTATAGTGATATGATTATATTTTTATTCACCGAGCGATAATTTGATCGCTGCTGCACACGAACCATGATCGTGACCTTTATGACTGCCGCTTTAATGTGCGTTTGTGTGTTCATGTATACACACAAACACACAAAATGAATGAGTGCACACTCTTGCACTAGAAAGAGCATTCATTTATAAATTTTAGAGGCATTTTAAAAGTTAGAAATGGCATACAAATGACCAAGATGTCAAACTTTGAAAAAGGTATCTAGCAGTATACATGTGTCAGAATGTGCAAGAATCAATCAATTATATTTATATATACACGTATGTATATATACATATATATATATATATATAACAACAGCAACTAAGCCTTTTCCCATACTAGATGGGGTCGACTACATGGATTCTTTGTTTCCACAGATCCCTATCGTGTGCCATGTTAGCAGTTAACTCCCAATAAGCTAGATCATTCTTTATTGTTTCTTTCCAACACTTTTGTGGTCATCCTCTACCTCTTTTAATACTTTCCAAATTTAGTTTTTAATACATACATATATATATATATATATAGAGAGAGAGAGAGAGAGAGATAGCCAAGACTGATGACTAGTTGAACTCTCTTTGTGTTCTCAGATTCAAACTGATAGATCTATGCCCATGATATCATTAGAAGTAGAAGAGAAAAACCTTTTCACACAAAAACTCAAGACGTGGATGCCTCACCGAAACCAAATGTAATGGAAATGAGCATCAAAAGTAAGCATAAGAATCATTCTCTGCTTTTGCCAAAGCAGACTCATTCAACATTGCTAATTGAGGGACGAAGACTACTTAAATTGCTTCAATTGGAAATGAAGACCCAAGTTAGGCCTGACGTGAAGACAAGCCTCCCCAGTGGTGGATGCACATTGCCACGAAATTCTGAAACTCGGTACATTTTGTGTTGAAATTTCAAAAATAGTTCAAAAATTTTTAAAGCCCACTCGTCCCAAAACAAGTTTCAGAATCCGCAACTGAGCTTCCCTCTTTCGAAACATAAAAGAACACTCTTGCAAGTGGAAGGGTCTCTCATTAGATACCAGAACTTCATGGATATCTTGCATTCATGCAATAGAGTACATTCTTATGTAAGTGTGTTTCAGTTCTGAGATATCACCAAATTGCATTGATTGAATGACTTAGCTGTTGGGTTGACATGTGATCGAGCTCTAGAGAAACAAAAAATACATGTAACAAACCCAATCTTGTATGAAAAAATGCATAGTTGTTGTTCCGTGAATCACGGATTAAGTCGTCGAAGGTCATCGGAAAGGCCAACTCAAATGTTTTCTTGATACAATGATCAATATTTCAATTCCTATTCGTGCCTTAAAGGGAGGATTTTCATGTCAACAAATGCCTTGACAACCGCGAACACTTCTTGGCTCCCACGTTTAATGCAAATAAGGAAAGCCAAGATTGGGCTCCCAGGTGAAACCCAATCTGTGCAATACCAAACAAGATTCAGGCATGTTCTACTTGATCAGGTTCAAGCTCATATTCAATTGAAAATGATAATTTACATAGTCCAAATGTGAAGCCCAAACCGCAATTATCCGGATCCGGCCTCACTTACTGAATCTCACCCGTGGGCAGCTTCTTTAGTTGAAAACCCCAGTGGGGACACTTACTTAGCTGGTGATTAGTAAGAGAAGAGACGTGAAGGCCATGCTTTATTTTTAACATTATCTGGGTTTGGATCAAATCGACCGTATTGGTCACCATGTTACCCGTTAGGGATGGAAAATTACTAGAACACCCACTTAACCTATCAAAAATTTTAGAAAATTCCTAGATGGTCCAATATTACATTTAGCTGCATGATTTTTTATACACATTTCAAGCAAACATGTAAAGCAAAGACTAACATTTTCTCCACTTCAGATTAAGTTATCTTGCCTGTATATACATACATTTCCACCTGATATTTTTCTTTTGCAAGCTGGGTAAGTCAGAATACCATCAGATATCCCTGCACTTGGGTATTGACCTTCAAGTCAAAGGTACTTTAGAGCTGAACAACCGCCTTGCAGAGTCGTGTCTTCAATGGCAGATCTCAAACCACTATCATGATGGAGCTAATAGCCCACAAAACTATTTATTACAGCCACCAAGTTAACAGTATGTTATAGTCTTAGGTTGATTTAATAAATTTCAAGTGGCATTGTCACCCCACCTAGAATCTATTGTAGATAAATCCAATATGGTTTTGCATTGATTGTTATATGCCTAATGCAATCCTCCTCCTTTATCTGGGCTTGAGACCCATCATTTAAGTGTGATCCCTTACATGGGTGGAACTAATAATCAATATAGACAGAAATGAAGATACTGAGATGAATGAGTGATCACATAAAAAAAGATTATATACATAATAAGGTAATTAGAAACAAATTGGGAGTTGCATCAATAAATGATACAATATCAAAAACCATTTAAGATTATTTTAGTACATAGAAAGACGATGAAATAAAGCTCCAATAAAAAGATAAAAGAAGAAGAACAAGACCCTAAAAGTATTGAAAGGAAATAATAAAAAATTGTCTAACTTGTAATAAGTTTATTGTTAGCATGGCATATAATCTATCTTGTATGGGAAAAAACTTAGTTTTTGTTGTTGTATTGTCGTTCCACTTAGGCTCAAACATAGATTTATGCTACTTCATCAAGTTCTAAGAATAAGCCGTTAACAAGATAGAACGAACTTGTATGAGCTATTTGAAAGGCACAGGTGGTTCTTCCGTTATCTCAGTACGGTTAAGCTAGCTGGGTTTTTTAATATTTGCCGAGTCAAATAGGCCTTTCTGTAAGTCTCTCCATTAAGAACCAACTTACAACAAAAGATGTGCTTCGCATGTAAATATGCCGAGCTCGGGCTATAAATATGGGCCGAACCATGAACCGTAATCGCCCATCAGAGAAACTTGCTCACTTGTAGCATAGAGCTTGTGGTTCAGCTGCAGCCCATGGCTCGGTCCCTTTCCCTCCTCTTCTTGATGACCTGCCTCACAGCAATGGCCTTTGTGGCCATTGCTGAAGAAGACGAGCATCATCATGATCCTCATAAGCACCGTCACCACTGGATTCTAATCCATCATGCGGAACACAACCACCATGTCCAAGAGCTCGGTAAGTTCGCAGTGAAAAGGCATAATGAGCAGACCCATGACCACCTCAGGTTTAAGCTTGTTACCGGTGCATGGAAACTGGTCCGGGCCCCCGAGCACTTGACCTACAAGTTGATCATCGAGGCTCTTGATGGCCACAAGACCAAGTTCTATGTCAGTGAAGTCCTCGAGGATAAATCCGCACCCGGGAAGCCGCCTGTTCACAACTTGGGATACTTCAACCCTCTATAGAAGCACTAGATTGGTGGTGTAACTCCCCGAGTGCAGTTATTTAAGGAGTTTCATGTCAATATGTGTGGCGTTCTATACCAATAAAAATGTGTGTGTGTCTCAGTTTAGGGTGTGGAACTGTCTTGAATAAGCCTGTGCATTTCAAGTTTGGATGCATAACTGACTGATTTTTTCTGGTTGTTTTTATTAACAATGTCTAAATAAATCCAAATTTTCTCCTAATAAAATTTCTTTTTCAGCTTTAGTCTTTAATTCAATATGGTCCTTTACATTTACCAATTTTGAGTCTAAACCGGAATTACTCCACAAGGACCCCGCTTGATCGTTCAACTCGAGTTGGTGGACTTTAGGGATGAAACTAGGGGATTACTATCTACACACTTTTTTACTATCCACATACCTCTTTTTCCACAAAATACTAAAATTATCCTTCATATAATTCTTCTCTCACACCCAATTCCATCATTTCTCTCATCTCTCATCCAATTTCAATGAGTCTATCTTGTCGGATCTCTTTGTTCCGGTGATGGATGTTTCATATAACATTAGTACACAATTGAACAATACATATTCTTATTAATTTCGTCAAAGAAAAAGAAAGAAAAAAGAAAAAAATGAGGTGAAGTTTTAATGAGAGAGACGCGTCCCAATCCTGTCTCCACAACAAGAGAGACACGCATGTGCTATATCTCTCTTATTGAAAACTTGACCTTATTTTTCTGTTTTAATTTTAACTAAAAATAAAATCAATACATCAAATCAATAATAAAAAAATATCAAATAAACATTATGATCGAGCTTCAAATCGTGTCACTGGAAAAATGGTAGTGAAATAAAGGAGAAAAACTCAAAGAAAAAGGAGGAAGACCGTGAGATCTTGAGACATCAGGGTATAGGGTAATTTTTAAATTATAGTAAGAGTAAAATCAGAATCATGTAAAACAAAAAAAGAAGAAGAAGAAGGTGTGTTTATATGAAACAATTCTCAGCTATCCTAGCAATACTAGTTTTCTCCGTTCACCAGACTCAAACTCGAGAGCTCGTTGAAGGGGAACGATTGCAGAACCACATGGGGATATTAGTTCCACCTGAGGCTAGTTCTTTCAACAAACATAAACTGTTGATGGACTCCGGTAACAGCCGGACAGAGAGAGGGTGATGCAGATTTGTGAGCCGCCCTGCCTTATGGAATTTGCTCTCTACTTCGATGGTGTTTTATTGAATCGAGTTTTTCTAAGGACTTCAATCCGGTGGCTTTTTCATGTGAGAAAATTCTAAGAAGAAGCTGTGTAGAGTCCCACCGGATTCCCCATGGAAATATAACATGGGTGCTGGTTAGGGACGATGAACTTGATAAAAGACTTCAGTAAAGATGCTCTCACGTGCAATCATTTCACTCAACCGTTTACTTTCAACCACTTCATCACCCCTCTGTGTGTGTGTGGACGCGCGTCATCTCTCTTATATAAACATATACGCAAACACGTCTGTCAGTGTTAATGTAATAGAACGTCGATCGAAAGCACAGCCAATTGATGCCATAAACCAAACCCAATTGCAGAAGAGCATGACAAAATAGTGTCTCAAACAAAAAGGAAAACAACCACAAGCATCACCACACACGAAAGGAATACCTACAAGTCAGAGCTGAACAAACGATACTAGAACCCAGCAGCAGTAAGAACAATCTACATTAACTGAAACTCTTAAAGGCAGAACAATCTCTCTCACCAATTAGCAAGAAGAAAGAAGAAACTCCAAAAGCCCTTAATAGCAGCTTCCACAATAACTCAATAGAAACCCTCATTCACTGTTAAAGATCGACCAGCCTTCAAATGCAAGAGGAAAAACCCAACGCAGCCACCCTTCTTGCTTGAATGTTAACCACAAACCACGCCCAAAGCAGGATCACAGGCTCTCAAAACCCAACATTGAAATGTCTAAATAAGTAGGATTGATAAGGGAAATAGACCAAGTACGTGGCTGGTACTGGTAATAAAACAGGAAAGGAGAGAAGTGCGTCTCGGTTAAGAAATCAAAAGCCAGACCAAGTACAAGATGACATGACATGACATGATTTTGACCCAAAAGACTTCATTTAAGAATGCTAATAGGGATGGAACTGGTTATGCAGCACATGTACCCTCCATACAAAGCCCTGTAGGTGACGGGGGGAAATTTAGGTTAAAGTACGTGGCTGGTATTATGCCCGTCTCCAGCCGACAGTTGCCATTCATAGGCCAAGGAAAACATTAGCTGACAGATTTGTAGAATACTTGGTCATCGTTGCAATCTGATTTAAAAACCCTTACAGATCAAAATTCAACTGGTACGCTTGCAGGATGGACTTCGTCTCGATCTTCAAACTACTAATCAATGCCATGCATGCATGCTTGGCACAGTTGAAGACTTTTTTCCTTTTTTCCTTTTAATACAAGAGAGGTGCGAAGCCCTGGGGTAGACTTGTTTGCTCATTTTTTAATGAATTTTCTTTGAAATTTATATTTTTTCTTTATATTTTCTGGTTGTGAATGGTTTAGAACTGAAACCAGAACCTTATTTCCTTTTCGCAGTTGGGCCATCCTTTTGGTACAATAAGCTCTTTTTTTCTCTAATTTTCTTTTCGCTTTCCTTTTATTTTCCATCTCTGTTTGTCTCGAGATCGTATATGATAGATATTGAAGTTTGTGCAAAAATAAAACAATCACTCAATGTCATATGGTACAATTAATAATTGCTTTTTATCACTTTAACGTTTCACTTGTTTTTTATACATTTTTAATGTATAATAATTTATGTTTAAACATTTCTATCATTTGATTAACATAAACATGTCTCGGAACCGGCAGTTTAAAATTTTATTTATTTATTTATTTTCTAAAATTCATAAACCATAACCAAAAATACATAAAGTTCCGGTTATGGTTCTCAACTCCGAATCGATGGTTCTGGGTCCCAACAGTTTTGAGGTCAGTTCAGTTCCGGTTCGAATCGCCGAGTCAATTCCGATCCAGCATATCAAAAGAATTTAAAACATTAAGTACTAAATATCAAAAATACTGTTTTTTTTTTGCTTTTTAAATTGTGAAGAATGATAGATCGTACAGAGAATACTCTAATCCCAACAAAGGCATATGTGTTCTTCGCAAAACTAAGTGAAGTCGGACTTTGGTGTACAATTATAAGGATCGGCTCGTGCAGTGAAAACTAAGAAAAAGGATAATGTCTCTACCATGGTTAGGAGAGAGTAAAACCAAGAAAATATTGGCCGGCTTGGTTGCAGCCAAGGCGGACAGGAACAAGAGTGAGTGATTGAGACATGTGGCTGATAATAGAGCTCCTCCCTTTCTTCATCTTCTTTGTGCTGAGTGAGTTGAGAAGAGCTCCAAGGGCTGGTGGAGATGAGTAGCATTCTGCCCCTCTCCGGATTACCGTATGAGTTCCTCCTCTTATCATTTTAATGAGATTCCTCTCCCTTCTCTTTTACCGGGTTCTTGGTTCTCTCTTCTGCCGAATTTGGGTTGAAGCTCCATTTGAGAGTATGCCGAACCAGGGTGAGATGAAGTGAGAAAGCATCGAGGAAGGCTGGCTGTTTCCTAAGAGAGAAAGCAACGCCGCTTCCCAGCGGGAACTTTCTGGAATCTAACGTGTGAGAGTCAGTTCGTGGCCGGAAGATATCAGGAGACAACTTGGTACAGCGAGAACTTCTGTTATACCTAAGATTTTAAGCATCTTAGGTTCAAGATCGAGATCCCACTAAGATCTTACAATTTGAGAAACGCGGGATCGTTCAGCCTTTAGATGAATATAAGATCATAAACTTATATATATATACATATATATATACATATATATATATATACATATATATATATACATATATATATATATATATATATATATATATATATATGAAGTCGAGAATTAGTGCACCATGTATAAGTGTTGCATCTGTGCATCTAAGTCGAGAATTAGTGCACCATGTATAAGTGTTGCATCTGTGCATCTAAGTTACTATTACAAACCTACAAAAAAACTTGCTTGAATTTCAAAAAGATTTTGCTTTTCATATTTAAAATGCGAACCAACCCATCTTTCCATGTTTGGTACATTGGTACAACACTCATTCACAGTGAACCAAATCCGGTTTCTCTCTCTCTCTCTCTCTCTCTCTCTCTCTCTCTCTCTCTCTCTCTCTCTCTCTATATATATATATATATATATATATATATATATATATATATATATATATATATATATATATATATAAGCTGGGGTTACCACCTTTGACCTTGTATGAAAGAGACGACCCCTTATGATGATCATCTTTCCTTTGTCATTTACTCGCACGCGGATATACAACTACTAACTTTTTATCCAAGATCTAACCCGTGCTTGAAACGCCCTACACCTGAGGTCTCAATCTTCAAACAGTCAATCAATTTGATAAAAAAAAAAAAAATTGTTAGTGTAAACCACTGGTATCCGGAAGCCCACAAGGACCACGACTACTTTGGCCCGAGCGGGGTTCGCCAACTAGTGGAAAAATCTCCCGTTGTTGGTTTTCTCCATGATTCGAACTTCAGATCTTTCTTAAGGGGAACATGTGCCAAACCACTTGAACCAACCAAGCGTTGGTAATCATTGAGAGACTTTGTGCCGTGCCTAAAAATATGCGTCATAAGCAAGATCAAAAAGAAAAACTTATGCTAAAATTTTCTAATATGTGCACTGTTCTGACTTCATTCCTTTCTTTATGTTAATTTTAAATTATAAAGCAAGGGAGAGGCGTAGAAAAAGTTCACTTTGTCCTTTCAAATATAAAATACTATAAACAAATAAAGTTTAAATCTGTCCATTATCAAATCAAAGAATTGTGCAACAATGTTCGGTTTGGCCAGAATCATAAAAATCAGTTTTTCAATTACTGAAGTCCAATAAGTAGCAGTAGTTGTATGATGTTAGAAGTGTCAACTTTTCTAACAATTGGTATTTCGGATCTTATAAAACTACTAATGTGCTTTGCAATCAAAGAACATAAAAGTCGATTCCTGTGAAATCAATAGAGTTAAAGTACATAATATTTAGCATCTAATTTATAAAATTATACAGTACGAACACATCGATTTGAAAGCTGGTTTACTTGTATGGTACATGAGCCAAGACAGTGGGACAAATTGGGGAATGACTGGAAAGAGTTTAGCAATGACTATGCATAACGCAGTGATAGGTATTGCTGGAAACATGTGCATGTGTTAATTAGTCCACGTACATGATCGTAACCTTTACGCCTGCCACTTTGAAATGCGTTTGTGTGGTTATCTCACTTTGAAAAAGTTATGTAGCAGTATACATGTGCAAGAATGAATCGAATATACATACATACATACATATATATATATATATATATATATATATATATATATATATATATAGAGAGAGAGAGAGAGAGAGAGAGGATCATGTATGTACACCATTGATGTTGCCTACTAATGTCTGTTCATTATTTTTTGAGAGTATTAGTATAACAACTGTGTCCTTTGTTTTTATTTTAAAATTCTTAAAAAATTTAAATTACACTATATCAACAAAAAAACAATAGATAAGCATGTCATAGGTGGGTAGGATCAGGCTTTGGTGTGTGTGTATATATATATATATATGTAGAGAGAGAAAGAGAGAGAGAGATGTTCAATTTCCTACTTTAACCTGACCCAAAAAGAAAGCATTATGCATTTCGAATGCTATCGATTTATAAGATGAGTATCATACATACTTCCAATAGATCGAAACCAGTATGACTAGTCAAGATGGGTGATCTTTGTGGTCTCAGGTTCAAATCTCCATTGCGAACTTGACTCTCATTTTAAAATATGTTCTTAATATCATTAAACGTAGAAGAGAAAAACCTTTTCACACAAGACGTGGATGCCTCTCACCGAAACCAAATACAATGGAAATGAGCATCAAAAGGAAGCATAAGAATAATTCTCAACTTTTGCCAAAGCAGCGGCTCATTCAACATTGCTAATTGAGGGATGAAGACTATTTGCAAATCGCTTCAATTGGAAATGAAGACCCAAGTTAATCGTGACGTGAAGACAATCTTTCTTTCCTCTTTGCAAATATAAAAGAAAATCTTGCAATTACCTGATCATTAAAGAGTGTATTTCAGTTCTGGGAGATCATCAAAATGCATTAATTGCGGTGAATTACAGATCAAGTCGAAGGTGGTTGGAACGGCCGACCCGATTCGGCTTCTTGATACAATGATCAACATTTCAATTCTTGTTCGTGGAGCAATGACAACCAAGAACACTTCCCGACTCCCACGTTTAATGCAAGTAAGGAATGCCAAGTTTGGGCTCAGGTGGAACCCAATCTATGCAATACCGAACACGACACGGGCATGTTTTACCTAATCAGGTTCGAGCTCACATTCAATTGAAAATCATAATTTACATAATCCGAATGCGAACTCGCTGATCATTGATTTGATTTGGGAAGAAGACTCAGACACACAAAATTGAGAAGTCAAGCCCAAATCGCGATTAACTTGATCCGGCATCACTTTCTGAATCTCAGCCTCCTTCGTTAAAAACTCCTGTGGGGACGGACACTTAGCTGGTGATTAGTAAGAGAAGAGACGTGAAGGCCATGTTTTATTTTTAACATTATTTAAGTTTGGATCAAATCGTACTTATGACCGTATTGGTCACCATGTTACCTGTTAGGAAGGGAGAAGTAGTACTATTACAAGACCCACTAAACTTATCATTAATTTAAGGAAAGCGCCTAGATGATACAATATTACATTTAGCTGCATGTTTTCTTATGTACATTTCAAGCAGCCATGTAAAGAAGCTAAGGCTAACATTAATTTTCTTCACTTCACATTAGATTGGTTATCTTAACTTTATACTTACATTCCACCTTCTATTTTTCTCTTGCAAGCTGAGTCAGTCAGTCAGAAATGAGTGCCATCAGATATCCCTGCATTTGGGCATCGAACCCGTGACCTTAAAGTCTAAGGTTCTTTTGAGCTGAGCCATCTCGTTGCAGAGTGGTGTCTCCAATGGCAGGTCTGGAACCATTATCATGGTGGGGCTAATAGCGCATGAAACTATGTATTACAGCCCACGAGCTCAACAGTAGGTTATAGCATGAGGTTGATTTCTTATGTAAATTCTCAGGTGGGGCATTGTCCTAGGCTCAACGTAGATTTATGCTACTTGATCAAGTTCAAAGAATAAGCCGTTAACAAGATAATTTAAAAGTGAAGGAACTTGTATGAGCTATTTGAAAGGAACAGGTGGTTCTTCCTTATCTCAGTATGGTTAAGTTAGCTGGGTTTTTTAATATTTACCGAGTCAAATAGACCTTTCTGTAAGTCTCTCCATTAAGAACCAACCTACAACAAAAGATGTGCTTCGCATGTAATATTGCCGAGCTCGGGCTATAAATATGTGCCGAACCATGAACCGTAATCGCCCATCAGAGAAACTTGCTCACTTGTAGCATAGAGCTTGTGTTTCAGCTGCAACCCATGGCTCGGTCCCTTTCCCTCCTCTTCTTGATGACCTGCCTCACAGGCCATTGCTGAAGAAGACGAGCATCATCATGATCCTCATAAGCACCATGACCACTGGATTCACATCCATAATGCGAAACACAATCACCATGTCCAAGAGCTCGGCAAGTTCGCGGTGAAAAGGCATAATGAGCAGACCCATGACCACCTCAGGTTTAAGCTTGTTACTGATGCATGGAAACTGGTCCGGGCCCCCGAGCACTTGACCTACAAGTTGATCATCGAGGCTCTTGATGGCCACAAGACCAAGTTCTATATCAGTGAAGTCCTCGAGGATAAATCCGCACCCGGGAAGCCGCCTGTTCACAACTTGGGATACTTCAACCCTCTATAGAAGCACTAGATTGGTGGTGTAATTGCCCGAGGTGCAGTTATTTAAGGAGACTCGGTCATGCTTTCATTTGAATATGTGTGGCATTCTATCTATACCATTAAAAATGTGTCTGTGGAACTGTCTTGAATAAGTCTGTGCATTTCAAGTTTTGGATGCATAATTGAGACTTATCTGATTTAATCAGATTGTTTGTATTATTAGTGTCTAAATAAATCTCCTAATGGAAATTCTGTTGTTTGTCTCATTTTTACTTCTATATGGACTTAATTTCCCATGCAATTCTTTAGGACTAAACCACCAAATTACTCACCTGGACCCTGTAATCCAATTCGGCCAGGGTCGGTTCACTGTAGGGATAATAAAGTTACTCCCAACACTTCCATTCAGCAGACTCAAACTTGCTTGAGTGCAGAACCACTTGGACTAACCAACCGCTGCTCATATGTGTTGATGTACTGAGTGGAAGATCTAGAAATCTTTTGGGGTGCAATGAACTGGCCGTGGTTGTGCCCGCAGATCTAGCCATGGGACTTGTTTTGGGGTGCGACCAATTACATTGTACTGTCCGTGGGCTATTACCTTCGCTAAATTTTAGGACGCATGTAGATCTTCCATTGGAGGTGCCTACCCTTGATGTGGCCTCAAATTTAAAGTTTAAAATGAGCACCAGACCAGATTCTTCTTATAAGAATGTTCCACCAGCGACCTATATTGCTTTGAATGCCCCTAAACAGCACTTTCAACCTGCTGATCTGTTGAAGGCCATGTCATTGTTTTCTCTTCATGGTCGAACCACCGGCCTCCAAAACCCATGAGAATCCTCATTGATCTGGGTTGAGCCAGATCAGTGCACTAATAGGGTAGAGCTCTCTCAATGCTGGTTTTCCCCATTGACAAGAGACCTTGCTTAAAGGGGAAACCACTTGAATCAACCAAGCTTTGGTTATTATGTATGATGGAAGGAAAAGAACCAACCAAACCAGGATCCCATTGCTCGCAAACAATGCTATTGTAAATAGGCCTGACCAGATCAGAATCGGGTTTAATTTATAAGAAGGTAATGACCAGATCACATTTGAAAGCTAAAGAACCATACTTAACCGAATTATCTTTTGCAAACCGAACTCTGGACCTAAACAGCAAGTTACGTAAGCCAGGTTACGTTTATACTGAATTTCGTTTAGGAAGCTCGACTTACATTTGAATAATATCGAACACTTTTGAGCCAGATCTGGTTGTCTGATGCATGCTTGTTTTGAATAAACCTACCTCACACAAGGGTCACGGTCACCAAATGGGTTTTACGGTTTCCCCATGATGCGTATAGATGGGTCAGGTCCTATCGGTGGCTTACTAGATTGGGTACTAACTCGGTTTACATGACAATACCTCTCTGTGCTGCCAGTTGAGGGCTAAGAAGCTAAACCTGGACATACATTCACATTTATTACCAGATCAACTTCGAGTGGCGACTCCATGATCCATGCAAATGAAGAACTTTAAGTACCGGAGGTGGTGTGTGCTGCAGGATCAGTTTTTACGTATAGGTAGGAATGGACCTCTAAGCAACAAAAAACTCCAAGGACCAAGGAACTTTGTTTCTTTGTAAAAAGAGTTCCAGGCCTAATGGTTCTTTTAGTTCCAACAAATTCCACAACTCAAACGGCCCCTTAGGTGTTTGATTATGCATGGAACGCGACGTGCATGGCCATTGGTGCCCCTCTCAAGTCAGGCGTGCTCCTGAACGTGCCTGTGGACTCCAAGGCCTGCACATTATTACCTGCTTTATAAATATGGCAGCCTCTCTGTCGCGCTCGGTGGCCACATTGTCAAACCCGCTCTTAAGGCCCAGATTGGCCCAGGCCCATGTACAACGCTGCGTGGAAAATAGCATCAACCACGTCTCATTTGATGGAAAGACACAAAACAGAATTATTTATGTTAAACAACAGAATGAAGTGCCATGATACAAATTCATGGTTGCCAACCCACACAGCTCAACGTGCTTCTGATCTGACAGAGGTGAAGCCAAGACTCAATCTGATCAGCTGTTAAAAGATTTTGGAGGACAAGCTATTCAGGAAAACTCACCCGCAAAAATAAGCATCTCCCAATAGCTACAAAAGATAATCAAATGCCAATGTTCTTAGTTTATTTAATGTCATCACAGTTCCCAACAAGCCTCATCATAATACGAAGAAAACTCATTGCATGAGACTAATCCTGCTTTTATTCCTGCACACACAAACAAGCAAAGCGATATTTGTCAAAATTGTGAGAGAGCTGCTCAAGAGATTTAGTAATTGAGAGAATCTCAACTTAGAATCAATTCATTTCTTGTTTATAGTAACGTAAATAGTGCTACAATTTGCAAACGAAAGCAGCCGCATTGCAGAAACGGCACCATTGACTGCTAGCGACATGGTGATGATTAAAAATATGAAGCTTTGAAACTACAACCACGGATTGACGCCACAGAGAGATGAAATGATATTCCAAAAAGCTAAGAACCATTAGCTTTTATTCATTTTTCAGTAAGGACCAACTGTTATTGGATTGCGTTTATACGACACATTGTTCTCTTCTTGTCTATTCAGACATTGGATAAGAAATAGCTATCCATAGTTTTATCAACACTCTGGGCTTCCAAAATATACAAGGGCTAACCAACTCTGATTTAATCGAGACTCGAGCAACATTGTTTGCTGAACTTACTCAACGAATCTGTTCACGGACCTGCATATCGACAGACTGTTACTGTTATCTAATCATTAGAAGTCTGTGCTTCTCACCCAATACATCAATCTTTAGTACGATTCCATGAACAAATCGTTTTGATGAATCATTTATCGAGAAGCAGGAACCAAAAGAACACTAGATACTCCCAACGAACTACAATATGTTGGAGTGCAGCCACAAGATTTCTCTGAGTTGACAATGATAGAAGGGCCATTCACCAAGTATACTGAGGCAACATAATATACCTTTCCTTTGACCAAGGAAAACACTTATATGTAACGGTTCCCCACACAATTTAAATCAATATTCAGGTCAATACAAGAGATTGAAGGAAACCTGAAATGCTGAGATAAAAATTCTGAATCATGTCAAGCACCAAACTACCAAGTTCACAGACCACACCATTTAACATGTAAATTCAGACAATTACTGACAACAAATGAAGTACTTTGACGTCTTGTGATGTAGAACTGAACCGTTCCAAATTTGAAAGATTCATGCGATAAGAGGTAGGTCACAGAGCCCTATCCTAGACCAAGAAAGGCACTAATTTCTCAATAGCCAAAGATTCCAAAGAATTCCAAGCTAAATAAGGAGATGTGAAACTGCGTTTGCTATTTCCTTTTGATGTGATATTGCTTTCATAGTGATGAAGATACACTAAAATGTTGATTGTCCTCTCTCAAATATGCTTTCATGTTCATTGGTCCATCTGTCCAGCTTAGTCATGGAAGAGTTCATGCTGGTATTACACTGATGGATATAATGCTTATCCAGTTTGAGATGAGTCACCCCCATGAGAGAAAGTTATGATAGTTTTGGCATAGTTTTGGCGTAGAACTACTGCCTATATTAAGAGAGAGGACTGATGATGATGAAGAAGACAAGCGATGACCTCCAGTTTTGTTATGTTCAGGATTTTAACTATCATTATATAACAATAAAATAGATATAATTTTGTCACAAAAATATGGACTAGAAAAAGGCATAAATGCTTTCCAACAGGCTCAACGCATCTAGAGGAATTAATCCTCAACAAATTTGAAAACAGCAGCAAATTTCTATGCGAATAAAAGAACTATCAGGCATTAAAGTAAACATGGAGGTTGATATTATATGCCCTGAAAAGAGACGCAGAAATGGATCCTAAGTTGCTGCTACCAGAGAAAGAACCTATACTGCAACTTGTGTGGTGATTAGATGCAACTGCTTTTCATGAAATTTAGATGATGAGAGGTGTTAAATTGCGCTCTTCAGCACACTATCTAATCAAACAGCATACCTCATCACTCTCTTCTTCACCATCTTCTTTTGTTTTCTTGAGCCGGGTCGTGCCGCCCTCTCTATTAAATGGTAATAGCATGGGTCCGAAGGGGGTGACCACGTCAAGGTTCCCCTTGATGGAATACCCGGTTCCCCTGCCCCTGATCATATCCCATAGTGCAGATCCAAAGTCTTTTGGCCGGAAGGTGACTGGAATCTCCACGATTGCGCTGCCATTCCCACTTATAGATTTGGATTCATCAAGCTCTGCACCCCCAATGCTCACATCAGAGAGCCACATCTCATACTCAAGCTTGTTCAGGCCCAAATCAAAATGATTCTTGTTCTCCACCTTCAAGTGGAGTGTTGCGACCGTTTCTTCAAATGAAAACCGGTTAAATCTGATCTTCTCCAGATCAACATCAGGCTTGTATGGCACTGGAATTTCACCAGTCTTTTCTAGTGGGATAGTTAGGCGGCCGAAAACTGGGACATCAACAATTAGTGAAATTGTTACCCTGTAAGGAATAATCTGTCCAGGTTTGATATCATTATAAGTTTCTTTGATGTCATCATAGACCAGAGAGACGGGTATCTTCACTGTTTCAGAGCCATGGGCATGTACAGTTCCTGCATCAGGAATCAATCCAGACACAAGCTTCCGGCCATCACTCTCAACAAGGTAATCAATATCGACCAAAGGAATTGGGATGGGGTTTGGATTTGTCACAAGCACATCGACCACAATTTCAGCCTTCTTCAAATTAATGGAGGGGATATGAATGCCAGTAACATCTGCAGTTGGCTTTCCAAAACCAATGGTTTCTTCAATTTTTTCTCCAACAGTATGAATGAAATCCTTGACCTTATCCAAGAACCCACCTTTGTCTTCATCTTCTTCCTTTTTCTCATCATCTTTGACTTTCTTGACATTTTTTGGTTCATCAGATGATGCCATACCTTCAAAGAAATAAATGGTCGTATAGAAGTAAGATTAAACATCAAGTTCCACGATTTGTCGTGACGCCCATAGGATTAAGAGTAATACTAGTAAAAGATAAAACAGAAAGGACTAGAGCTGCTGATAGACATTTGCAACCCATCACTCTGAAGTAGGTTGAACGTCCATTTCAAACTAAGCTTTTGCCAGTCATGCAAGTGCCAAAGTTCAAACAAACCCATTACCCACAATTATCACAAACTTTTCTAAATGACTCTAAGCTTGAAACTCCAAAGGTTACAAAGTTGCCAAAGTTCAAAAATACAAAATACACAACAGAACATGTACTCTGAGTCGGATGATACATGAACTTGGGAGCATTTGTAACTCATTAAAACACGCAAATGAACAAATAATAATACTGAATGATGGCATGCATAGATTTTGGTGACTTAAAACATTTAAAGCCCGTCATTCAATACATAATTGAAGATGCCATTATGAGGACCCGGGGAGGTGATCCAAAGATTGGAAATCATCCATAAAGCATCATGTAAAAAATGCATGATTCACTGTATTCCTTAGGTGCTACTAAATGGTTTGCACTGAATCATTTCTGTGTCAACTGTGCCAAATTAAAATGTAGGTGGGTTTGTAAGATTGCTTGATCTATGACCATGATAAAGTTTAACAATCTCAAACAAGCAAATATAAGACACATAAGGGGAAGCACTTATCCAATCATCCAAAATACATCAGGATTTCCCGATTCTGGATCGTCATCGTAATATACTCCAGAGAGAGAGGGAGATGGCATACCTGATCGGGGAGGATGTTGATAGGAGAATCAGATCTCAAAAGGGGGAGGAATTCTCCAAACTTGAGGCGTTTTGTCGATTTTTCACCTTGGAAGGTTATTGAAGACTGAAGAGACATGCGACGCCCTGACACACCCTCATTAACGGAGAGCCTGTCGGTGGGTCATATGACTCTGATCGGCTTCTCGGATCCACCTCAGGCGACCCGTGATCCGCTTCACCAGTATAGAAGTGCAAGCGTTTGCTTCCCAGACGTGTCGAGAACGCCCGCGTCCTGGTCGTTTATGTCATAGTGTCGAACACCTTTGACCGCGGTTCGGGCCCTCTCCTCGTTTATCAAAACTACGGCTCGAGGAAAGAAAATAAGTCTTAATTAAAAGTAACCTTTTATAGCAAATACTTTTCTTATTAAGTCAGACGAACATTTGATTACTTATAAGAGTGATTTATCTCCGACATAAATTGATTATTTTGTGTCGAAGGAAGAAAGGTTGAATTGTGAGAATCGTAAGATCATCCTACAAGAGTTTAACCACTTAACATAGATTTTTTATTATTAATTTATATATAAAAATAGAAAAAAGAGAAATGTATATAGAATCACTGACACTAAATGGTGAAACTTTAGAAACAATTATGAAAGTTTATTTAAGGAGATACTTAAGATTTTACTAACACTGCTACTTATACATAGAATATTATGATAACTAAATATTAGAAAAGTAGCAAAAAAATGTTAGGTAAGTCTAAGAAAGATATACCATATACCACAACATTAGAAGGCTTGATAGTAGAATGATGTACAAAGCAAAATAAAGATAAAACAAGCATGTTACAAATTACATTACAAAGACAAAATTACTCAAACTTTGGAGGATTACAAGTAGAGAAAGAAAGAAGTGAAAAAAACAGTAAGATAAAACAAAGATTAAAGATTGAGAATATCTATATAAGAAGTTTGACTTAGGAGGTAAAAGATATTTTTAATATATCTAAGGCTAGAAAAACGGAAACAAAGGATTATTAGATGTGTAAAAAATGAGGATGACAGAGTTATTGTAGCAAGTCAAGATATCAGAAATAGATGCTAGAGATATTTCAATAAGTTTTTTAGTGAGACTATAAATAATAATATCAACTTGGGAGGATTAACTAACTGAGGAGCATGATTCTTGACAAGGCATTTAGTAGAATAAGTTCAAAGAGGCTTTTAAACTTAGATAAATCTATGGGACCAAATGATATCTCCTTTGAAATATGAAGAGTTTTAGAGGAGTAAAATAACATTTAATGTTATTTGAATTTACATGAAAATACCTAAAAAATGAAAGAAGAATATAGTGGTATCTAATTATAAGAATAAATGACATTCAAAATTGTGCAGATTACCGGAGTACATACAAGAAACCGACATTATAGTGGCACTCATGATATCATTAAACGTTTTTATGGATGTCATTTTGCTAATATCAATTGTAGTGTCCTATAAACACTGACAAGCATCGGTGAGGATGGTGAACTAAGTTGTGGATGACAATAAGTAAACAACAATTTATTTGTAGTTAATCACATAGCATCACAAAGCAAATATTTTATTATAGTGGTATAAAGTCAATGAGTTACTATGAAACTATGGGAAAGAGCTACCAAAAGAATGTTGAAATAAGTATCCAATACAACTTAAAAACAATTTAGATTTACACCAAGGAGATTTACTATTGAGGTTATTCACTTGTTGAGAATGGAGTACCTAAGAAAAAAAATTACATATGATATTCATTGATTTGGAAAAAGCCTATGATAGAGGTACTTGAATAGAGGTCTGTGTGAAAGGCTTTGGAGAAGAAAGGAGTTCGTATACCTATGATAGAAGCGATCAAAGATATGTATGATGAGACTAAAGCAGTGTGAGAACACGGGGTGGGGGCGCGAGAAGATTTCTATAACTATGGAGTGCACCAAGGGTCGACTTTGAGTCCGTATCTTTTGCCTTGGTCTTGGATGTCTTTCTTAACGCGTATCGGCAGTCTGCATGATAAATACTTTTTGCGAGATGATATAGTCTTAGTTGGAGAGTCGAGAGAGGAAACAAATGGGAAGTTAAAAGTATGGAACGAACTTTGGAGAAGAACATGACCTTCGTCTAAGTAGGAGTAAGGCAATTATATGGAATGTAAGTTAGGTCGGTGTGTTAATACTAGCTTAGCGGTGAAAGTTGGAGAATCATACGAAATGCAAGTCACACACTTTTCGTACTTTGGAGCAATCTTTTAAAGTATAGGAAAAATGATGGAGATAATATACATAAAATCAATGTGAGTTGGCTAAAATGATGAAGTGCTTCAGATATTTTTATGTGATAAGAAGATATCACTAAAAGTTGTAAAGTAATTGTTAGACAAACATTATATAGTGTTGAGTGTTGGGCAATCAACTATTAACATGCGCAAAGATGTTTATGGCAGAAATAAAATTATTGAAGTGGATGTATAACGATACAAAGAAAGACCGCATTCATAGTGAAATTATTAGAGAAAAAGATAGAGCAGTATTAATAGGAGATGAGAAACACATTTTAGATGATTTGAACATGTCCAGTAAGAAGGTACAGAATACTAGACAAAGATAAAAGAAGAAGATGACCGCAAAATGGTTGGGGGAATTATTAAGTATGATATAATTTTTATGGAAATAACTACTGATATGCCACAAGATCCAGGGAAACAATGTCAAAGATCCATGCGGCCAATCCAATCTAGTGTGACAGAGAAGGCTTGGTTGTTTAGGGTATAAAATATATATTAGGAAAATTAATTCAAAGACGAGCATGACAGGTAAATGCCACACTTCAGCCACTAATCACTATATGTTAAATTGTCTACAAGAGATACTTGCAACATCAGCAGTTCTCTTTATTTTCGGATGAGGCTGATTTCTTTCGAGGACAAATATTTGAGAAAGATTACCGTAGGTTATAGTGGGAGGCCGAAGCCTCACACAGACATGCACACCCTAGGAATTGAACTCGCACCAACGATTGTGCGTCAGGGAGCCTACTATTGAGCTAATGCTCACAGTATACGTTCAAACATTGGAAGTCATGTTGTTCTATGCCTTTATGAACGTTGTTTATATTAGAGTGCATACATAATCTTGAAGGCAGGCTTCGTTTTGATCCATTTAGTTCGGCCGTATCTGTGTTCGAAGCCAATGGCCTTAACATGCGGTACACAAGCTCATACAACCAAATCCTAAATCAAAACTTATCCTAAATATGGTTGATTACAGTGTATATATCTTGCATCATACCTTCATAAATCTATCTTTTCGACTAGGACACGGATATATGTGAATCTAATAACAGATCCATAATTTCTACGATTTCGGGTCTTAGACTTTAGCTAAATAACGATTGGTGATGTGGTTTGGACCCTCTTACGGCTGGTTTAGGAACTATTTGCAAGAATATGGCCCTCCATACCCATAACGGCTACCTGGCAACATAAGACACGAAATGTAAGCTCCACAAATCACCACCCAAAAGTATCATATTGCTAAAAAATCATAATAAAAAGGAAAAGATTTCGGTTGTGTTCAGGTTGATCCGTACACGAACACAGTGACACCTCGGAGATTGACCCGGAACGCAGCAATATAACACCCGACGGAATAACGAGAAGTCCATATTTCTGTCCTCACAGAGCGAGTCGTGTTAAGGTAGACCTCGTTGAGGGTTGTGGAAAGACTCCACTTGTGGGAGAGAATAAATAATTTTCTCGGTATCCACTTGAGCAAACTAAATATGTGTTTTCTCTAAATTTCATGTGGCCAAATTCAGGGCAATTTGGAATCTTCGTGGCTATGTCTTCTTTTTCTGTTCGCAACGATGTTATGGATCGTGAAAGCTGCTCTTGAAGAACTCTGCAGTTATCAGCAGTACTTATGGTTCGCTGCTGATGAGTTGCTATATTTACTATCGATTTTTGGCTCAACCATACTATGGCATGCAATATATGACTGAAGAAAATGTTTCCAGTTGGCATTTCTGACTATTTGATAAATGAGAGAGAAAGAATCGTGAAAATTCCTAAAAGTAAACTCCCATCTAGCACAGAGCATTTTGATTGCAGAATCTATCAGCGGCTAGGATGTCGCGTGATATTCAAAAGAAGGCAAATTCTATTTTTAGCTTTTAATAGTTGTTGTTGTACGTAATAAGATCAGTTTTGTAAGTGACAGCAAAATGGTAAGATGGAGGAAGAAAGAAAAATTCAAAGAATCAATGGGAAGCAGCTATATTTTCCAATAACAACCATGTAAGAAATGCTAAGCAAGCACGAATACACCGCGGAAGCTATATCTGACACCGAATTTTCAGTCGCTGAAATAGGTTACCTTCTTACTTGGTTCTTCAAGTTCCATACGTGTGACCGGCTCCAAAGGGGACATCTGTTTCTTCTCATATGCCATCTTGGGCTTTGCTCGTGGGCTCTCCTCAGATATGGATATGTGAAGATGGACCCAAGAGCACATAACACTGTATGGATATGCCAAGTTAATAATTGGTATATCTGACCCAGATATTTTCCAGTTGGCTTTGCTCGTGGGCTCTTCCTTGACCAAACTAAATGGATATGCCAAGTTAGAGGATACCTGGTAAAGGCGCCTTATCAAATCGCTGTTAAGGATTTCACAGAAGAAGAGAGAACTTGCGGAAGGACTTGAAGGTGTCAAGCCCAGGAATGTGAATGAGCTTCTTGCAAATAGTCAAGTCCATTTTCTTAATCTTCTTCAAGTTTGATATATCTGACATTGTTTTCAGAGCAGTGCAATTTCGGACAGAAAAAGCGGTTAAAGAAGGGAGTGGAGGGAGAGAAGAGATATTCTTACAATCATTTACCAAGAGTTTCTTCAGAGAAGAAAGGCCATCGATGTTTGAAGTCTTAGTTATTTTTGCGATGTTAGTTCCATTTAGGTCTAGCTCTCTCAAAGAAGACAATCTGATGATGGAATCCTGTAACTTTTCCAATTGAGAGCAGCCTGACAAATATAGACGGCGGAGGTTCACCAGCTTCCCTATGGAAGTGGGAATTCTTTTCAAGGGAGTTCGGTCAAGGAAGAGATTCTGAAATGACACTAACCTACCGATGTCTCGTGGCAGTTCCTCTAATTTGGTATCATCTAGCAGAAGCAGGGTGAGTCTCTTCAATTATGTCAAAGAAGTAGGCAGCTTCCTCACATTAGTTTCTCTAAGGTCGAGTTGTTTCAGTGATTCCAAATCACCCAGCCTTTCTGGCAGTTCACAAATGCCCTCGCAACAAAAGAGGAGGATCTCAAGATTCTTAACTTGCATATATTGTCGGGCAGATGATTCAGTTCAAAGCAGTGGGGCCTCCTCAAATGTGTAAGGTTCTTGAGCTGACCGATGGAATCATCAACTTGGTCTAAATTATAGCAGTCATCAAGTATCAACTTCTCTAACTTCGGGCAACCACTAAAGTCTGGAGTCTCCATGAGACTCCAAGACATCTGGAGTGTGAGAACCTTGAGATTTGGCATCTGAAAATAAGATAAATTTAAATATGTTATATGAGCCTAATCAAGACTAGACACTCCTCCAGTTGGAGGTATAAATTGGCACTTTGATACTTCTTCCGTCTTATAATGGACATGCGCACGCACCCATATTATATAATATTTACACACACACATATATATATATATATATATATATATGATAATTTTGAGAGCAACCTAAGTTATTGGTAGATTTTATTCAATTTTTCGCTTTGTAAAATCTCAGTAAAAATATTTACAAAAAGTTAGACAATTTGCCCATGAAAAGTTCTGTAAAGCAAACGTGTAAAACCAATCATAATATATTTGCATAATGCTATCAAAGCTGCTGTAGTGAGAACAAACAAAAGGTAGGTGTGGTTTGTTGATATTCACAAAATTTGATTTTTGTATCCAATTCAAATTTCTTGACATATTTGTTACTAGATTTCTTGACATATTTGTGACGTATCAAACCTGTCCCGAATCTTATTCTTTTTCTTTTGGTTGTAGAATCCGATTTGTATTCTTGATCAGCTTTTGTAAGAAATCTAGGAGTTTTCTGTAAATTTCATCTAGATTCGGGTTGAGTAAATAAAATCTGATCAGATTTGGTCCTTGTTTAGTTTTAAATACAGGATGTGATGGTCAACTTCCAACGCATATGAGAGACGTCCAATCCTGCATTGAAGTTCCTCCCGGAGAACGAGGTGCCAAAAGCTCGTGGGGATTTTAACCCTTGAAGTGAAGAATCTATCAATCTACAGTCAAGACCTTGTTTGAGTTTCAAGTTGGATCATCTTTGTTATATGCAGGCAGATAATTAAACTGTAGTAATTATGGTCGGACCTTATTTTTCCGATGCGTCGTGTTGACGTCCGCTTCATCGCTTGATGATTCCGTAATATTTGGCAGAAATCACCATCTGACATTTCAAGGACAACAAGTTCTTCAAGATTTGCGTCAAATATGAGATCGGGCACCACAGGAGTACGTCTCACCGCAGTATATTTCTTCATCTGCAACCATTTGAGCCTCTTCGGAAGCTGCAGAACATTGCCTTCAAACATGACATTATGTACACAGAAATCTAAGATGCAAATGCTTTAGTGCGCAATCTCCGCTTCTCTTCATCTTCACAATCCGCAGCCTCTTCATGTGATTCGTCGCGTTTCAGAATGATGACTTGGATATTATCTCTTGTTTCCTAAGCAAAATAACAAGAAATTAAGGAGAGGTAATCTTAGGTAATGACAAGATACATTCACCGGCTGCAATAAAGTTTACAAACCCATTTCAGTTAATTATCTGTGAAATCTACAAATTCCCATACTAAATGGGTCAAATTACAAGTTTGATAGGGTTTGAAATCGATTGGTCCCAACTGGCTGGTCTCCGAAACGGGTCTAAAATTTAGTCCTACAACCTGGTATAGTCCAAAACTGGTTTGATCCCGGTTATGAGACGTGATGGGTCGGATTCTGAAGGGACTAAATCAACTTAATCAAGTAGTTTACCGCCATGACAACCAACCAACTTCAATATTTGGTAGCAAACAAGAATAGCACATCCATGTAAAATGTACAAGTCTAAGATAGAAAGTGTATTACTTTCAAATGAAAACAAACGAGGTAATTGGTTGTCATTTCATGATTCAAGATAATGCAGGTGTCATGAGCAACGGACAGTGTACTCGCAATGAAAAAGCTGACGACCATAAAGGTCAGAGAGAGAGAGAATATACATCCAACACAGGCAATATTTCGTTGTAACTCCACAACCTGCTGCGCATTCCGGGGTCCTCAAAGGCTTCCTCTTTCACAATGTTTCTTCCCATATCCTTTATTTGATCATGCATCATGAATCCGTCATCCTTGTATTCATCATATTCAATCTTGATAAGAGACTTCTGTTGGAGAGCTTTGATGGTTATACTTGGATGAAAACCCATACGCTTCCACATATGCTGTGGATACTCTGTATCGCTCCCAATGAAGAAACACGCGAAGTCCAAGAACACACTCTTCTCTTCAATATCCAGTGCTTCGTAATTTATTCTCAGTCTCTTGCACACATCTCTATCTTGAATGGCCTTCAACCAAGGCTGCATCTCCATCCATTCCTTTTTATTTCTTATAGTGAAGAAGATTGGACCAAACACTTCCAGAGCCAAACACCTGCATATTCTACGACACTTTCTGACAATTTGGTGTACTCAGGGAGCGGGCTATCACTCTCAAATGCATGACGACTGAACAATTGAAAAGACTGGTTTCCGTCATGTACTTCCGGCTCATATTTGTCATTGACCCAATGCTTATCCAAAAGCCCTTCATCTCTTGTTGAAACAATGATCCTACTGCCAGCACCAAACCACGATCTGTCACCCGCTAGTTTGTTAAGTTGTTCTTTAATGTCAACATCATCAATGGACACATGTTTTTCTTTAATATGTTTTTAAGCAGTTGGGATTGTACATTGACGAGTCCATTTGGCTGATTTGACCTTTCTCTGATCTTAAGAAGGAAAGAACTGCCTTCGAAGTTCTTGCACAATTCATTATAGACAGCTTTGGAAATGGTGGTCTTCCCTAACCCACCCTCACTATGGATCCCAACCATGCGAACTTCATTGCTGCCCAGGGCCAACAGATTCATCATATGATCAACGCGTGACTCGATCCCGAAGGGGTGCCGTGCGACTTCCATTTGAATTTTGCTTAAAGCGCGTTCTACACACCCTTGAGTATCACATTAATTAAGTGTGCTTCATTCCTAACAAAATAAAAGATAGCAGGGATTAGTTTGATTGAATGCATGGGTGTAAATCTTCTGTTGTCTCTAACCAGTTAACATGTGCCAAGTAATCAAAGTTGGATGTTTGACGATAACTGACATTATGATCAGCAAATTTACTACATTCTCTCTCTCCATTACAATATATGCCACATGAGTGGTGGCTTTAAATAGCGATTCATAGGGTTTTGTGTTTACAAACACCTTTGCTGCGAATATAGTATCTTTAGATTTATTTCGGTGCGATTCTCTTCAGCTAAATTTTGATATTTAGAAAATATTGCTCTCCTCCCTAATAGACTTACGACTTTTTAATTTTTCTAATATAATGAACTACCAAAACAAAATCATGATGATGCTACAATTCGAGAATTAAATTGAGGAAACGGGTTTTATCCCTAAATATGGTGCATGACATCAGATACTAAATCACATCAGTATGGCTGGATTCCACACACACACACACACACACACACACCCGATTGCGCTAAGGTGGTAGCCTGAGATCTCCCCGACTTCGCGTAATGATTTCCTCCATTCTTCCACTTTCTCCCCATAGTAGTTCTTTTGGTGCTTGGCGAATGCCCTTCCAAATTATGCATTTCGACTCCTAACATCCGAAGGATCCACGTCATAAAATACGGGAATGATGAGCCTCTTGCACTCTACGATCTTGGCTATCTCCATAAGGTACCATCGAGAGTCTGCTTAACGCCTAGACAAGATGGGTATGAAAATGTTTGATTTTTCGATGCATTGAATCAGATTGGTAATGCTCTCTCCCTTCTTTAAATCCTACTCATCTATGAATACATTTATCGCGTTCCACCAGCTTCTCATGGAGATGACTGGTGAAACCCCTTCGTGTATCTTCACCCCTAAAACTGAGAAACACATCAAAATCGAATGCTTGATTTTTTATAGCTGAAGGTATATTTGAAGAAGGGGGTGTGGAGGATGATGATGAATTGGGCTTCTCCTCTGCTTTAGGGTTAGTAGTCTTTGCCTTTTTGCTGAAATTTGAAATGCTTTATCTGCTGTATTGATGTTGGTTGCCGCTTTTTTCCATTCACCTCCTTCATTTGTAGTTGAGAATCGTGAAATTGTTCTAATGTGAGCTGGATTGATCGCCTGGTGTAGAAATGTTGCTAGCGTATTTTCTGATGAATTTCTTTCCCACGGACCAGACAATTGAGATGAAAGCAACCAGAAGGCACAATTTTCCTCTATTTGAGAAATGAAGATCGTCAATGCTCTTGCATACAAGGGCCTGTCACAAACCAAAGATACGTGTGATAAGAGTGAAGATGATAGCTACTGTTTATCTCTTCCAGCTTTCGGTGCACGGAAGAAGATGACAGCAGTATAGTGTATGTCTCTCTCCAAGGTGGGAATTTGGAGTTGGGAAGAGGTGCTGAGAAAAGATGAGAACTTACTTGAGGGGAGTAATGATGACTGTTTGGTGAGAGTTTGTAGCTTGGCGTCAGTCCTCCATAAGTTTTTTAGGTACGCGTGTAGCATAACAACGGTAAGTCCTTTTAGGTTTTGAGGTTTCACATGGTGGAGTTATCCAAGAAAAGGCTTTTAAGTAAAAATCTTGGTGTGTGGATACACAGTGGAGTTATCCAAGAAGGCTTTTGAGTGAAAATTTGTGTATAATTTTTTGTGTTTGTATAATTTTTGTTTGTGCTGCTATGTATTTATAAAGCAGTGCATGCTCTCACTTACATCTCAATAATGGTTCGGTTGTTATGGTTCTCATATCTTCAATCCGAGATTTAAGTAACGGACTGGATGGCCAATCCAGTCGTTACCTGTGTTGGATTACCTAGAATTGCCACAACTTACATCTCCCACTTGGCCATTCGAGCAAAGTGTACTGACATATTGGTTTTTCTCCTACTTTTATAGGGTTTACCTACTATTGTCCCTTTTAGATTGCTACTGCAAACAATATCCGTTGTGTGGTTATTTCCTCCCTTCACAAGAATCTGTCCGTTGTGTGGTTATTTACCTACACAACACTTTTATATGTTGTGTGGTTATTTCCTTACACAACAATCACATGTTTTGAGAAAAGTTACTCTGTTATGCCTTTGGGGTCTGCCAACATATCATTTGTTAGCATGTATGAGATGAATATTTCCTTTTTCATAACTATATCATGAATATAGTGGTATTTCACCATTATATGCTTGCTTTTTTAGCAATCAGCTCCACTCTTACTAAGAGTAATTGTTGCATTGTTGTCACAGTAAATGATAATCAGCTCGGTGGTTATTTCTAACTTCAAATCACGTATGAAACAGTTTATCCAAACAATACTCATTGCAGTCATACAACAAGCTACATACTCAGTTTTTTGTGTATGCAACGCTACACAACCCTATTTCTTACACACTCAGGAAACAACAACACATCCAAATAAGAATATTTGACCCGAGGTTGATTTGTTGTCATCTCGCTTCCAGCAAAGTCAACATCTAAGTATCCTACCACTTTCAGATCATTTGCTTGAAAACACGGTTTTAAGTCTCTTGTTCCTTTCAGATATCTTAAAATCTTTTTTACAACTATTCAGTACTGCCATCCAGGATTACTTTGATATCTACTTACAAGACCAACAACAAAACTAATATCAGGTCTTTTACAAAAATGGCATACATCAAGCTACCCACAAGTTGATATAAGTAACATTAGGCTTATCGTTTCCGTAATCGGACAATCAGCCTTACTAATTTTGACCCCTTTTGCAACAGGTGTATCAGTAGACTTGCATTCACCCATTTTGAACTTCTTGAGGATATAGTCAATATATCTCTCCTAACTCAGGCATAAGAGTCTAGATTCTCTATCTCGAGAGATCTTTATTCGCAGGATATAAGATGTTTCTCCCATATCCTTCATTTTGAACTTCAAGTTCAACCATGACTTAGTTTTGACAATCATCTCGTTGTCGTTTCCAATCAATAATATGTCATCTACATATAATGATAAGATGACAAAGTGACTCCCATTGTTCTAAACATATACACAATGATCAAGTTTATTAGCCACAAACTCAAGTTCTATAATAGCATTTTGAAAAGTCAAATACCATTGGTGTGGTAACTGTTTTAGGCCGTATAGAGATTTTCTTAACCTATATACCTTATCTTCTTAGCCTTCAACCATAAATCCTTCGGGTTGCTGCATGTATATGATTTCATCTAAATCTTCATTTAGAAATGATGTTTTTACATCTAACTTATGTAAATCTAAATCATAGTATGCAGATATTGCTAGGATTATTCGTATGGATGCAAATTTCGCAACTAGATAATATATCTCAATATAATTTATTCCTTCTTTTTGCGAAAAACCCTTTGCAACCAACCTCACATTAAACTTTTCGATTGTACCATCGACCTTATATTTATTTTTCAGAACCCATTTATAGCCTATGACTTTTCTTTCTTTTGACAAATTAGTCAATTCTTAGATTTAGTTTTTCTCAATGGATTCAATTTTCTCATCCATGGCTTTTCCCCAATCTAATGCTTCATATGAGTTCATAGCTTGCTGATAAGTCAAGTTACAGTCAACTCATCTAAATCCACCGAATTACACACTTCTTCTGGAAGATAAGTATGATAATCCTTTAAGTAGGACGGAGTGATCCTTGGCCTTTTATGTCCAATTAAGGTTTCATTTGTTTTAGGAAGATCTTTTATGAGCTCAAAAGATTATTGATCTAGGTCTACTAAATCATCAACACATTCATCATTGTTTTCCAAGATGTTATTCTTATAATCTTCTAAGAATTTAACATCTCTATTTTCAATTAGTCTATGATCCTTATGATAAAACTGATATCCTTTTCAACCTTTTGGATATCCAATGAATATACATCTTAAGGATATATTATCTAGTTTATCTCTAGATTGATAATGAATCTTTACATGTGCAACAGATCCCCACCTCCTGAGATGACCTATGTTGGGTTTTCTTACAAACCACATCTCATATTGTGTAGTGAATACATTTTTACACGGTACTCTATTGAGTATGTAAGCCGATGTACTTACTGTTTCTCTCCAAAATACCCTTGGTAAAGAGGCATCAATTAACATCGACCTTGTCATATTCAACAAGGTTTTGTTGTATCTCTCAACTACATCATTTTATTGAGATGTCTTAGGCATTATATTTTGCTTTACAATGCCAAAGTCTTTATAGAATTAAAGAAATTCTACTGAGGTATATTCACCACCTCTATCTGATTTTAAGACTTTGATTGAATGCCCTAATTGGTTTTCCACTTCTTGCTTATATTCTTTAAAAGCATTCAGTGCCTCAGATTTATGTGTAAAAAGATATAAATATATATATCTAGAGTAATCGTCGATAAAGGTTATAAAATAACCCTTTATATGATGTGACTTTACTCTAAAAGGCCTACATAAATCCGTATAAATAACCTCTAACAGGGTTGTTGCCCTTGTTGATTTCTTAAAAAAAACTTTTCTTGTCATCTTTCCTTGTTGAAAGTATTTTCCTCAAATCAAAGCAGTAAGTTAAAGTTGGATAATTTCCTCAACTTTTTTAAACTTATATGCCTAAGGCAATTATACCATATATTCACATCAACAGGAAAGGCACACTCAATATAAGCAGAAAAAGTATCAATCTTATTATTACAAAATTTAAACAGTCCGTGCTCTAAATCAAATTTCTCAGAGAATAATATGCTCTCCTTCTTTCCCACAGTCACCTTTCCAAGAATAAACCTAACCTCAAAAACTTTCTTTACTAAGGCAAGGATCGAGACCATATTATGTCTTATAGATGGCACAATTAACACATCAATCAATACAATTGGTTTGCCTTGTAAAAAAAATTTAAATGACCCAATACCCAAAATATTCGAAAAGGTATTATTTCTCATGTAGATTCAATATTCGCTACGTTTGTATTCCTTCAGGTCCATTGCCCATTTCTTGATCTTTGAGATGTGTCGTGTAGCTCCGGAGTCTATCCACCAACCTTTCACCGAGCGGTCCATGTATAAACACTTTGAAATCATGCAGATTATATTTTGCTTTTCCGACTGTCAGCGCTGTGGGTTATTTCCTCTACCTTTCTTTTTGCAACAGTCTGTTTTGTAGTGTCTCATCTTTTCGCAATTGAAACACTTGACCCCAAAAACGGTTTCTTGCAATTTCTTAAAATTTTGACCGCCCTTCTGCTTATTCTTACCAAACTTCTTATTTGTTTTTGTTTTTTTGGGGTTTGAAGCTAGATCATATCTTATCTTATACCACTAGCAATTTTTCTTTCTTATTTTTTATCATATGGAATGTCAGTTTGATCATTTGGTTACCTTAGAGGACATAGAAATTAAAATTAGCAGACATTGCTTCCCCAAAATGAAAGTTTTAAATACCTAGGGTCACTTTTTTAGAGTGATGGGAGAATTGATGGAGATGTTACGCATAGAATTAATGTTGGTTAGTTAAAATGGAGAGGAGCATCAAGTATTCTTTATGATAAGAAAATACCATTAAAGTTAAAAGGTAAATATTATAGAGCAACAATTAGGCCTGCCATGTTTTATGGTTCAGAGTGTTGGACAGTTAATCATCAACATGTACAAAAGATGTCTGTGACATAAATGAAGATGTTGAGATGGATGAGTGGTCATACAAAAAAAGATCGTATACATAATGAGGTTATTAGAAACAAATTAGGAGTGGCACCAATAGAGGATAAAATGAGAGAATATCGTTTAAGATGGTTTGGACATATAGAAAGAACATCAAAAGAAGAACCTATAAGAAGGTATGAAAAACTAAATTTGGAAAGTATTAAAAGAGGTAGAGGACAACCACAAAAGTGTTGGAAAGAAACAATAAAGAATGATCTAGCTTATTGTGAGTTAGCTGCTAACATGGCACACGATAGGGATCGGTAGAAGCAAAGAATCCATGTAGTTGACCCCATCTAGTATGGGAAAAGGCTTAGTTGTTGTTGTTATTTTTTATCATATATTTTTGCTTTATTGCTAGTTTCAGGGACAATTCAGAAAGGTTAATTTCAGACCTTATTCTAAGAGCAGTGGTGATCATGTTCCACGATGGGGGTAGACTGTTTAATATTGTTGATATTTGCATCGATTCTAGGATGACTGATTTTGCCATGGCTAAGTCCCTAGCCATTAATAACATTTAGTTTACATGTTCTACATTATCTCCTTCTTTTATTTTGAAGGAGTTGTGCTTTTGTAGTAGTAACTACGCATGTAATTTGGCAGTTGTATCATACTTAGCTGTTATTGAGTCAAACAGCTCTTTGGCGATTTCGAATTCTTCGAAGACCCTAAAGCGTAACAAGGATCATGTTAGAACGATGCATAATATCATAAAAACATACTAAAAATATTTTATAGACTATTTGGGACAACCTTTCAATTTTCTAAAAAATTTCTACATTTAGCATTTTCCGACCAATATTAAGGGTAAAACTATAATTTTAAGTATCTGTCCACTTTTAAAATTTTCTGAAAAGCTTAAGGATAGACTCGTAAAATTACTCTTTAGTATTTCTATAAAATTAATAACTGATCGGGGTCAAAACTGTAATTTTATCCATCAACCCAAATCTTTAAATTTTCAAAAGTAAAGGGACAAACATGTCTTTTGACATAATGGCAGAAAGGAAATTAACTAAAATAGGGAAGGGTAGTAATGTAAAACTAAAGCCCGGTATTTCGTAATTTTCACAAACCACCATAGGGTGAAACCAACTTTTTATACAATAAGGGTAAAATAGTCTTTTTATCTAAAAATATCTGGATATATTCGTAATTTTGTCCGAGGGTAGATTTGTAAAATCTGAAAACTGGCAGGGGCAGAACGGACTTTTCAGTCCGCCGCCTAGGGCCGTATCGCGACGCTTTTCCAAAACCGAGGGTGGTTTCGAAAAACCGTTGGTTTTGGCCCGCGATTTTGAAACTGTAAAAAGAGGAGGAGAGAGAGAGATTGAGAGAGGGTGAGGCAGGCAGGGCCCTGCTCCGCTCCTTGGCCCTGTGTGGCGGTCTTCGCGGCTTGTTTCTGGCCTCTCGGCGTTCGGCCCACCGTGTTCTTTCCACGACTTTATTCCGACTTCAGGTCGTTCAAGGCTTTTTGCTGACTTTCGGCCTTTCACAGCTTTTTGTCAATTTTCATCCTTTCAAAGCTTTTTGCCGAAGTTTGGTCGTTCATTGCTTTTTCGATATGTTTTGTCTCTCCTCTTTTTTTTTCTTCTTCTCTCCTTTTTTTTTAGAACTATGATGCGTACCTGTTTTTTTTTTTGCAGGGTCAAGAACCAGAACCTAATACCACTGATGACTATTTGCTTAATCCGGTTGCCAGAGTTCGTCGCATGGGGTCAAGCCTTTCAGGTATGCCTGTAGCAGAACAACGGTAAGTCTTTTTAGTTTTTGAGGTTTCCACACAGTGGAGTTATCCGGGAGAAGGCTTTTTAGTGAAAATCTTCTTTATATTTTCATTTGCGTTGCTCTGTATTTATAGAGAAGCGTGTGCTTCTCGTTTTCTCAATTATTTCTACTAGGTTTCCCTTGTCCGGAGCATTTCTTATTTAGATTGTTACTGAAAATCCCGGTAACGGTCCAACTGTTATGGTTCTCGTATCTTCAATTCAAGATTGAGGTAAGTGACTGGATGGTCAGTTAAGTTGTTACCTATGCTGGATTGGCGAGAATGGCTCCCAAGAGCAATCGAAACACTTTTCTTCTTTGTGAATGTAATTTATTTGTTCAACAAACTCACAATTAGTATCCTTTTCTTTTGAAGAAGAACGAATATCGATCTTGTTAGCAATGATGCTTTGCACGACGTTGAGGTTGAGGCTCATGATCTCAAAATAAATATAAAAACCAAAATATATTTTCTATTCTTCACGCTATCGAGTTGACTTACCACTGCTTCACCATGACTACTTAACACCCTCTCGCAGCTTAATTCAATTTGACATGCTACTTCTAAAATATATAATATATAGATATATATAAGTGTGAAGCCAAAAGGGAATCCATGATTTCTCAAATACCGTGACTTAGATTTTGGCCAACGATTGCCATTCTGTCATGGTGGGACATCGGACCCTCTGACAGCATCTCGTGGAACTCGATCCTTCAAAAATCACTTGAAAAAAGTTTACATACATGTTCGTCAAAGGTGCACGAAAAAACATACATGAACACCAAATAAAGCATCATAAATATTGCTGAAAACACCTAATTGCTGGGGATATAGCTATACACAAAAACAACAAGAAAATTTCATAGTCGTGTCGACCCAAAGTAACCCGAAAGAAATGAGTCATGTTCGAGTTGATCCGTTTTAATAAATGACACGACACGAACATAACATATAAGCACAAAGTTGTCACCCGTATCTATGCTCCACGCCTCCTCTACCACATCAGCTTCACCATCAGGGAAATGGAATCCTCTCAACTTCAGATAAATTAACTCTCCTGTCAGGCAGGTGCCAAAGGAAATCATGCGTGTGAACTTATCTCTATCTATCTCGTGTGAATCCTTGGGCAACAAATGTTGGTTTTCTGTAAACTGTTTTAGGTGGCAAAATTCCGGCAGTTCATGACCCTTGTGGCGATGTGACATCTTTTTTTTTCCTTCCTAAAAAGCAGTGCTTTCAGGTTTTATTGATAGATTTCAGCGGTAAGTTAAAAAACTTCTTTAATTTGCAGTTTTCTGCAGTAAATCTTTCCAATTTGAGTCAAAGGTAGGAACTTCATTGTTGATTCAATGAAATACAAGAGGCTTACAGGCCAGCAGTATCTATACAATCGGAATATCCTACTTACAATTCAAATGACAATAATCTGTGTTGCACAATTATTGTAATCTAGAGATGAATATCACTACTTCAGATGATTGCTGTTGGCAAATTTGCAATTTCTGCCGCATGACTGGTCGGTCCTTCAAAGATTTTTTTTTGTTTATGCCATTTCATATTCCGCACAAGCAAAATGCTTCTGCTGCTAGTTGATCTTGCCAACCAAACTTCCCTTCAATACTATCAAAATTGGACCGCCACCATTCAGGAAATAATCCTTCCTCATTCACCGGTTTAGAAAGGTTTGGCTGAATTCTATCCCATATTAACTGCACCTGCGGACACAAGATCAGACGATGGACAATAGCTTCTTTTTTTGGTTCACGAAGTTGACAATTCTGTACAACGATTCTATGCTTCAATTTATCCTTCGTTGGAATGCCATGGTGCACTTCTTTCCACATGAAATCACTAACCCTTTTAGGAACTCTGAGTTCCCAAATTGGCATCCGTAGATGCTTATTTGCCATGTACACGGGGTATCTATGAAGCAGACCAAGAAAGAACTCATAACAGATTTTATATACCGGTATAATTCAGACTTGTCTGGCTGCCATGAAGGTTTATCTGGGCTGTTTTGCCAACATTTTCGGAAAAGGAAGTTTTCACTATTTCTTCATTCCAGCTTCCGCACGCATCCTTTAGCTGGCTCACTTTTCCAATGATCCGGTTATTCAATTCTGCAGTAAGAATTTTATAGGGATAACTACTCGATACCCGTGGATGGTTAGTCACATGTACATTATATCCATCACCTACGTTCCATAAAACAAAAAACTCTTTCTATCACTTTCTTACCCTCTATTAAACTCCTCCATCCGTATGAGAGATTGCTCTCTACCTTTGTATTCATAAACGAGGTATCAGGAAAATACTTCTAAATATTTATAGAACAGGAAGTGACAGCAGCTTCCTTTGTTCGGTGATGATGGCATGTTAAAGGCTTGAAGGTTCTTAAAACCAAGCCGACCCTCGGTTTTACCCTTATTCATGCGGTCCCAACTGACACACTGCCGTTTCTTTCCTTCGTTACTTACTCTATAACACCCACCACCACCACCCCTCCACCAAAATTTCATCATTTTCCTACGTGATTCTTCTAACAGCACCTCTGGCTGTTTAAAGCAGGTCACAGAATATATGGAAATGGCCATTCCAACATCTTTGAGCAAAGTTTCTCTCCCCTGCCGATGATAACGAATATCCTTCCCATTGCTGCAGCTTTTTATCAACCTTTTCCTTCAAATATTTGAAGGCGGTTTTCTTCCATCCTTTAAAAACAGTTGGTAAATCTACTGTCTTGAGATCCAATGTGAGGGACCTTTAGTAAATGTGCGACCTGATTATGTCTCTCCACAGGCGTATTTTGACTAAAGAACATCGTCGACTAAGATAAATTGACGTTTTGTCCACTCACCTGTTTATATTTCTGCAATATGTCTAACAACTTGGAGCTATGGTACTCATTAGATTTGGAAAAAGTTGCTGCATCATATGCAAACAACAGATAATTGATGGGCTGGACCTCTTCTAGCTATCCTTACTCCTTGAACTTCTTTTCATCTCAGCCTTTAGTAATAGGAAGAACAATCCTTCGATACAAAGGAACAGAAACGGCGAAAGGGGATCACCTTGTCGTAGTCCCCTTTCCGTTGGAAGTAGCCATATTTATGAAATTGTCACTTTTGTTGTTTTTCTTCCTCTATGCAGATTTTATTGGGATTCCATGGTAGGATATTGATTCAACATCGACGACATTGGCAATCTCTCTTACAAAACTAGCATCAACACATTATATCTGCCTAATTTTGGGGGTCCAAAACATGCAATGATTTTTTGAAATTAAAGTCCTTGAGGAACTTAGATTCAGCAAAATTAAAGAACGCGTTTTGCTCTCTTTTTGAGACAAGTTCCTACTATATGAACCATCATAACTTAATCCCATAAATTCAGAACAATGACAAAAACAAGCTTGTGACATTTCGAACTCGTTTAGAGTTAGATCATACAACAGACTGAGCATACAATACTTTAATTCGTAAGATAAGGATACGGCAAAACTTCTTTTTGTTCATCTTTATCCATTTAAATCGCCATTTAATTAAGAAGTGGGATGTACAACACACACAGCACTATGCCAACCAATAATGCCTTATCTTATTTCGTACCCACTGTTGTACTGCTCATCAATACCATCAAACAGAGTGACTTACTACCAAGTAGGTCCCAGCCTCAAACGCCAACTCCTAGCTAACAAGAGCTCTTAAACAAGCTGGGCTAATTGTTGCTCCGCTAAGTTTAGAGATGTCAATATGGGTCAGGTTAAGCTCATATATATATATATATATATGAGTGATTAGATCTTACACACTCATGTTGTGAGTGTAATAAAAATGCCTTTCATACTTTCTCAAAGCTTTTTACAAATTTCAAAATTTTATTCATATTACCCAAAAGCAATGGGTAGACATAAATAAACAGTATTAGTGTGGACAAGATCCAATTTTTTTTATTATATTTTATTTATATTTATATATATACTTATATATATATATATATATATATATATATATATGTGTGTGTGTGTGTGTGTGTGTGTGTGTGTGTGTGTGTGTGTAAACCTATTAACCTAATTGAGCTAAGGCAGACCTACAAGTTGGTCTAGTTATATGTGCTATGGTGTTTTAGCATATATACCTTAAAGGTATATAAAAGATGTATATATGTTGGAAAAATAGGTTTTCAATAGGTTGAATTTTTACTTTTTCAAAATTGTAGTAATCAAAGGAAGAGGGCGCAAACCTTAGGTTCTCATATGCTCGATCATATTCTAAATAGTATTAGGGAAAGTATTATCCCTCTCATAGCCAAGTCCCAACATCCAATTTTTTATTTTAGGAAGATTGTATTAGAAAGTTAAACTTTAAACCAAATTAGTATGTTGATTTTTTTATTTCACAAAATTTATGTTTCTTAAAATTTTTTTGTTGGAAGAGAAAGCCAAAGCCTAAAACAAACATCCGCACATGCACCCTCTGAGAGTCGAACTCCCCACAAGCAACAACAGTGCTAAAGCGCCCTGCTGTTTCTCTCAGCCCACGGCTCCTTCTGAGGGAGACTATGAGCCAAGCAACAAACTTCACAGACCAAGTCACAAGCAAGACCAGCTTGGGTGGGCTCGTTTAGCATTGTTGTGGCAGTCGAGAATCATTACGTTACGTGTATGTTCAATTTTTTTCAAATAGACTCCCGGTTCAAACCGAGCCCGCTGGTACCCAACCCGTGCAGGTTTTCGGGGTTCAAAACTCCTCTGTCTCTACTCCTGGGCGAGGCGCAGCAGATCTCTCTTTCTCTCTCTAGACACTGATACACATAAATTCATTTATACAAATTTATATATATAATATACAATATACTATATTGCCGTAAACCATTACCAAAAATTCAGTACATAATGTACCGTTCCTTAATATGAAACTATATCACTTAGAGATTTCTTTTTCACAACTCAAATTATTATACATACCTTTTTTCCCACAATTTCCAAAAGTACCACCGGAAAATTCTCGCACTATTCCTGACCCAATTGTAGTTTTGTCTTCTCTTTCTCATTTGCTCTTGTTAACGCGAGCATTTTGTAAAATAGTTGGACGATTAATAACTAGATTATGTCGTAGAAGAAGAGGTTTGAATGTTTTGATTAGATGAGGTATTTTGTATTTTTTAGATATATGTTAATAAATTAAGATATATTTTGCTTTTTCTTATTTGATATTGTTGGCTCCGTAAATGTAAGTCGTTAGGAATCAAAAATTGTAGTGATTTGGCATATTAGTGTTTCTATTCTCTGTGATCCAAGGAAAAAGTAGAATAAGAATAATATTTGTTGAAGGACTTTTATACATATTTTTCCGTGTCCAATCAACTACCTAAATTTCTTTTTTTCTTTCTTTTTATTCAAAGAAAAATGTTATTGATTATTTTGAAGGTGTTTGTTTGTTCTTTGGTTCAACCATTTTCTTTTCTCAATGTCGAATATAAATCGATTGAAATATGTATGAAGGAGGAGACTGTCAAAAACGACAAGAAGTTACCAAAAACTGCTTAGAACGCCATCGGAATCATGCCAATAAGGTGTACGTCTGCAGCAGAGATGGAGATGGAGATGGAGATGGAGATGGATATAGTTAGAGATATTTTAGTTTTTTTTGTTTTTAAAAGGTGTAGGAATATTTAGAAGGATGTAAATAATTATGTATCACTTAATATGGGTGAGCAGAGCGGGTCCCGTTGGGTTGTTTGCCAGGGCGGATGCGGGAACCATGCGGTGGCGGAGCTGGTTTTGGAAGGGGTGAAACCCGTCCTGTTGCCATCCCTATGCCAATTGGCATTTAAGTGTTTTGCTGGTCGAGGCTGTTGCTTTGCCAATAAGCTTCTCAAAGGGAGTCCCACGAGCCAACTGAGGTCTGTTCGTGCCTGATCATCTCGGTAGACTGTTCCATGTTCATGGCTCGTCCCATATGGCTAGCTAAGCTCATGCAGAGATGAACGATGAGCTCAAAAAGCCATGCACAAACGTGTTCATTGAACTTTAAAAACCTAAAAATTGTATCAAATTATTATTGCAAGAATGAGAATCTTGCTCATTCAACTCAAAACACCAGCTGTTGGAAATCACCTCTATATGAAAAGTAAAACTACCCATCAAACACAAGTATTCTCGTCTACTAATTGGTTTAGCATATCTTTTTCTAAGTATATACATGTAAATGTTACTCATGCTCACGTACATGACTTATACAAGAGGACCCAAGGCAAGCCCGAACTGTCTTAACCCCAGCTCATCTGGTTCGCTTCATGAAGTAAGTCCGTACAAGCTCAACAGGAGCCAAACCCTCTTCTCAAAAAAATTTAATTTAATATCATGTATTAATAACCATGTATCATATATTAATATGATAAAAATAGAGATTGTACTAGATCAAAAAGGCCAAGAAAGATCTGTTTTGTTTGAAGCCCTTAAAACCCATTTTAATTTTATAGTCGGCATGGATCGCATCCTTATGCCTTCCTTCTCAATACTGTACTAAAACTTGTTCTTTTCTCAAAGGGTTCTTCTAAAGGTTCGGTTTGATTCTCATGGTATAAAACAGTTCATTATTTTCCCTTGTTAGAACCAAACTGAACCAAGTCATTCCACATCTAGAACCAAACCAAACCGCCAGTTTGGTTCGGTTTGAGCGGTTCCTTAAACACTCCTAACCTAGACATGGTCAGCTTAGAAATCTGCAAAATGATTTCAACCAAAACTGGAAATTAGTTGGAACCATAATAAGTTAAACCAAACCCACAATTAGGAACCATTTATGCGGTTTCACCATTCATGAAATTGGAATTAGACCTAAATAAACTCAAACTTCCAAATGATCGGTTTCATACCTTTTTCAAATTTTCAAATTTTTGACCTTTTTTTTTGTTTTGAATTTAAGATTCAAACCAAAACTGGGTGGGTCTTGGTTTGGTTCCCTTTTGTCTGATAAGAAAAGTTGAACCTGTTGTTTGGAAACGCATATGCCGCATATTCCAATGGTCATGTCTAGATCTCCTAATAACCAAAAGGAAAAAATAAACACCCAGAGCATTAGCCCAATAGCAAAAGGCACTCTGGTGTTAGTTCTCTTGCTGCTGGTGGAGAGTTCGACTCCATAGGGCGCGCATGTGTGGATTTGTGTTAGGCTTCTTCTCCCTTTATAAATAAAAAAAGCAAAAAAGAAGAGCACTGCATTAGTCGATAAGTGGAGTGTAATTAGACAATTAAAAGTACGTATCGGTACCATGTTCAAGCATTCAGTGGGCCATTTAAACCACCATTCCTCCCATTTAATTTCTTGCATGTGGATCCACTTAGTATTCCCACCGGCACACCGTTTTTCCTTCCTTTCGGATAAAGGAGAATCATTCTCCACAAAAGCATCACGAGCAGTAGTGTATCACTCCACATGCACCTGACTTTCCAAAACCAGCTGCTGGTTTTGGACTTTTACCCCTTTATCTCTCATGCCTCTTCGGACTACCGTACACGGTTTTAGACAGAGAGAGTGAACCTTTTGTGCCTAAAGAAATACAATGTTGATATTGACGTGTGAGTGATGCCTTGCAGTATTTATTGCAGGCCATTTGTCTTTCTCCTCGTCTGTGTTTCACTGAGAGCAGAAGTTGAAGTTAGCTTAGTTGTGATTGAAGAATCAAATCTTTGTAGCTGAATTCATAAGGCAAAATGGAAGTTGCGAGGGTAGCAAGGCAGACAAGGAAGGTCATGGTGGCCCTTGAAGATAATCAAGATGGCCTGTATTCGTTGGAATGGGCTTTGGATCATCTTGTATCTTCGGAAGTTGGTTCCGTCTCCAGTGATTTCGTGCTAATGTATGTTGCTCAGGATGCTATGTCAAATACAACATTGACAGGGAAAGGTATGGCTGGTTTTGTTTTGGAAGATTCTAGCTTTTAGATTTGATTGATTTGTGTTTAAACTTAATAATCCCCACTTTGATATCTATTGCAGAAGTTGCGTTTTCAGGCCATGTCCTGAGAATCTTAGAGAAGAACCAAAAGCGCAAGGCGCAGAGAGTGATCGAACAAGCTAAGCAGCTGTGTGAAAAGCATGATGTAAGGCCGCTTTGCTTTAATATAGTGCGATTGATAAGGGTATAATATATGTATTATAGGGAAATTCAAAGATCAGCAAGATAGATGAATGTCACACTTCAACTACTACATATTAGTTGTCTAGCAGAAATGGGTGCAAATTTGGCAGTTTCTATCTCTCTTTCTTTGCGGAGGAAACTGAAACTTTTTCGAGGAAGATCGTAGTAGTTGCTTTAAAATTGGATTTCATGAAGTTTTGTGCTCTTTCAAACTTCGTTTTGTATTAGAGGGCATAATGTTGAGGCAAGCTTCATTTTGATCCATTTAGTTTGGGCAGAACTGTGTAGCAAACCAGTGGCCTTAACATGTCGTATACAAGTTCACACAACCACGTAAATCAAAACTTATCTTTTCCCAACTAGTTATGCTAGATTAAGGTGTGAAGAATCTTGGGTTGTACCTTCATTTAACTCGATCCGAAAGCACAAAATTAAAGTGGATGGCTCAAAGCCTCAAAGGGTCCTGTGTGTGTGTGTGTGTGTGTGGAGGGGGGGATATAAACCTTTTATGATATGTATCTTAAACTGGTTTGTAGTTCAATTGTATCACCAAGACGAGTAGTTCTTGTTTTAAAATTATTTATGAGGGTTCCAATAATAAACTGCGATAAATTTATTTGGTAGTGGACGTTAATTAGAATATACTGTTAATTGGTCATGAAATGGTTTTGTCTTTTAGATTGTATATCAAGTGAAGGTTTCGGTGGGAGAGGCAAAGGTCGTGATATGCAATGCAGCTAAGAAACTGGACGTGGACCTTCTTGTCGTTGGGGATCACAGTAGTGGATGGTTCAAAAGGTCCTCTCTCTCTCTCTCTCTCTCTCTCTCTCTCTCTCTCTCTCTCTCTCTCTCTCTCTCTCTCTCTCTCTCTCCTAGTTTAAAAAGTGTTACCATACTATACAACCATAATTGTGGTTAAACTATGGATTTTAATAAGGTCATATCTTGTGCATAATAAGTTGATAGATGCATTTAATATAGGGATTCATTTTAATTTCTTTCTTATTTGGTAAAAGGTCTTTTTTTGAGAACTCCAATTCAAATAACTCCTACATATTTTTCCTCTTATCTCATCAACTTGCCATGCTATTCTTTACATATTGTAGAAGTTTTACAGAACCAGAATTAAGCATTCTCTCTTGTTGCAGGTTTTTCTCAGCAAGTGATGTTGGACAATACTGTCTTAAGCATGCCAAGTGTCCTGTGCTGGTAGTCGAGAGGCCTCAACAAGATTTTTGAGCATGCTTTATGATGAGAACATATAACAAAAGGGCACGGCTTTTAGCTTTTGACTAGAACTTGTCAATTTAGTGAATGCTGGAGTTGCAATTAGAATAGCAAGTTGATTTGGTATATTTATTTCAAGTGTAAAAAATGGAAGAGTTGTTAATGTACAGTTCTCTCTTGGTGTGCCCTTTCTTTTGCTTAATCAGTTGTCATTGTAAGTACGACGGTTTTTACTACACGAAAAATCTGAAAAAGTGTGATTGATGTTAAGGATCAGATTTTGCACATCCATAGCAGGGGCTGAGCCAAGATTTTTTTTTCAGCAATCTGTGATGCTCATACCGAATCTTACAATCGATACAAAGAGCAGATTTTTCTATTGATGATTAAATGATATTGCAACCAATTACAATAAGAGCAATATATTTATCTACGATGAACACACACAGAGTACCTGTTAAAGCTATAAAAAACAAAGAACAATAAGGTGAGCTTATGTTCTCAGGATGATAACGGGAAAAGAAACATGCGTCAAGCAATCTTCTGGGAAAGAAAGTCGCCTTCGTCGCCCTCAGGCTTTCTTTTGTTGTCTATTGAAAGATGGACCTTCATAATTCATGAAAAACTATTCCAATGTTTGCAGTACAACAAAACTAGAACCTCAAATTCCTAGTTCTACTTGGTTTTTCCTTGACGGAAAAAGCCCAGCAGGAACTGTTTGTGTTGCAGAGATCTCGGTGGAACATTTTCTACCAATTATAATAAGAGTTGTGCTCTGATTGGGATGCTGGTGGATCAATATCAGATACTGGTTGTGAACTACTGATCATCTGAATTCAACATCCTCTCTGATAAAATTAGCAAATGGTCAGCCTTGGCTTGGGACTTCTGTATGTAAATCAGTCAAGAGCTTAACCAAATTACCAGTTGAAGCTGATTGTGAACAATTTTTCATAGAAAAGGCAACACCAATCATCTCTAGAACTGGAGAAAGATTTAGCCAGCCAAATCCCACTCTCTTCCTCCAAAACAGTTCCCGAAGCTAGAAAGACTGATCATCAGCAAACAACCGAATGGATGTTCAAGAAATGGCAAAAGAGTAATTATTTGGTTGATGAAGCTAAAGTTTGAACACCAAAATGCAAATCTTAATGTATCAACTATAGTCTACTGCGTGCAATATTTACTCAACTTGAATAATTCCCTAATTAAATTTACAAACAAAATGCGATGTATATGTTTACGCATACTCGTTCAATGTACTATAATTTATAGAAGTACCTTTTAAGCAATTCGGTGAAGCACAAATTAACATGATAACCCTAATTCATTTGATACTTGGCCTGCTAGTGGCCTTCTAATCTATCATCTATATAACATGTGTGCGGGTGTGAGTGCAGACACGACACTGTCAAAAATAATGGGTGTGGAGACACGACTATGTATAAGTAATATATATTATTAGCTATAATTGATAATATCATAAACTTAAGAAAACATATTGTTCTCATAAGTGAACTCACTTATAAAGTAATAATTGGTGAACAAAAATTACGTCTCTGTGCAAAGGATACCTCCACAAAATTTCAACAAGTCATTATCACTCACAACTTTAGCTGCAACTGCCTAGCTAAACAAGTTAACAAACCGGCATGCACATGCCATATGTTTGCATCACTCAGATTCAAATCTCTACTGTTGATAGTATGGATCAACAATGTTGTTTGAAATGATTTAAGTATGGACGTCATTGAGCATAAACCCCTCTCTCTATATGTATATATATGTATATATATATATATATATATAGAGAGAGAGAGAGAGGGGGGTTTATATATATACATATAGAGATAGAGGGGTTCATGCTCAATGACGTCCATACTTAAATCATTTCAAACAACATTGTTGATCCATACTATCAACAGTAGAGATTTGAATCCAAAGCTAACTTTATACCATTGTACTTTTGGTACTGACATTTAATGAACAATGGCACAATCACCTAGCTCAATTCAAATCTCCACCAGTGGTCGCATGAACTGAACGATGAAGAGGTTGGAATAGATTTAATCATACATTAGATTGAGCATATACCACTATCAATATAGACAAAGATATAATTATAAATATGTGAATAATTTGCTCATTAAATAATATGCACCACCTAAACTTCTCAAGTAAACATCCATCACTCATGCATCCCCCTGCCCGATGGTGGGGGTCAAGGATGTAACCCCCAACCCGAATTTTGGAACGTAACCGATTCAAGTAAGGTATCATTGTCATATTTCTTCGTTTTCAGAGGGGTGCGCTAAATATATATAAGGAGGCTTCCATCTTGTAATTTGTAATTCATCACTGTGCAAGTTTACTCTGTAGTTACTGTGGAAAGAACAATAATAACTCCCCCTCAGCCACGTAAATTTTTATGATTTCTATGATAGTTTTTGCTTTTGATCTTTCATTTTTGCTCTTCGTTTCCTAAAGACCTTTTCCACACAACATCAAGCACATGTAATTGAAATTCTTCTATCTTCTTCGTGGATGGATCATCAAAACATCGGCAACATCAACCTGCTGGTAGGTGCATAAGCGATGATAAGGCTGTTCATTCTGATCTTATTAACATGTAATGTTGTTCTTTCGCGTCGTTTCTCAATCAGCACAAGCCAAACTGTGAGCCAGCCAGAAGAGCCTGAACATGATCTTGCTCTTTATCCTTTTTTATTTGTGATAGTCAAGATGGTGTTAGGCAGACACCTACCAGTCATACATCGATCTATGCCTTTTACACAAAAGAAATCAATGCGAGGGATGTCAATCGGGTACATGCTCCAACAAAAAAAGGTGGTACCGATAGTTCTCATATCAGCAAGGAATACTGGGAGGAAGTTTACCTCGTTGGGAATCCAATCACGCTCTACCTGAGGAATTCTCCTAAGAAATGCAGCACCTTTATCTTGCTGGAGTTCTTTCTGAGGAATTCTCTCAAGCAATATGTAGTTTTATTGAAAATGATTTTTTTCTCCTAGTTTCCTTTTCTATGACAATTGTATATTGTAAAGTTTAAATTTTTGATGGGTTAAGGATGTGAATCCCATCCAAGTAATGCCCGAGAGCCAGCTGGAATTGGAAATGGGGAAGCAGAAATCAGAGCCAGGGAACCCAGGGTTGAGTTTCGGTACCACCTATCAGAAAACCGAATTAGAACCGGGACAAGAGAGGTGGTTCTCAGTCCTTTTTTCTTTCAAGATCCCATCTTTGTTTCATGAAATTTTCAAATGAACCGGGATGAAACAGGAATGAGGATCGACCTGGAACCAACTGAACCAGAGCAGACCCCGACCTGAAGTGGGCCCGATTCCTTATGGTTAGAGGTTTTGGTCGAATAGGACTGCCGGCTTCAAACTGGGGATCCCCCTAAGCTTAATGTAGATTAGTCACTGCATCATAGGCTGTATAGGCACTTTTATCCTCATGGTTTATACAATCACAATGCAGCCAAGTCCCAGGTTCTGAGTCCGGTTCTTGGATTAACACGCACATGTGCACGCACGCACACACACACACACACAGAGAGAGAAGCTAGCCAACAATCATGTTTCATGTTTGGACTGATGAAGTAAGTTTTCTGATATTACACTTAGATAACTGCTTTTTTGAAGCATCGCAATATAGTTGATTCTCACCCTGGTAAAGAACCAACTGAACCAAACCATGCCATGCCATGCCATTGATTCTAGTTTGGTTTGGCTCGACACTATGGCTAGAAATTCCATAGGAAAGAAATTGGATTGGACTGTCAAGACCAATGTTGAGAAGGTAGTGATAGAAAAGTGCGGTTTGGTGGTGGAAGGAGTTTGGACTGATGAAGCAAGTTTTCTTTCTTTACAATCATGTTTCATGTTTGGACTGATGAAGCTAGAACAATGTTTCATGTGGGATGCAGTCTTTAATTTCAATTATATATATACATATGCATAAACCTTTAAAACATGTGCGGTCCCATCGAGAGTTAAACTCCTTCCACCAACAACGGCACTAGAGCGCCCTGTCGTTGAGTTAACGCTTTGGTGCAGTCAGAAGCTATTTACATACAACTGTTATGATGCTGCATCAGCGTGCGGGATGATCATAAACTTGGCCCTTTTTTCTTTAAAAGACAAGCATGACAGTTTAATCTTGAAGTCCATTTGGGGGTTTTAATCCATCTGTCGTTATTACCGCTGAGCAGTCAAAACAGGAGAAAGTCCGGCTGCACGACGCTTGTGCTCTCACATTCTTGCTCAGTTGGCTAATCGTATCATTCCAGTGAATTCACGGACGGCTAGGATCTGAAAGCCGACTAATATGCCATCGTCTCAGAATCCCGATTCCTTTTGACTCGACTCGTGCACTTTGCTTATAAAATCAAACCTGGGCTGTCTTTGCTCGGACAACTTTACGGTCGGGTTCTTAGATGCCCTTTTCCCCTCTTCGCCTAAAATCTCAGAAATCGGTCCGCAAAATCCCTTCTTTGTTTACTGATTAAGACTAAAGGAAGAAGAAAAAGGATTGAAGAAGACTGTAGCATATGGGGTGCTGATGTAATGGCGCGTTCGATTTCTTGGTGGGTCTTCACAGGTGCGGCGGATTTCTCAGTTTCCTGCTGTTTGATCATGATTTCTGACTTGATTCAATCCTTAAAACGGTATAGTCGGAGATTGATTTTCTCTTGCTATTAGATTGCATGACTTAATATTTTGACTCCCTATTACGTTTTTCTTGATTGTGTTTGGTTCCCTCTTCCAATTTGCTGTTGATGACTTAAACATACCGGAATCCTATTGCATTCAGTTGGTGGTAGCCGTGAATTCGAATATTCTGGCAATGTTTCTCTTTCCCTCTCCTCTCTCAGTTGATTGCTCTTTTTATCTCGATGCAAATCGGAGTTTCTACTAGATAACGTCAAAGTTTGTGTTTTCTTTATTGCAGGATGGAAACTTTGAGGCATGTGGTGTTCTATCTGAACCGCAATTATGCTTCGTCTTAGGTAGATAGTTGATTTGGCGACTTATGACATCGGTCTTCTTTTTCTTACTTTTTCTAATAGCATGTACTGAAATAATTCGTTGTTGTGATAAAACAGGAATTTTTGGACCAAGCATAAGAGAAAGGTGCTTGTTTCTATTGGGGTTTTAGGAAGTGGGTATGTTTTATATAAGCTTTATGACAGTCATATACAGAGAATTGCAGCTGTGGAGAGAGAAATTGAGAGACGGCGTGAAGCTGATGAGAGACTCAAAGCACAGTTAGTACTCGTTGTATCCCGAATTTGTGGTTTTGCATTCGTCTCTTCCACGCTTTGTTTTCTTTATAGGTGAACACATTGGGATCTTTTACCTTATGTTGGTTCTGCTGATAGACTGCAGGCTTCCTTTTTAAATATTCAAAGAATTTCAGACTCAACAACTCTGCCCTCAGTGATGCATGATTTAAGGTCTCGAATTTCTGAAGAATTGGATCTTACAGAATTAAGAGAGAGGCTAAACCAAGGAAGAAACCGTCCAAATGTATTGACAGCACGTGAGAAGCTTGAAGTGTGGGAAAGGCTGAAAATTCTTAGTAAGTAGTCTACCTTTTTTACAGTTGGCATTGTGTAAATCTGCAGCTCTGTAAGCCTTATTTTTCTTTATTTAATGGTGGTAACCTCTGTTCTCATTCTTTCCTTTTATTATGATAAGTGTTATTGCCCTTGCACATTTTAAGGAAAAGAGATTGAGGATATCTTTTAAATTATGGTAGTCAGAAAAGGAAAAGGCTCGAAACGGAGTTGGTATTATCATTAATAAAGATTTAAAAGATAGCATAGTAGACATACAACAATATGGTGACCGAATCATAACATTGAAATTAGTGCTAGGAATAGAGATTTTGAATATAGTTTGTGCTTACGCACCCTAAGTAGGACTAGAAGATAGTATAAAGACAGTTTTCTGGGAGGAGTTAGATAAGGTGATTCAAAGAATTCCACAAAGGGAGATGATTTGTTTTGGAGGAGACTTAAATGGGCATGTCGGTAAATAGGCATTAGGATACCAAGGTATTCATAAAAACTTTGGTTTTTGAGATATAAATGAGGAAGGTAGGTAGATTTTAAATTTTACTATGGCATTTTATCTCTTTATAGTCAATATAATCATCAAAAAACATTTTGAACGTTTAATTACTTATAAGAGTAAATTATCGCAAATACAAATTGGTTATTTTGTTTGTAGGAAAAAAGATAGATTGTGTTGTAAAGATTGCAAGGTAATTCAAGGAGAAAGTTTAAACGCCCAACATCAACTTTTAGTTATGGATTTAGAGGTAAAAAAGTGGACAAAGAAGAAAATAATGCATCGAGTTATTCATATTAAATGGTGGAACCTCAAAAGCGAGAAAGAAGGTGTATTTAAACGGAAAGTCCTTCAAGGAGATGCTTGGAATTATGTTGGTACACCTTGTGATGTGTAGAACAATATGGCTAAGGAGATGCTTGGAATTATGTTGGTACACCTTGTGATGTGTAGAACAATATGGCTATATATATTAGAAAAGTGTCGAAAGATGTGTTAGGTATACCAGCACAAAAAAAAGCTTTGTGGTAGAGTGAAGTGGTGTAAAATAAAATAAGGGCAAAGAGGGCATGTTACAAATTACATTATGCTAAGAAAATTAGTGAAACTTTAGATGCTTATAAGAAAGCAAAGAAAAAAGCAAAAAAGGCCGTTAGTAAAGAAAAAGCTAAAATTTGAGAGTATTTATATAAAAACTCAACCCAAAAGAGAGTGAAAAGAGATATTTTTAGGATCGCTAAGGCTAAAAATAAGAAAACTAAGGATCTTAATTTTGTTAGATGCATCAAAGATGAGCATGAAAAAATTCTAGTGGCAAATGATGATATAAAAATAGATAGAAAAACTATTTTATAAGATTTTTAATGAAAATAAAGATGTTAGTATTAGCTTAGGAGAGTTACCATAATTTCTACCGACATATTCAAAAGAATGAAGTCAAAGAGGCTCTTAAACATATGAAGGATGGTAAATCGGTAGGACCATACAATATCCCTATAAAAGTTTGAAAAATCTTAGGAGAGATAAGAATCACTTAGATCACAAGACTATTTAATGAAATATGGAGAAACCAAAAGATGTCCAAGGAATGGAGAGCGAATACACTTATACCCATATACAAGAACAAGGGAGACATCCAGAATTGTGTGAATTATCGAGGTATTAAGTTAATGAGCCAAAAAATTTATTTAACGTAGGTTAAAACAAGTATCGAGTACAACACAGAATCAATTTGGATTCATGCCAAGCCAATCTATTTTTGAAGCGATTCACCATTTGAGATGTCTTATAAAATATTTTAAAGCAAAAAAAAAAGACCTTCATATGATATTTATTGATTTAGAAAAAATTTACGATAGGGTACCAAGGGATGTTCTTTGGAGAACCTTGGAAAAAAGAGGTATCCAATTAACATACATAAACCTAATAAGAGACATGAACGTTGGTGCAAAAACCATGTGTGAGGACTCATGAAGGAATGACAAACTTCTTTGAAGTTAATATTGTGTCACATCAAGGATCAACTTTAAGTATACTTATTTATAATGGTGATTGATGAGTTAATTAAATATATTCAAGATGAAGTACCTTGGTGTATGTTATTTGCAAATCGCATTGTGTTAGTAAAGGATTCTAAGAAAAAAGTTAATAGAAAATTGGAACTATGAAGAGAAACATTAGAAAGTAAAGGTCTCTGACTTAGTACAACAAAGACAGAATATATAGAATGTAAGTTTGATCATTTGGTTATTTTATTGGACATAGAAATTAAAATTGGCACACATTGCATCCCCCAAAGGAAAGTTTTAAATGCGTAGGGTCCATTTTTCATAGTGACGAAAGAACTAATGGAGATGTTATGCATAGAATTAATGCAGGTTGGTTAAAATGGAGAGGAGCATCATGTATTCTTTGTGATAAGAAGATACTATTAAAATTAAAAGGTAAATATTATAGAGCAACAATTAAACCTACCATGTTTTATGGTTCTAAGTATTGGGCAGTTTATCATCAACATGTACAAAAGATGTATGTAACATAAATGAAGATGTTGAGATAGATGAGTGGTCATTCAAGGGAAGACCGTATAGATAATGAGGTTATTAGAAACAAATTAGGAGAGACACCAATAGAGGATAAAATGAGAGAATATCATTTAAGGTGGTTTGGACATATAGAAATAAGATCAAAAGAAGAACTTATAAGAAGGTGTGAAAGAACTAGATTTTGAAAGTATTAAAAGAGGTAGTGGACAACTACAAAAGTGTTGAAAAGAAACAATAAAGAATGATCTAGCTTATTGTGAGTTAACTGCTAACATGGCACATGATAGGGCTCTGTGAAAACAAAGAATCTATGTAGCCGACCCCGTCTAGTATGGGAAAAGACTTAGTTTTTATTGTTGTTGTTGTTGCTGTTTCGATATAAATCTCACAGTTGCTCTGATTACTTTTATGAATAAGTTTTTATGTTTAAAAGCAGTACCTTGTTTTGTCTCATTTTTCTTTTCTAGGTTTCACAAAAGCTGTGGCATCATTGTGGGCTCTGACAATGCTCAATTTGTATGTAAGAGTACTTCATAATGTTTTGGGGAGGCATCTATACGTTGACACAGCCAGGGGCCTTTTGAGCATTGAGTGGATGGTATGAGCTTCTCTCTCTCGCTATGTATGTATGTATATATATATATATATATATTTGTGTATATAGACACATGCACACACATATTTTCATAATACATACATATATATATATATATGGATATATATATATATATAGAGAGAGAGAGAGAGCTTTGATGTTTGAAAAAGAGAAACAATCAGGGGACAGAGTATGTGGATAATACTATGTACACATGCGTGCATATATGCTTGTTTTTATCATCCTTCAATGTTTAGCAGCCTATCCTTTTTTTGGTGAAGCTGTTTACATCTCATAATTCATAGTGTTATGTTTTTCTTGAAGTGCAATATGGTAGTAGCTTGGTTTTACACTTATATATGTTTCTGATGACTATTATATGGGATGAGTTGACTTCACCTGATTCTGTTGTGGTTTTTATGTGATCTGCTACATGGCAATACTACACCTGGGAGTGAGACTTTGTCACACCTTCAGCGGCATAAAGCCCGAGGTTGAGACCCCTGCTCCCAGATTCATATCTGGGTAGCAGCATGTGCAAGAAGTAGCATCCACCTCTGACTGCTTGTGTAGCAGCCAAGGCTATCTTCGGCTGTGCTAATCCCTTTGACCGCACCTTACACTAAATTGTGCACCATCTTGACGCTAACAATAACGGGTGGATGAACAAGTTGTTCTCAATTTGGTTTGCTCACCAGATATTATGGTTCGTTGAAACTTGAAAGTCACAAGTTGAAAACTTGTTTCACTTTAATCAAACCTTGCTAGAGCTACTTTGCAGACATGCGGTCATCATCTATGTTGCATAAATTTTTAGATATGACTTTAACTAGGTCATTCTTATCTTGTAGAGATGAGTACTCTCATCAGCGTCATCATCATTAGCTTCATCTTCTTTTATGCTTACCATCACCATGCCACTAGTTTTTTCCCCTCTTCTATTAACACCATAACATCGAGCCTCTTATTTTCTCAACATGAAACCTTAAATTAACTACCCTTCATGATGAGCAATCATGTAAATAAAGATAAAATATCAACCAATTGTGTGACAAAGAAGAATTAGGAGCCTTATTTTAGAGTTGCAGTTCATGCAATATATGTTTTCTTGCATATATGATGATCTGTGATACTTGGAGCTGTGAAATCGTTGATTTGACACAATTCCAACATTTACCATGCTTAATGCAGTCGGTTTTACAGGAAGTAGATTCGGTTAATTGATTGGTCTTGTACCCAAGATCTGACACTAATGGTGCCTGGTATGGATTATGAAATTCCATAAGCAGATCCATATTTGACCTTAGATCTGATTTACATCTGTGACATCTCAATGGAAAAGCACAAACACCCAGTACTTTAACTAAATATGGGTTCAATCTGAGGTCCAATCAGTATTTTTAAATTTTAAGCATAATAGGTTTAGGCGGGTGTACTCTTGGCATTGTTTACTTTTAGATGTCACTCTGTATGGTCCTGCCGATGGTAGCCAAACCCAGACTGATACACCTAACTAGTATCCAAAGTGAAATATGATTCTGGTACAAGGCTGCAAGTCCTACCTATGAACATTCCCGACATAGTGAATATACAATTATCTCTAACAGCAGTGGATATTTTGGAGATCTGTTTAAATCTTTTTAATCCACTGAATCTCTCTAATTTGTTGTAAAAGCTAAAGCAAATGAGGAATGCACATTGAGCTTAACTTCCAGTAATGAACTTTGTGAATTTTGTCTGGAGTGTCATCCTTATTTTGCTGTCCATGCATAATGTTCCGCTGGTTTTAAGATATCTGAAGCTGAAAAGATGTTAACAGCTTCTGGTACTATTAGAAGATGACAATTAGTATACATAAAACGTAGAGCATATCGAGATTAAATATTGGATTTGTTGCAGAAACATGCTCTTCACATTCTTGTCTCATCACATATTTAAGAATCCTCAGTTTATAGCGCAGGAGTAACTTGTTTTCTTGCATTTACAAGTATTATGAATTTATGATAATCATTGTTTCGTGATCATATTTTCATTTACTATCCAATTAGTGACAGTTTTATAATTGACAGAGGGAAGCTGATTCAATAGATAGACTCAGTCACCACGAATTCCTTTCTTCTGCTGATTACCTAGGGAAGTCCAGCCTGAGTGCTTTAATTTTTGACATCAAGAGAGCTGTTACTGTTGTCCTCAAAGAGTAAGTAAATTGGCTTGCTTCCCTCCTGGGTTTAACTACAAGGGTATAATCGGCTGCATCCCTTTGTTCCAAATAAGTAGGCTGAATGCATCTGTAGTGGTGTACGTTGTTGGGAATAGAAAATTATTGGTTTGCCTTGCCGCCTTAGGTGCATGATACATGGTCTGTGTTGTTGATGACTTTTTAATTGTAACCACCAAAACTGATGGAAATGGACCTGGCTTTTAGTACCATCCATGCTTCTTTCCCTTTCATTTGACGCTATGCATGTCATTCTTGGTGACTGGGATGAGGTACTAACTTATTGACAGAATCTTCTCCAATGTTCTGGTCCAAATAGGGTGGCATTTTTTTATTTGGATCCAATTGAGTGGGTTAACCCGCAAATGCTAAACCTGTTTCTATTTGACCAAATTATGCTCGTTGGGAACTCCAGTGGTTGCTCCACCTCGATAATTTGATGCACAGTGTGGTCCTTTTCTAGTAAACCCTGTAGTGAGCTTCCTGCTGAAATTTTCTGAGCCTTTTAAAATGTCCGTCTCTGAGCTCTTTTAGATGTTTGAAAATTGGTCCACTTAACTTCAAATGTCATGGCCATTCACACAACAGGTTCTTTCCAATCTTTAAGATGGAAACTTGGAACTAGGTCCTTATTTGTTTGATAGTCATTATCTTGATATTTCAACTACTGTATTGCTATATTTTGCTGAAACAATGATAGCTTGTCTTGATTTATTAAGGGTGGTAGTGCTCATGACAAAGTTCATGGTGTTCAATCAATTAACATAAAAAAGGGTGAATGTCCAGCTTAGCATCAGTATGATCGATCTTCTAGAAGTCTTCTTCTTTTGGTGAGGGGCCACACCGTTAGAATGGATAAGCCTGGACTTAGATCTGCCAGCCTTGCTACTAGAAGGTGCATATTTGAGTTCTTTCTAGAAGCTTACTGGTGCAAAGAGTCAGGCCAAGGTTTTTGAAAGAAAATTTGGACCTGCCTAACTGTGGGCCTTCATTGGGTTGCACCTTCAAAGCCATGGCATTCAATTTCTAATGATGGCCTAGAATCAACCACTTGTTAATAACCATATCAACCCTTTTTGTAACATGATTGTATGATCACATTCTTTCCAGCATCAGACTTCATTTGTTTCATATATATTCTTTCTATATTAATCATGCAATTCCTCATTTTATTGGCTCTCTTGTTATTCTTCAGCAAGCAGTTGACTGAGTCTTTTAGCATGGGTCGACTCCATGACACCATCCTACAGATGCTGAACTCCTTTAGAGGTGCAGTTCCAGATCCACATCACTGGGTTCCTTACCTGCTACCTGACAGTGCCACCTTGGACCATCCTTCTGCCGCATCATCTGTGGACAAGACTGGACCTGTGACCAAACTTGAGCAACTCATTGCAGAAACACGCTTTGTCCTTTCAAGGTAAATTACTCAATAGAATCTGTGGTGTCTTAACACAGATAGGTTGATTTGAACCTCAAACTTGGTAATCTTCATAATGGATGTGCACTTATTTTTTGTTCTGTCTACAACCATTTAGGTTCTGAGTCAGTGGTTCGTGAACTCCCCATGTAGCCTAATGTGTACTTTGAATGTGCTAGCCTGTCCAAAATAATTTGTATACTTGAGATTTTCCATCATATGCATGGGATAATGATCCTATTTGACTGCCGTACATTGCCAACCCTGAGAGGTTTGTGTAAAGGTACAACCAAATTAATTATTCAGCACACTTGGATGTCTCTGCTTACCCCAAGGTAATTCTGAATGTGGGGAATGTTATTTTGATTGAAGAAGAGTTGAGATTCGAGAAAGTAATTACATGCCTATCTTTTCTAGCATACAACTCACCTTTTCAGAGTAATGGATTGTGATAGCTGATGAAGTTGACCTGCAGAGAACTATTTCATCTTTATACTCTTCCCTCAAAGGAAGTTATACGGCCACACCATGATGTACTTCTCGTGACTCAGGCATCTAATATCTCAAATCTGCATGCCCGCTCTCAACACATACTTCCTCAAGTCCTGTAGCACTGGACAAAGTTGCACATGCAGGGAGAAACTTTCTCAGATTCAGTGCTTGCTATGACCTGGAGACGATTTGTTTAAGCCCCAAACATTAGTTGCTCAAAGTTCTATGAACTCCTCAATCTTTGTTAAACCGTGTTTGCTAGTGTGCAAGTTAGGCAGGTTCGTTGTCCCATTAGGCGTCAACAAGCTGGTATTGTATCGGCCCATTATAATGATCTTAGATGAGTAGCTCTATGTCGACTCAAACAAGCTCCAGGGTTACTACCCACCATTTCCTGGCTCAGTCGGTGTGAAGTTGGCCAACGTTGAAATAGCATGAACAAGGCATCTTGGGTCTTTTATGTATGTATTTGTTTGTTTATCTCCATATGCCTCAAAAAGCTCAAGACAAACACTATGGATAAGCCAGGTAACAGAGTCTAAACATTATGGCATTGCTTCCCTTCTTTTCTTGTAGTGATGAATTCTCAAAAATGGTGGAGATTTCATTGAGGGAGGTGGCACGTGGATTGATGGAGGAGATGGAAATGCAAGTATATGCAAATGCTCCCTCCTCATCTTCTGCTGCTGGAATTCCACTAGTGAAGCTTGTACCCCGGATTATCGAGTTGGGGAATCATCTCTTGGAAGAGCCAAGCAAAAACATTTATGTCCGTAGAATTCGAAGCTTACCTGAACTAGATCTCTTCTGTAAAATTTTGTATTCTGGTGCACCGATTGTTTCGTAAAATTTAGGAGGCTTGGTAATTTTGCACGAGTTCAGTTCATTGTTTTGTTGAAAGAATCAGCTGCACAAAGGGTCCCATTTTCACGGAATTACTTCATTATACATGGAAAGAATCTACACAAATGGTGGTGCTGTAAATGGAATTAATTCAATGGTGCTATTGTGGACGAATTTTCTTTATGTAAAATCTCATTCAAGCTTGATTTAGAATCCACCTTCACTATATACGAAATTAGACCATCAAAGAATTCTATATGCTGCTTAAAGGCACGGCAACCCTTTGCTTTGTCTTGGCAAAATAATGTATATCCTGATGTTTTGTGCATATCTACTTCTGTGAACGCATTGTCCGATCAATTATTCATGCCTCCTACATGCATAACTGAACATAGTTTGAGATTGTCACTTTGGTTGAACTGCTCATATTTCCGGCTTCTCGTTTTTTGCTAGGGATGGCAACGGGGCGGATCAGGGATGGGGGATGCCTGTACCCGGTGCTGACCCAAACCTTAATGGGACGGATATAGGTTCAGGTTCTCCTTTCTGCAGTAGGCACGGAGCAGATATGGGGCAAAAACGGGTTATATATACAGGTTGGGTATGGTCAAGACAAGTGTCAGTCGAGTACGGATCGGCACGTCTAATCTTCATACCCGGCTCAATCGGTTTCTGGTTCAGATATTCACCATGCTATCCTGGTCCGTGTTTACTGGGTGGGGTCAATATTGCCATCCCTATTTCTTACTGCAGCCTTACTTTGGCTCATCTCTGAGCCGCAAGGGTGTGCTGTGGCTTGGGTTTAGTTTGGCAAGAAAATCTTGAACTGCTGCCAGGAAAACATCCTAAAGGTGCAGATTGTCCCAAACAGGTCAATGTTTTTTAAAATACAAAGTTGTGCTAAGATGTTCAACTGAGTTTCATTCCATGGATCAAATTAATATTACAGTTTGTATATGAAGTTTGATGAGAAACCTCATGTTCAGCTCCTACAGCTTGCTCTCAACTCATCATAAATGGGCAAAAGAAACGAGAGCCAGAAGCACTAGAGGTTAACAAGACCAAGAAGAAAAGCCTTAGCTTTGTTCACCTGCCTTTTTTATTAGCCCTCACAATCTCGGTAATTTAATGAAGTAGATCAGCTGATGCATACAAGACTTGGCTGTGTAAGAAGAAGGTTTGCTTCTGACACCCACGAAAGGCTGTGCTAAAATTGTGCAGATATAAAAGCAAGTCCACCCAAATTAAAGCATTATCAGCGGATAGACTTTGTGATGAGAGAATTAGTAAATAGCCGCAGAGATGGACGTCTCTTTGTTCTTGAATTCCTCAAAGCACTTGCAACAAGAGAAATGCCTGCTATAACGTTACATGGTGGAATTATTAATGCTACGGCTTTGCTCGTCCGAGAATACAACGGGAGGAGAATGGGGAATGACATAGTCCTCCCAAGATGTCTGCTGCAATCGAAACGACTGAAAAAAGTTTACACTAGCAGGCTAAGATGGAACCGGCAGTTAAGAATAGTAGGTTTTGGTTCTTCCATAACCGAACCGGAGCCAGACTAATGCTGGTCCTGGTTCTGAACCACCAATTCCAGTTCCATGAAAGGTGGAACCGGAACTGAACTGGGTGATCTCCCGGTTCGTTTTCAAACTGGACATGTATAGGTACCGGAATGGCGGAGTGGCTCCATGAACCTCGCGCGCATGCTGAGTTTTTGTTGCTCTCTTCATAGACAACTAGTTGGAAACACTTGACTGAAATGATACATTGAAGTCACATACCAGAGATGAATCATTTCCATTTCGAAGTTAAACACGATTATGCAAGAAGCCTCGTCATGGCAGACTAAAATAACGTATGAATTCCCACGAAGATGAAGGAAGATGCACGAAGGATGATCAAATTCAGAAGGCCGTGGTGGATCTGCATGGTACAACCAGAGAATGAAACGTTATCTTCTCACTGGTTACGGGTTCCTTGCTTTCCAATGGTAATCAACTCCCTACCTGCAAATTGTATCAACAAATGGTTTTAGCAAAAGAAAAAGAAGATATATAGTTTTAGAGTTGGTGCTCAGCGAGGGAGCTCCCTTCAGTCCAAGGCACGCTGGCCGCTACTAAAACCTTGCTCCTGCATCGCTCGATCGGCAGCTTTTCCATTGTCAAGCTTGAGGAGAAGCTGGCGGACGAACGAGTCAGCAGCAAGAATCAGTAGAGAGACCATCCTGAGATGGACAGAAGGGAGCTCCCTCGTCTTAAAACTAAGATAAAAGGTTTTCTTTTCAACAATAAAAACATAAATCATCTTCTGAAATGAGAATCTTTTCTAAAACGAGAACCATCAAGACACCAATAATTCAAAATCTTAGATTGTGGAGTACTCTGGTCTTATCGAAGAATTCATAGTTTACAATGGAGGGTTGATCTAAGACCCCGGTGCAAACTTTCTAGTTCTAACCCCCAAAAGAACGTGGTTCTCTCTCTCTCTCTCTCTCTCTCTCTCTCTCTCTCTCTCTCTCTCTCTCTCTCTCTCTCTCTCTCTCTCTCTCTCTCTCTCTCTCTCTCTCTCTCTCTCTTTTGCAGTATGTATTCATGAGTGAGGAAGGGATGGAATGTCTCTTTCCGTCTCTGTCTCTCATGCTCATACGGACGCCGGTTGTTATGATGTGTAACTCTCGCAAGATACACCATGCATTCATGCTGGGAGGAAGCTTAACAAAGAAACCCGTTATTTATAGGCAAAACTTTCCACCAACGTCACCACTAAGATCCACACCAGCCTGGACGCAAGATCTAATAAGTATACTTTTCTTTATTAAATTTTGATAGAATCGTGGTGCGTTGGTGTTTCCATGAATGTCGAATCTCAAAGCAAGCTTTGTACTTCCTGCGCCTCCTCTCAAGAAATCTTCCAGCGCCAGCGCTGAACTCCTTATGAAGGATTTTGAGGCCGCTATGTTTCGAGAGAAAATTTGATCGATGGAAATCGAGTTTATACGATGAACAATTCATTATAGAAAGTTATATTAATACGCATGATCATTATTATTCGTATGATCAATGGGACGATGATAATAATCAAACGTCTAACATAAGAGGCTCTCTCTCTCTCTCTCTCTCTCTCTCTCTCTCTCTCTCTATATATATATATATATATATATATATATATATATATATATATATATATATATATATATATGAAAAGTAGTAAATATAATTATATAAATATGTCTATTATTCATTAAAAAAACATAGAGATTTGAATTGAAAGTATCATTATATTTTTTTACTTTATATTTTATATTTAATATATCATGTGCACTATTTTACTTTACATTTAGTGTTTCAAATCTACATCATTCATCTAAAAAATTGAATGACAAAAATATTTTAACAAAATCATGAAATTTATGCAACTGCTACCCTCTCCCTATATATATATATATTTATAAAAGTGATAAATACATAATATCTTTTGGTGCATAAACATATCCATCATTCGATCTTTAAGATTAATCATTGGATTTTTGAGATTCAATCCACCATTTTTATTAAATACAAAGTAATTCAAAACTTTACCATCGATTATATATATATATATATATATATATAGAGAGAGAGAGAGAGACTCGTTTTGCCTAACACCAAAATGCATGTCATTCATGTTGTGTGAAACTCTAGATCATGACATGACATAAGCCCGTGTATTTTGGAGCTAGAGCATGATCTCAGATCACCTGAACCGTCCTTTATTATTTGTAGAGTTAGAATCGGAATTTTAACTCAAGGAATTAACTTTAATCAGTAAGAGTTCCTAAAAGAAAATTGTTGGGGAAAAATGTTCAAAAGCGGTTGAGTTGCCAAACTTGAACTCAAAGTTATGGTTAATATGAAAAAGAGTATAAAATCATCAAAGTGAAGAAACTATACCCTGCAACTCGGGCAGCTCATTCTCAGAGAGTGCAGTGACCCGCCATGGACTCTGGAAAGATTTGCTATTAAAAGAAGAAATATGCAATACGGCATCTAAGGAAAGTATATTCGAAATTTTCGGGAGATTAAAAGGAAAGCACATGCCGAAATCGGTTATTAGTACTTGTAAACGTGCAAATATTTCAATAAATAATGCACGGTGAGGTCTGACCGGCTGCAGGAGATCCCATTGATCAAATTATTAACCATTCGCTAATTTATTTAATCAGTTGTCTTTTTTTAATTTAAGCAAATCAATGAGCTGAATGAAAAGAAAGGTATACGCAGAGGATTTGTTATAAGAGTGTGTTGTTATTATATATATATATATATATATATATATATATATATATATATATATATATATATATATATATAGATATTATGCCAACTCTTATTTGTTCGTGGAGACTTCATCCCGACGGCTCATTTTTCTCCGTAGCACTGCTTTCATGTTTTCTTACATTATCTGAACACCACCTCAATATGCTGCTAACCACATGAAGATAAACAATTTCTCTTAATTCGACGGGAGCAACATGTTATGTCGACATGGTTGCAGATTGCGGATTTATAAACTTCTTTTGCTGAGGATTCGTCCTAACAGTTACCTGATAGAGGATGGTTATCTTGCAGAACTTTGTGAAATCTTTTGACATACAATACATTAATCTGGTCAGCATTGGTTGATGGATGGAAAGGGGGAGATCTGGCGGGCTCATCTTACCTCAAAGGCCAATCTTTGAGGAACGTCAAAGGTCGATCTTACGATCTTGTGCAATGCTCATTGACGGTGTCACGGACTTTGAAGTTACTGCAGAACACGCGTCTACTCCCTGTAATCTCCTAAACGGCTACGCTACACACCTTAGATGAGATCAACACTTGAATGTCCGAGTTTCAATGAAAACAATTTGTTTTCTGCCCTTGAAGGACGACCTTCAACCGCAACTTTGAGGACGGTGTCTTCAGTCCAACCCGACATCAAAAGAAGCTCCCCATCTCCTTTCTCTCTCTCTCTCTCTCACACACACACAAGCTATCTAATAATTTCTTAAGTATTATTTTCATCAATCAAACCTTATGCTTGGTAAGGATAATACATTGAGTTTCATTTTGCATTACACTTGATGGCATTAACGAGGAAATTTTGACTTCTAATTTTTTTCAAAGTGATTGATTGTTGAACCTTTCGAAAATCTTATAAATGTGCATTTTGGCTTTCACTATGAAGAAGGAAGGCAAGATGGTGCAGATCATTAAAGTTCTTTTGTTTAGTCGGATCGTTATGAAGTTCTTAAAAGTTAATTTATTCTTTCTAATGTTCTTAACCTGAAACAAAATTATTTACCACGTATGTGGATTTTACAGTATCAAATTTCAAAAGTACCACTAGTATTGTTTATTGAAAGAATATCAGCCTTTCACTCCCATGAAGCAAGCTTGTGCACGTTTTCACTGAAGAAACATGTCACATGCTTCCATATCAAGCTTAGAGGCGTTTCCCAATACCATGATGGTGTACTTGATATGGTTTGTTTATTATTCACACGTTTGATCAAGTGCGATTGACATAAACTATGCTTCAAGTGTGAAGTTTGCTGCAATGCTAATCGTTCATTGTTGAAGAGGGCCACCGAGAACACGCTTTTCGCCATGTAGATTCATGGACAAGAGAGTCCAGAATATTATTTCCCTACGTAGCATGAATATATAATTCTCTCAAGTACCTGAAAAGATGCGCAGTATAACTTTACGGTAATGCTGCGTACCGTGTGGTTGTGTGTGTGTATGTGTGTGTGTGTGTGTGTGAGAGAGAGAGAGAGAGAGCAATCCTTCTTATAATTGTTAAAAAAATTGTAGTAGATGTTTCCGAAATTCTCAGACGACAATATCGCAACAATGTGCTTGGGCCAAAGTTCTCCCAGTTCACATTTGGATAGCTTCTGAATTGCTAGAATGCAATGAAGAACAGAACGAAGTACCAACTATAATCGAACCACATAAGGAAAGAAAGTCATTGACACCCTCATTAGCATAATGCACCCTAGAGATCTTCCTACGTTCAATTCCCCGTTTTGTTTGCAATGCCAATCGCATTCCATCTTCCCATTCAAACTCGTGTAGATCAATTATTTCAAGGAAAGAAACCAGTTCAAGGCACTGGTTTGAGGTAGACATGGCTGGTTCTGGTTTCCCAGGAGCCAGGAACCAAAATCATACAAGGATATTGCTGATATTGAAATGGGACCATTAGTTCTAGTTCTGGTTCTGATTTGAGTCCTAAAACACTCCGAACCCAAAAAACTACTAAAAAAGTTCAACTAAAAATATATATAAAAAGAATATGAAACTGGCAGTTTGGAACCACCCGTTCCAATTTTGGTAGAACCGGAACCAAACGGAGTGGTCCATAATTCTGGATCCAAATCCAGGTCTGGTTTTGAACATTCCGCTTTAAACCGGATCTTGACACAATCCGATTTTGTTTACAACCGGTTCCAAACCGGCCCATGTCTAGTTTGAACTCTTGTACATGTATCCAGCTCCTCCTCCAGTCTTTGATTTCCTTCCTTTAAGTTCTCTCCGATCCTTAGTCTTGCCTAGGACAGAGTTTTTGTTTCTTCTTTGTCTGTTCAAGGATGGCATCCAGACCAGATTGCTAGGCAGCTGAAGCGTTTAGCTGTAAAGCTTCCTCAGAGTCTTGTCTGTTCAAGAAGCTTCTTTACATGAATTTCCTCTGGCAAATTTCCGAACCTCAGTGAATCAGTGGTTTAAATAATAAAGGAATAAATTTATTAATAAATACATGAACAAGGCCCATTAAGTCCATGCATGAGAGAACTTGTACTGATTATTGAACATTGACAACAATAATCTTTAAGGTTTCAACATCAAGCGACTCTTTCAATCTCTAGTAAATACATGTAGCTTCTTGAGAAGTCCAAAGTAAAAGGTGTAAGGATTGCGCTTGCACATTACACTCACATACAAAGGGTGTCCCAGAATGAAGCCCACTCTGGGAGAACTCATCCAAAACCTGAGGAAGTGAAAATTTAAAACAAACAATTCAAAGGATTTAAGAATTCAAATCGCCATTCTCAATGTAAAATGCAAACACGGGGTTTTGAGTTAGAGAGTGCTTTGGTACAGGCCAATAGCCGTCATACAATTGTAGACAGAAAAATACAAACATGAACATCTGTTATTATTATTTAACACAGACCAGCTCAATAAAGTTCGAAAAAACCAATTACGTAGCATGACTTCCCTGTAGTCCTATTTGTGGCAGGCTTTGATTTCTGGAGGGATGACATACTCGCCCTCAGACATTCATTTGCGCTATCTTCTCCCGTAATGCATCTATGCTTACTTTTCTTTCTGAATCAGAAACGACAAGGGAAATACAGAATACATAACTATAAGACACTACAGTTGGACAGAAGTCAAGATATCGTAGCATCAGTAGTCTCTCCCACGCAAACACACACAAGTCAATGCACTAGATGTCTTTAAAAAATCTGCTGTATTCAGCATCGTAGTAAAGCTGCTTAACATTCTCTGCATACGGTAACTAAGGACATCGCCATAGTTAACCTGACAGCAAAGGCCATCAGGTTCGACCACCAAGATCTATCACTTATGCACAATATCTGGAAAAAATGTTAGCTTCCTCAACATAAATGGCTTGCAAAAAATAATTATGCAAACTCACTTTCTGGGGGAACACGCGAAAGAAACAAGGAATGTAAAACAGCTAGAAAGATGTATTGGGCAATCAGAGATTACAGACAAAGCAGTTTTGAAGGCAATTTCACAACATGAAACCAAATTATTGATTATCTCTTATTCACGCTCTATGAGAAAGGGAAAAGCAATCAACAGAAAGTGAAGGATTTTCCTAGTAATTAAACATCATAAAGAATTGCCCATAAACGTAGTACATTTGTCATAGACTACACACAAAGAGAGAATATACATTAAAAAAAAGGTGCATTTGTTAAAAGTGTGACAACGGAAAGCTAAATCATGCTTATATAAACAACAAAATTAGAAGCAGGAGATGCGAGTAATACTAACCATTTACTAGTTCCCCAGAACCATCGGTTGATTTGGTGTCCTCAATAGTTAAAGCGGGCGAGATGTCACAAATTTGAGCCCTCTGTAGGTATCCCAATACAGAATATCTGAGGTTAAGTAGAGGAGACACAGGCCCACAGGGCATCTAACACTAAGAGATCTACGATAATATTATTTGTGGGTGTGTCTGTGCGTGTCTGGATGTGTGCGAGAGAGAGAGAGAAGACAGACACAAAGAACTCCACAACAGGCAAGAGAAGTCAGACACAAAGACCTCCACAACAGGCACAAGAAGCCCAAGTACAATCTACGATAAATAAGCCTATACCCCTCAGCATCACTAAGATTATTTAGTTCATTAAGACAAGCTGAAAATGCAGAAATGAACTATTACGATAAAGATACTAAGTTCAATCACGTGCTAAGAGTATGTGATTACTATGTCAAGAAAAGCGGTGCACCATCAAGGTCCATGATCTAAAAAAGATGGAGGGATTTTATTATGTTACAGCACATAAGGGAACAAAATGGATTCACAGTTGTATCCTTACAGGTGCTCCATGAAAGCTTGGTCACTTTCAAGGTCCGGATAGCTGGCTTCCAGAAGAAAATAGCACAAGCAATGACTTGTGCATGGTTAGATAAAAGAAAGTACAATTTGGCACTTTAATTTATAGTCCATTGCCACAACTTTGAAGAAGTTTGGTGCATGCTTGGCATACTCCAAGCATTTAGTTAAGATGTCATGAAGTCCAGTTCGCTTATTGGGAGTTAACTGCTAACATGGCACACGATAGAGATCTGTGGAAACAAAAAATCCATGTAGCCGACCCCGTCTAGTATGGGAAAAGGCTTAGTTGTTGTTGTTGTTGTTGTTGTCATGAAGTCCAGTTCTGAAAGAGAAGATGAAAATATTAAACTATGAACAACCAAATAATAACAACTGTTCCACTTCTAGAAGTGAGTAACCATACTGTTAGTATTTGTGCTGGTCAACAAGATGAGGGACTGTCGCTGTTCATTATTATCACGTTTACTTATGAGGCAACCGTGCTCATACTAACTCGAGGTGCTACCAGAACATAGGCTTGCTTGTTACACTTAAAAAGCTTTTACGACGCCAACGTAGTCTTTATTGGAAAAATGAATTACCTGCTTAACTAATTAAGCGATCTTTCTAAAGTCAATCTTTCTTGTGAAGACACGCAAGGGAGAGGAACCAGTGAAGAGGACATTCTCTTGCTTCATCTGCAATGGAACCTAGAATGCATGTGTATTCCCAATCAAGAGAGTTAATATAGAGAAAACTTGACAAAGGAGTACCCAAAGAAGAATGCTACCAAAATACTTGATATAGCTGTTCAACTTTCTCAATTTACTTGACAATGGGATCACCCTTGCATTGCCGGTCCCAAGCCCGGATAAAGGAAGAGGGTTGTGTTAGGCTTCTGCCAATCAGCGTAAAACTTCGTCAAATATTTACAACATGGATTACAAAAATTATTAACATTGCTTTGGGACGTCCCCGCCTAGTGACGTGCTGCAGAACCCAAATGCAATAAGAAGTAAACAAGGGCCACTACATTTTTGCCCGAATGTAGTGAATCAATTACAGAGAGGGTTTCCACATCATGGATGAGTAGTGGATAAAGAAGTTAGTCCCGCTACATTGCTGCCCGAATATAGTGAAAATTTTTCATAAAGGGTCTCCGCATTTTGATTATAGACGGATGCGGGGGTGTAAGAAAGCTAATCCTAGATAATAAGATTTGTATTGGTTCTTGAAATATCGGAGCATTATCGGGTAAGCTAATGGAGGTGGTAGATACTATGATTCGGAGAAAGATTCATATTCTATGTTTACAAGAGACAAAATGGATTGGAGAAAAAGCAAAAGAGATAGAGGATATAGGTTATAAATTATGGTACTCAGGTAAAGAAAAGGCTCGAAACGGAGTTGGTATTATCATAAATAAAGATTTAAATGAGAGTTTAGTAGACAAACAACGATATGTTGACCGAATCATGACGTTGAAATTAGTGTTAAGAGCATAGGTTTTGAATATAGTTTGTGCTTACGCACCCCAAGTAGGACTAGAAGATAGTTTAAAGACAATTTTTTAGGAAGAGTTAGATATGGTTTTCAAAAGATTCCACAAAGGGAGATATTTGTTTAGGAGGAGATTTAAATGGACATGTCGTTAAGAGGCATTAGGATATCAAGGGATTCATGAAAACTTTGGTTTTGGGGATATAAACGAGGAAGGTAGGGAGATTTTAAATTTTGCTAAGTCATTTGATCTCTTTATAGTCAATACAATCTTCAAAAAACAAGATGAACATTTAATTACTTATAAGAGTGGCTTATCACAAACACAAATTGATTACTTTATTTGTAGAAAGAAAGATAGAGCGTGTTGTAAAGATTGTAAGGCAACTCAAGGAGAAAGCTTAACCACCCAACATCGACTTTTAGTTATAGATTTATAAATAAAAAAATGGACAAAGAAGAAAAGAGTGCATCGAGCTATTCGAACTAAATGGTGGAACCTCAAAAGCGAAAAATATCACAAGGTGTGCCAACATAATTCCAAACATCTCTTTAAAGGACTCTCTGTTTAAACAGAGAGTCCTTTAAAGAGATGTTTGGAATTATGTTGGCACACCCTGTGATATGTGGAACAATATGGCTATACAAATTAGGAAAGTGGCGAAAGATGTTTTAGGAGTATCTAAGGGAGGTGTACCGACACAAAAAGAAGCTTGGTGGTGGAGTTAAGTAGTATAAAATAAAACCAAGGCAAAGAGGGCATTTTACAAATTACATTATGCTAAGAAAACTAGTGAAACTTTAGAAGCTTATAAGAAAGCAAAGAATGAAGCGAAAAAGGCCGTTAGTGAAGCAAAAGCTAAGATTTGGGATGACTTATATAAAAAACTCAACTCAAAAGAGGGTGAAAGAGATATTTTTAGGATAGCTAGGGCTAGAGATAAGAAAACTAAATATCTTAATTATGTTAGATGCATAAAAGACGAGGTTGAAAAAATTCTAGTGACAAATGATGATATAAGAAATAGATGGAAAAACTATTTTTATAATCTTTTTAATAAAAATAAAGATGTTAGTATTAGTTTAGGAGATTTAGCCAAGTCAGAAAAGTATATAAACCACAATTTCTACCGATGTATTCAAAACAATAAAGTCAAAGAGGCTCTTAAACATATGAAGAGTGGTAAATCGGTAGGACCAGATAATATTCTTATAAAAGTTTGGAAAATACTATGAGAAATAGGAATCACTTGGCTCACAAGACTATTTAATGAAATATGAAAAAACCAAAAGATGCCCGAAGAATGAAGAGCAAGTACACTTATACCCATATATAAGAACAAGGGAGACATTCAAAATTGTGCGAATTATCGAGGTATCAAGTAAATGAGCCATACTATGAAATTATGGGAAAGAATTATTGAACATAGGTTAAGACAAGTATCAAGTACAACAGAGAACCAATTTGGATTTATGTCAGGCAGATCTACTATTGAAGCGATTCACCTTTTGAGACGTCTTATGGAACATTTTAGAGCAAAAAAAAAAGACCTTCACATGATATTTATTGATCTAGAAAAAACTTATGATAGAGTACCGAGGGAGGTTCTTTGGAGAACATTGGAAAAGAGGTATCCCATTAACATATATTAACCTTATAAGAGACATGTATGATGGTGCAAAAACATGTGTGAGGACTCATGAAGGAACGACAAACTTCTTTGAAGTTAATATTGGGTTACATCAAGGATCAACTTTAAGTCCATACTTATTTATAATGGTGATGGATGAGTTAACAAAACATATTCAAGATGAAGTACCTTGGTGTATGTCATTTGCTAATGACATTGTATTAGTAGAGGAGTCTAAGGAAAAAGTTAATAGAAAATTGAAACTATGGAGAGAAACATTAGAAAACAAAGGCCTCCGACTTAGTAGAACAAAGACAGAATATATGGAATGTAAGTTTGATCATTTGGTTACTTCAGAGGACATAGAAATTAAAATTGGCACACATTACATTCCCTAAAAGGAAAGTTTTAAATACCTAGGGTCAATTTTTCAAAGTGATGGAAGAATTGATGGAGATGTTACGCATAGAATTAATGCTGGTTGGTTAAAATGGAGAGGAGCATAAGGTATTCTTTGTGATAAGAAGATACCATTAAAATTAAAAGGTAAATATTATAGAGCAGCAATTAGGCCTGTCATGTTTCATGGTTCTGAGTGTTGGGCAGTTAATCATCAACATGTACAAAAGATGTCTATGACAGAAATAAAGATGTTGAGATGGATGAGTGGTCATACAAGAAAAGTCCGAATACATAATGAGGTTATTAGAAACAAATTAGGAGTGGCACCAATAGAGGATAAAATGAGAGAACATCGTTTAAGATGGTTTGGACATATAGAATGAAGATCAAAAGAAGAACCTGTAAGAAGGTTAGAAAAACTAAATTTAGAAAGTATTAAAAGAGGTAGAGGACAAAGACAAAAGTGTTGGAAAGAAAAAATAAAGAATGATCTGGCTTATTGGGAGTTAACTGCTAACATGGCACATGATAGGGATCTGTGGAAACAAAGATTCCATGTAGCCGACCCCGTCTAGCATGGGAAAAGGCTTAGTTGTTGTTGTTGTTGGACGATCATCAGATTATACTACACTTGGAATGAAATTCCACGAAGCCAAACTGGACACAAGAAAATTATGTAGATCCCATTAGCTTTTCGCTTCATGTAGAAACAAAAAAGCAAATACAAAAGACCTAAACAAGACATATGGGCATCAAACATCTTCATCTTGATGTGCTTGGTGAACTATCACATACACGTGAAAAATGAGTCTTTAATTTGCCAGGTTACTATTAGGGATTCAAACAAACACAGCATCCAAATAAAATTCATAACAGGATATTGATCTACTCTGACTACCATATCCTTGTGACTACAGCTACCTCATTGATAAAAGACTTGAAAGGGTCTTCTGAAGCAATAGCAAACAGTTAATCAACATCCATTGATAAAACTAAACAAGTCCATTGCCACATTTGTCAAACCTTATCTTTTTCTCAAACAACTCACATTCACCAAACAAACACCATCTGCGTATGCCCCAAATCTGAAACCCTTTACGCATGAATAGCGTTTCAAACACCTCTCCCTAACCACTCAGTGGTCAGTCGCGTCAGTTTCTTTATCAAAATCTTGGCTTTGGCAAAGGACATCTATATGAAGATGCTAAAATCTTGCATTTGAAATTATTTTCAATTGCCAAAATCATCATCAACCAACACCTCAACCCAACCATGACCGACTGGAACATAGTTTCCACCTTCCACTGTTCCCAAACGAAGCCTAAATCTTTACCATTGTTTCTGCACTGGTTCCTCATGGTATGATCATCTTTTTATCCTTTTACTGTTGTGCTCATATAAAACCATCTAGTTGGTTCCTCAAATGAGAGATCAAAAACTTTCTTTGCAATTCACTACAAGCTTGAGTATTGGTAAGGTTTAATGCACTAATTTTTGCATGCAAACCCATCTCTATAATCCAGGTCACACAAGAATCTTATTTGCAATCACAATCACGGATTCTTCACCGTTTTCACAAGCCAACCAAATGAAACAGAAGGATAGTGAAACCAACTTTAAGATAAATGTTTTCGCCAAGGCATCCAAACTCAATTTTCACCATTAAAATGGATTTGAGGATGAGTTGATCTCCCCCGAAATATCAACACCTGCTTCGATTGTACTACTCAATAGATTAATTACGAACAAAACACTCACTGGAATAAAGAAGAAAAAGTAAAGGGTCCTTTTGGACATACCGTATGATCGATTCTTGTTCGTCTGTTCCTTGCACCAGTAAGAGAACAGGCATTCCCAGAATCGAAAATCACACTCAACTGGCTAATCAACTGAATCAATAGTAAACCGGATGCTCTCTCTCCACTGAGCTTCACAAAAATATCATGACAAGCATCATCAGTGCTGAAATGGATGCTCTCTCTCCAAATCAATATAACCAAGCCAAAACCAAGGATCAAGTCATAGTCACCGCCACCCCAAAGAAAATTTGTGGAGCTGCCTGCCGGCACACCCTTTCCGATAATAGGTAGTACGTTCCCAAGAACCAATTCATATTCATATGTAGTAGATTCATTTCTCTTCGAATCTTTTTCAATGGTGACAATAATAAACACCCCAAATCCACTATTCCACAAATAAGAGAATGAGCCAGACTTTACCTTTTCTTTTAAACTACATCAAACCAATTGATGCGCAGTGTTAGTTTTCCCTTAATATACGTTGACAAGCACACTTCTTTCGATATTATATAAAATTGCCTTTTCATCATTAGATGTTGATACTTGCACCATCAGTTACTGGTTCTTTCTCTTTTTGACTGTTAAAGGCAGTCATGGACTTCTGAGAATTTTCCTTTTGAGGGTACAATAAGGAGGCCGAAGCCCAATGCACGCCCCAACTCATACGAGATATCGTTTGTTGTGCACTGGAGACCGTAGAACTTGAACCACCAAGTTTCATCTATCGTTTTTCTTCATATAGGCATACGTTCATATATACTATCTCAGATAAGGTATCCCTCTTGCTTGAATACATCCCCAAATATATATACATCCTGATCAACTGCAAACCAAGTCTGTGACAGATCCATGGCTGCATTATATCGTTACTTATTCCACATAAACGATGACATCTATTCTAAAGTGGAACCTATTTCATCGCTAATATGGTGCAAGATAGAGTTTAGTGTTCTCTTAGTTTTGTGTCTCCCTTCTGGGCCGACATCCCGGGTTACAGAGACACGAGACGAGGATGAGAGTTCAAGGTTGTCGCTCATCCGGACATATGGCTCGAACATATAACATTCTAAACCAAAAATAGAACCAAGAAGTCCTAATCTGCAACTGGGAAAACAAAACCACCAACGATAAAAGTTCGGGTTCATTTTCCTGGAGTCCAGATCTTGTCTACATCAACTCCCTCCCAAACTGTCATATAGTGATCTGTCTCCCTCTCTCGGTCTCGGGAGACAGGGACAACTGCATGGATTCCTTCCTGTGTAAATATTCGACGCCATGCATAATCCAAAGCAGAGTAGAATCCACGGGGATCCCAATATACCGATCGACGCACCTCTCACCTCCCCACCACAAACTTGTAGATTCTCCAAAACAACCTTCCAGAGCTGTCACTCCGTCACTCAATGCACAGGGACAAAGTGGCCAAGTAGAATTGTATCCTAAAGACCCGAAGAAAACCAAATTCTCCATTAAGGGATGTGGAAAGGATTAGGATAGCGAATATCTGCCTAGCATGAATCCCTTCCACATAAGGGATCAAAGCGAACCAAACTAATCAATCATATAGTGGTGTAGACTGTCAACTTCAAGAGAGATATCGACAACGATAAGCATTTTGGAGGTGGAGACAGAAAGATTAGAACCCGAGATACTTCGGGCTAGTTACCTCGCTGGTTGGAGTGGTGTACATTATAGACAATCATCTAACATACATAAACTTTATACAATAAGGAAATATGCTACCTCCTGATCAAGACGACCAACATCTTCCGTCTCCCTTACAGAAAACCAAACTCACTTGGTAGACATTCGCTAAGGAGATCAGCACCCAATATAATGTAAAAGAGCACGAGGGATCGATCAAAAAAGTAATGAATCAATAGCGTCTCTATCTCTATCTCCCCTCTCTACCTCTGCCGGCATCGAGGAAGGAAATGTAGAGCTCCAATCCAAAGAAGGTTAATATCTGAACAATGAAGCTTCCGAGTCATGCAAGCCACAAACCTATCCTTGTCTTGAAACCAAGAATATATATCCGGCTAGAACCGTATTTGTACCAAAAGGAGCTCTACTCGTTCCATTCTTCAGAAAGGATCCACCGACAAAACAGTATCCCACCTGAGATGAAGAACAAAGGGTGTAAAAAAACAAATGCTACGTTGCAATGGCCAAAATGAATCGAACCACAAGAAAATGATAATAACGTGAAATGATATAATCCATAAATTAAATTTAAATATAGTGTTTCCTGTGAACAAGCTTCAGGAAAATCTAAATAACACCAAACCACACAACAAAGATGTATAGGGATAACAGGTATGAACTCTATATCGTCTTCCACAAGGAACTTCTCAAAACAAAACAGCGCCCTTTCTTTGTTGAAGATAACCCCTAAAAACCACAATAATGAAGGAAAAGATAGTCATAACATATTATTTGACTTCGGACCTACTACGACGTTTTCTTAACTTCCCTTTCGCATCCAAGACAGTCGAAAGATAATATCACCAGAGACAACTTGGACATCTTGCTAAGCCATTGGATGAGAGTTAAAGTGATCAGCACACGCCTAGTGGCTCATCGTTAACAAAACAAATAAACAAGACGCAAACAAGGTCCTCCTACTATTCCATTAAAGGTAAAGCTCGAATCTCATCGATGCCAGAAAGAACTCAAACAGCAACAGAAGATAAAAGAAAGGACGTCAAAGGCACCGAACATCCTATATCAGATCACGGTCTTCAGGAGAGAGAGAAAAAGAAAGAGAAGTGAAGAGTTAGGATGCAGTGTTGCCTGATATAGGCGGAGTATTTGTTTGTTTTTTCTTTTTCTGCCGGCTTGAGACGCCTTGGGAAGCGCCTAGATTCCCTGATCAATTGCTGATAACATGTGATACACGAGAGAGAAGGGTATCCAAGAACAAGAAGGGCGTTAAATGGGCCAGACAGTCACTGGTGGGTGTAAGGTGAACAAAGAAGAAATAGGCAGGAGAAAGAAAGAATTAGCACAGGAATCATGAGAAGGAATTAGCACAGGAATAGTAGTGAGGGAGAGAGAGAGAGGGAAAGGAGAAAGTTGGATTGGGCGGGAGAGAGAGAATGGAGGTCAGAGGGGGAACACTAGATTAAGTGATGGGGCAGATGACGACGTACGCGTGTCGAATGATGAAAGGGTGATCAGACAAAAATGTAGAGGGGAAAACGGACAGGAGAACGTCAGAACGCTAAAATAGTGGGAATTTGAACAAAAGAGACGTTGATGTGACAAATCAAATTGGCTTCCAAGATGGCTTGTTCCTCTCTCCTATTTTCCAAATTCTCGATGGTGTTCTGAATCGAATAAAAAATAGTCCATCACTTCGTTAATTTCGTCTTCTTCGTCCTCCTCTTGTGTGTAAATTGAGGTAAAAAAACATACGTCAGTGCACTAAATCACCTTCACTTAAATTCTCCAACTCAAACTTAATTTTATAAATATTGATCTTTGATGGCAGACTGCTTACATCTTCAATACTAAACTGGCAGCAAACTGTCTTTCGCTAGGTATTATTAATCTGGATATGACCTCGTAAAACTCTGAATGGATAATTAATGTCTAAAACTTTCATCGAGCATACATGTCTTCTTTGCTTTGTTCCCACTGATTAACAACAACCCGAAGCAGTGGCATTCAACAGGTAATAGTGATTTTACCAAGTTTAAAACGTATTATGTTCGTAATAGTTGATTTTAAGTCATATATAAGCAACAACATTTTCTCAAAAGTTGATTACTTGAATATGGTTGAGATTTACATGAGATTCAAGATGAATTAAATGGAAAGTTCAATGTCAAACTCCATATATTTACAGGCCAATTTGCTCTTGGTCTGTTCACTGATACATACATAGGAGTTGCTCGTTATAATGTTCAAGGCTCAACCTAGAACTGAACGAATACAATCGTTTTGGAGAACCTGTCTAGATTAGTAAAGGAAGGCTCGGGTTTGAAAATGGCTCCAGCATGAAGGACGTGGAGAGAAGCCCATTTCTCTCTCTCTTAATCTCTCTCTCTCACACACACACAACAAGATCTAACAGTAGATCCTAAACGAGGCCGGACGAATCGACGTAAGATTTTCTTGCTCAATGGGTCTTCCAGTTACTTTCTTGCCCACCATAAGGAAAATAAAGACATAATTGAATATCTGCACGCAGAACGTTAACTCATGTGGCACGGCTCGTCGACTCCAACTTCGCAGGTGTTGAGTTCGATTCTAAGGCGTGTGTTTGAAGTAAACCTCCAGTGTCTACTCCATGTAGCAATCGATGATGACTTCAAATAATATAAAGATATGAAGAGATAAATGTGCTTGCAGAAACTATATCGATCTGGAAGGAAAAGCTCTCGAGTGAATCTTGAGAATTTTTATTTGGAAATGGCAGAAGAAGCACTCTCACCAACGGTTGGCTGGTTCAGTGATTTGTGATTCTCCTTAAGCAAGGTCTCAAGTTCGAATCTTGCAAATGAGAAAACCAGTGTTGGGAGAGCTTCACCCCCCAAGGTGAGCCGACGAAGCCCAAATCAAACTAGGTGAGTCCTTATGGGCTTCTCGATATCGGTGGTTTGGACAAAAGAAGAAGAAAAAGGGTGAAATCTTATGAACACGAGAAATAATGCTATGTAATTTTATATGAGGGTCCTCATGATGTCAAACGCTGGTCGTCGCCATGATGACTCTTCTAAGTCAGTTCCTAAAGCCTCTGGCGTAGGCGTGCCTGGTTCCAATTTGCCCGTTACCGGAACTGAACTAGAATCAGGCCGGTTTGAAACCGCCGATTTTGATTCAGGTCCTAAATCATTCAAAACTGAAATGTATTAAAAAATTTGAACTTTGACTTACAAATATTAAAAAATTATAAAATCGGCTATCCAAAACTGTCGGTTCTAGTTCCAACTTCTGTGGAACCTGAACCAAACCGGGTCCTTGTCGATTCTGGATCAGGTTTCAGGTCCAGCCCCAGCTCCAATAATTCTGGTTCTTGACCCGATTTAGTTTCAGTTAAAACTGCCAGACCTGTTCGAAACTGGCCATGTCTGGCAAAACATATCACTAGGTGCACAAAGAGACACCATTCTTGTGCCTAGGGGTTCAATTCCAAAGGACTTTCATGTTAAAATGACCCATTTCGGGCAATCCTGAACCTGGAACCGCTTTCGAAATGGCCTGAAGCTGGTTCATGGTTTATGGCCTAAACCACTTAGAACTGAAAAAATATAAAAATTTAGAAATTTAAAAAATTTAGAAAATAGAGAGCTGGACGTTTAGAACTACAGGATTTGGTTCGATAGAAGGGTTTTCGGTTTTGGTTCTTAGCTTGATCCGGTCTTGGTTGAAACCGTTAGGTCAGTTTTCTTAGCTTGATCCGGTCTACCTTTAACGTGAAATTCACGAGTTGTAAGTGTCGTTCGAACCCAGCTTGTTTTAAAAAGGAAAAAAAAAACATTAGTGGACTTCTTTAATCAATAGATTTTGCGGGTCCTCTTATCGTTTTCTACCCAGATTTGTATGCAATAATCAGTCAACGAATTCTTTTATAATAAACACATTATTCTCCTTATCTGCAGGCAAGAGAAACCTACCGAGACCAACAAGCTGACTCCATTAATTGACTTGTAATGTAGACATATATGGTTTGGATCCGAACTTATTGTGGCAATCTTGATCCAGCCCGAAATTGACAACCACTATTTGGCTGGTTTAGACATTTTAAGTAGACAGATATGGTTTGGATCCAAACTTATTGCGGCAATCTTGATCCAGCCCGAAATCAACAACCACTATTTGGCTGGTTTAGACATTTTAAGTTGGTGAATGAACGACCCTTGTTTGGTTGGTTCGGGTACTAAGTTGGTGAACGAGCTACAAGCATCCATTGCTTTGGGGATGCTAAACATGCCGAGCTGCTCGTAGGTTCGGCTTTATTTGGACCGCGATGAGCTCAATCATGTTTGATTCGCGATCTAAACAAACCGTATACGAGCTGGCTTGTCAAGCTATAAGAGCTGCATCATCAACCGGCCGCATTCGGTCGGCTCGAATGATGGAAGATTGTTTAGGTGGATTAGGTTGGTATAAGCTTGTTTAGTTAAGCATGGTGAATGTTATGTACATATATTGTAGTAAGGCCATATTAACCAAAGTAAATGGGTTGTATACTGTAATTAATTGATCTAGTCCATCGATTTTACAAGAAATTATTCCAAAAAGTAAAATTTTTGCTCAACTTTCTCAATCAAATTTTAACTTGCTAATAACAAGTTATATGTGAAGCATTAGAGTTTTAACTTTAATGAGTAGGTTGTGTTCAGCTCATCTAACTCGGCCCATGTTGGCTTCGTTTTTTACTTGGCTCAATCGAGCTAACAAGCCTAACATGAATAAGATTTTTGAATCTATGAAACGAGTCATGAACAACCCTTGTTTGGTTTGTTCGGCTCATCAGCCAACCCTCTTTATTAGATCGATTCGGCTCATTTACCAGTTCCACCTACTGAATCTATTTCGGATCCAAACCAAACCCAACATGCTCTGTGGTGGTAGGTTCACCAATCCCGGGTCATAAAAAAATCCAATTGTTGCATATTTGACTGGGGAACGTTGCTCATTTCTGGATTTTGTGTCGTGTGGCACTTTCAATGCCTTTGAGAAAAGAAAATCGCCATATTTGGCCTTGATAAGTATCTCACCTAACCATGTAAATGGACCCGAGACGACCCAAAGCATCTTAGAAGGACCCATTTATTATTCTCTAGTGTGTTTGACTAAATATTGATCACTACCTTTGACTAAAGAAGCTTATACGCGTAGACTGTCTTCGTGTCAGATGTGTTTGTCAATTGCTTATGTGATTTGGTTGGTAAGAACCTTTCTGTTTTTCGTGTACGAGTTGGGGTTTGGTTGCCCGTTTGGAACCATCCTGGCGGTTTGAACCAGATGTGAACCACCTCTGGAATTGGAAGCAGGGAAGCTGGACCCTAAACCAGAACCAAACCAAGGACCTCTTCGATTCGGGTAGTGTTTCACCTTTGAGAAAACGGAACGGAACCTATGGTAAACAATATTTTTGTTCTTATACACAAATCGGACCCAGAATTGACCTAGAAGCAAACCGGTGGTTGCCTGATTTGGTTTCAATTCTGATTCGAGTCCTAAACCTTCTAAAACCAAAATAATAAAAAATATGGAACCAGAGGTTTGAAACCACCAATTATGGTTCCAATCTGGTTCCTTGAAAGATGGAACTGGAAATGGAGTGAAGCGGCTTCTTATTGAGTGTTCGGTTTGACCGAATCCAGTTTCAACCAGTTCTTTGGAACACATAACCAGATAGTTTCTGTTTGTGGGTTATCTTTTTTTTTGTGTGTGTGTTACAAGAGGAGAACAAAGCCTTAAACACACCCACACATGCACCCTCTCAGAGTCGAACTCCGACCAGCAGCTACAGTGCTAGAACACCCTGCCGTTGAGCTAACGCTCTCGGTTGTGGGTTCTCCTTTTTATCTAAACCACAGCATACCAACACCGGCCCGGCCTGATTCGATCCGAGTTGGGTTGAAGATTTCCTAGCACTGGTTTTCGTCATTAGCAAGATTCGAACTCGAGACATTCCTTAAGAGGAACTAGCATCAAACCACTTGAACCAACCAAGCGTTGGGTCTCTTGCCTTTGTGGTTGGTGAAAGATGAAGCCAAAGGGAATAGAAAAAGGAAAAGTCATAGAAAAGATACGGCAATCTTCACCACTGATAGTGTTTGCGGATACGATCCATATCCTATAATAAAATCTAAACTTTCAATTAGGACAACTATTTGCTGTAAATCCCTGAAGCAGACCCAAAAATTTTGATATTTTCATCGGGTGATCAGTTTGGGCTGAACTATTAAAACAGGCAATTCAAGAGTAAAGACATCACCCATTAAAACACAAATTGAACTTGTTCATGTGCCCACTCCACCGTATAGTGTGTCTGTTTAGTTTCATATTTTCCCCAACAATTTGATTCGAGCAGCATGAGCATCAAGTGGGTTTGATTTGGCTCGGGTTCAAGTCCTTCGAGTTGGTGCCCATATTAGCACCCCACTTGAACCATACACATAAACCATTTTCATTATATGTAAATTCTATTTTTGATTGTTACGCAAAAACTATTTTCCATTACATGTAGGGATGGCAATGGAGTGGACGGGGTCACAAAGGGACATGAACTCGATGCAGGCAAGGAACTGGCACTGTGCGCAACATTGATCTTCGGGTATTGGTGCCGGTATAGATACCAGTCCTCGATCCACTCCCTTGCCATTCCTATGTGCAACAACATTTCTTTTTTCTTAAAAATATAGTTTTCGTGTAAACAAGAAAATTTATATATTATTTCGCCTTTTAAAACGTTTGTATTTTCGCTTTTTCTTCTGTGAGCTGCATGAATAATCCCCCAGAAAGAAGTCTCTTTCTGAAAATTTCAGAAATTCTATATTTCAACAGCTTGAGCGAGGGCGCCAAACGAGAGAGAGGGTAGGCGGAAGGCGCCGAAATAGACGTTACATATTGGCTTTTGACGTCAACATTTTGGGAAAGAATTTGTTCTCGCGCTCTAACCACGAAAAGTTACGGGCTTTCTTTCTTTCCTTGATGTATAAGTACACGACCCCGAACCAAATCTCCAACTTGCGCTTTCTATTCGCGGACTCTTGCTTTCTCCTTCGCTGTGTCTTCTGTACCATAACCAGGGGAAACAACAGGCCTTGAAGATCAAGGTGTTTCGTGGGTTCCTTCCTCCACAAATCATTTTCCGTTCCAATCTTTTCTTGGTATTCGATCGGTTTCTTGTGTTTTCTGTACGTTTTTGTGCTAATTTTGCTTGTTGGTGAACATTGCTTTTGTGTTTCTCAAATTTTTGTTCGAGTTTCTGGGGTGACACCTATTGCTAGGACTATTTTCTATTCACCATCGTTGCAAAAATCCATTTTTTGCTTTCTGAGTAGGTTACTTTGTGATATCAGTAGTGATATCTCCTGCTCCTTTCCACATTCTGCACATTAGCTTTTGTTCATTTGGTCTTTGTTGATTATTTTGAAGGAAATCTGCATTAAACCCTAATCCTAGCCCCTTAAACCTTAAGTTTCCTTCTTTTCTTCGTCGAAATGGGGATTTCCTGCTCTCCCCTTCTCTTCTTGGAGAAACCCACTATTCCTATCCCTTCGTCTCCATCTTCACCTGTTCCTGCTGTTAATGCTCTCACACAAGATGATCTGAAGAGGATTGCTGGTTATAAAGCAGTAGAATATGTCGAAAGTGGCATGGTTTTGGGTTTAGGAACTGGATCAACTGCTGCGTACGCTATTGATAGGATTGGAGAGCTCATGAAGCAGGGAAAACTGAAGGATATAGTGGGTGTGCCCACATCAAAGAAGACAGAGAAGCAGGCCTCTGCTTTAGGTATTCCCCTTTCCGACCTTGCGGCACATCCAGTGCTTGACTTGGCAATAGATGGTGCGGACGAGGTCGATTCTCAGCTCAACTTGGTCAAGGGAAGAGGTGGATCTCTTCTAAGGGAGAAGATGATTGAGGGTGCGTGCAAGAAATTTGTGGTTATAGTTGATCAAACTAAGATGGTTAACAATTTGGGCGAGAGTGGGATGGCTATGCCAGTTGAGGTGGTTCCATTTGGTTGGGAGTACACTGCTAAGAGGCTTGAAGCCCTCTTTGAAGAGGTGGGATGTGAGGCGAAGCTTCGGAGTTCTGGCAATGGCGCTGAGCCATTCTTGACCGATAACAAAAATTACATAGTGGATTTGTTCTTCAAGGGGCCAATTGGAGATTTGGAAGCTGCAAGCGATGCGATGCTGCGATTGACAGGGGTTATCGAGCATGGTTTGTTCTTGGATATGGCTACAACTGTTATAGTTGCAAGCCCACTTGGAGTTTCAGTGCAGCACAAGCAACTGTGAAGTTCATCTGGGAGATGTGCACCTCTGCTGATGAAATTTGCATGATTTTTAATTTGTCATAGTAGTTATACTGAAGCTGCTATATATGTATGATGGAGAGAGACTAGTCCATGACTTCAAGTCTTCCAACTTTGTTATTTGGATTGAAATAGATGTCGGTGATCTGCTAGTCATGTACTACAGATGGTATAGCTTCCAAAGTTGTAAAACTAGAACAGATCTTTTCATACAGAAAGTTCCAAGGGACTATTAGTGCAGAACCATTTCTGCTATCTGGTTTAATATTCTTTTTGTTGGACCTAATTGTCCTATGCTTGAAGCTTACAAGTGGAATCTTATTTATATCCAATTGATGAAATTCAGTTTATTTTCCTCTTTCATTTGTTAGTGAAGAAGAGATTGTGGTTGGATATGATTTCTCTGTTTGTTTCCTCTTCTCTGCCATGGTTCTCTTCTTTAAAGTACAACTGCGTTACCAGGAAACCGTCCTCTATGTTAGTGACATTTCAGCCATTTTTTTCTAATTCGGTGATGAATTGATTGTTTTATTTTAACCATAGTCAAAGCTGTTTCATGATGCTCATTCCTTGATGAAAACTTCACCATCGTCGTTTTCAAGATCCTTGGATGTCAAGTCTTGTTTCTTGTAATCCTCTGAAGTCTGAAATTGCCAGAAACCTCGTGTCATGACGAAGGTTCCTTTTGCCATTATCCATTTTATCAATATTTAGGCAGAGGACATATAATAAAAGGATATGAATGGGGGTTCGAATTAAGAAGAGATTCTGTGATATCATTGTGATTGTACTCTGTTCTTCGTCATAGAGAAAATGTTCTTTCCGTCTTGCCCCGTATAATTTTGAAAAGTTGAAGGATCCTTGCTCACCGTAAAGCTGTTCTGTTAATGACAAGCTTTTGGTAGATGAATGTTATCTGTTCTCAAGTACACCTATTAGTTGTGTCTATTTTCTATGATTCTTTCAACTTTATACGATTTTTAGTTTCCAGCATGAAGCATTCTCTATTTCCTCCGGAAGGACCACCTTTTTTCTTTCACAGCCCCAAAACTTCCAATTATACTTTGGTTGGTGAAGGAAGCCGCCTCCAGAGGTGAGGGTTGGTAGAGTTGGTGTGATCAGCGTAGAGTACGTTTCCATTATTTAACTTCTTTTATTCCTTCTTCAGCAAACCTGGTGATACAAGGCTAAAAGCAATGTAGATAATCAAGCCAACTTGTTTTTGTCAACTACTTCGTTTCGTGTCCTGTGTCTCCCTTGGAAATGAAGCTAGATCCGAGTAGAATGACATGAGCAACAGCTCACCTGGCTAGTGAGTCGACTCACAAGTTGAAGGTCATGAGTTTGATGAGTTCGATACCAGTGGTGTGCATCTGGTTTTGACCTCCTCATTTGTATGTCTTGTTGGTGCCATTCATCTGATTTAGGTCTGGCAGAAGATGAGATTTACAGTCAGAGATAAGGCTAATAATGCAATTCCCGGAGGCAATTTGTTTATTGTAGAATTCATAGATGCTGCACCTTTTGATGGGTTGGTTGAACGCAACACATTGGAACTTTCATTGAGATTTCCATCTGAGGAGTCTTTTAAGAAGAATCAACTTGCAACATGAACTTTCCGGCCTGCAGGAAGATTTCTCTGTCGAAGAACCATTGTTGAATTTCACTATAAACAACGAAGCAGATTGCTACCAGTGAACGTCGAACTAGACCAAACCACTGACAGATCCAAGTTCAAACAGAAAAATTTGGCAGTTCCACTCTCTATGAGCATGGCTCTAGCACGAGCCAAACCGATTGACCAGGCCGATTTGTTGTTCATTCATCAACTCAAAACCTTGTTCGCGTATAGCTCACCGAGCTGAGCATGACTTGAGCACGAGCAGAGTCATATTAGCTGAATACAGTTGCTTGGTAAAGTTAAAGATCCTAACCTTTACTCCATAATTTTGATTTAGAAAATCAATTTCCTCAAACTTGTAGTGATCTTTTCTGTAAAATCAAATTTTAAAATATGAATTCTTTGGAATTATGCAGCAAATTGTCTCCTTTCCCAGCCCAGGCCATTGCTCGCTATGGAAAAAGACACAGATTAAACAAACTGGGAGAAGTTTGCGTCCTCGAGTAGCCCAAGAATCTGCTTGTGGCTGAAGTGACTTTATCAGAAGATCAAGATCTTCAAAGCTCGAAAGGATGACGCATGAGCCAGTTGATCTTGTTTAGATCATACTCCTGATCCTGCCAAAACACGGCCCACTTGACTTCAGGTTTCCAAAGAAAAAACTGATATTCATGGCTGGAGATATACATAAGCTGGTTGGGGATGGGATCGGTGGTTTCAGCAGGAATTAAACCGAACCAGGAACGGGCCATACCAAAATCCTGACAGGAATCGAAACCAGCTGTTCCAAACCACCAATTCACCTATTTTTTAATAAATTTAAAATTTTAAGCTTTTTATATGTTTTCTGATTTGAAATAGTTTAACATAGAGTCGTGGCTCTCCTAGTTAGGGGGTGGACTAGAAAGACTCTTCAACTGGGGAAGGTCATGAGTTTGATACCCAAGGGCATGCACATCTGGTGATGTGCCCAACCCGAGGTTTTAGTTTAAACTAGAGTTGGGTTTATGCTTCGGACCTGGTCTTGTGGAGCTATGATGGTGGATACTAGACATGAGTGGTTTTAGGCAAACTGAAAGCAGGATGAGGAAGGCAATTATCATATTGTTGATAGATTTTCTAAGATGACTCACTTTCTTTCCTGTCACAAGACGGATGACGTGGTACATATAGTTGATTTATTCTTTAAAGAAATTGTATGGTTGCATGGAGTTTAAAGAGCATTGTATTGGACAGAGACATTAAATTCTTTAGTTTCTTTTGGAAGACTCTTTCGAAGAAACTGGATACATGCCTTCTATTTAGTACCACATGTCACCCCAAACGGATGATCAAACTGAAATGGTAAATCAAACACTGGTGCGGTGTTGAGGGCCACCATCTAGAATAACCAAAAAGAGTGGGACATGTACTTAGACCAAGCTGAGTTTGCATACAATTGTAATGTGCATAGTACTACCCACCGTTCTTCATTCATATGGGTTCAATCCTATCATGCCACATGATTTTACACCACATTTAATTTTCAAACCACAGTAATAGAGAAGACCTACACAAAGTTGAGTCCATCAAGAAATTTTATGGTAAAATATGCAGATTGATGCAAATAATGCAAAGCTTTAAAAGACCATCAACCATGCATGGAAGCAAAATACGTCACCAGAAACTAGGATTGAATTGGTACCGGGCTGGTTCTAGTTCAGAACCGCAAGTCTTAAGCCACTCGAAGCTTAGAAAATCATTAAAAAACTAAAAACTAAAAAAAAAAATAGAGGACATCCAGTTCTGGTTTGACAGAAGGTAGAATTGGGGGGTCTAGTTCTAGGTTCATTTGAGCAGATTCTGGTTCCAGCCGGTTTCTAGCCCGGTGCACTTATGATTGGAACTGCCAGTCCAGTTCTAAGCCGGGATCAACCTATTGACACCCTTTTCCCAACAAGATCTTCCTCGATTCTGGTTAGCTTCTTTAGCTCAGAAAAGAAGGAAATTTAGTTGCAACTAAAATCAAGCTTTCTCTCACACTAACCGAGCTTAGCAATCGACACGATTGCAAGCAAGCTCTACTCAACTTGTTAAGCAAATGCTCACCTTGAGTTCGATCGGGCCTCAGTCTTCAGGCTTGAGATCGAGCTCGTTGAGCTTGATAGGTTCGGTGGTGGATCTAGAATTTTTCAGTAGGGTGAGGCAAATAGCCTATTCAACTATTTAAGGTGGAGCAAATTATGTGCAATAGTCATGAATTCAGTCACTTCCTGTAATTTTTTCGTTGAGATTTCAAATTTCAGGTCCTCAATGTAGTTTGCTAGGATCTTTGAGCTCGTAGCAACTAAGATTGACTTGATTAAACTCATGTCAAGATTGAGCTCGATTGTGCTTATGAATTTGCACACACACTACATAGTGATTGAATCCAACCCACCACTAAAGATGCTTCATGATTGCTTTTCAAGGACATGTATATAAAAACGTTATTTATTTTTTCTTAAAAAATCTTAAATTATATATATATATATATATATTAAGAAAGATAAACTCGTTTACTTTTGATATGTTCATTCATTGTTTTTAAGTGGTATAAATATAATTTATATATTTTTTAAAGTTTAAAAAAAATATAACGAACATTGTTATTATACTTATTACACACGAAAGTAATGAATTGACATGTCACTGATGGATAGGGTCCACTCACTCACTCACTCACTTTCACCCACGAACGTGCACACACACACACACACACACACACACACACACATATATATATATATTCCCTCCTCAGGAGTTTTTTAATTTGAATTCAAAAGAATGAACCTTGCAACATGAACTTTCCGTCCTGCAGGAAGATTTCTCCTGTGAAGAGCAATTGTTGAATTATAATATAAACCACAAAGCACATTGGTACCAGTGAACGTCGAACTGGACCAAACCACTGGCAGATCCAAGTTCAAATAGAAAAAAATGGCACTTCCACTCTCTATGAGCGTGAATCTGGAGTCCTGAACTCCTGCACTGATCCGCAGCCTTCTAAGGCCGGTAAACAAGCTGAACGAAACGACCATGGCCGATTTCTTGTTTGTTCACCAACTCAAATTCTTGTTCCAAACCGCCAGTTTGATTTTTTAATAATTTTTAAAAGATTAATTTTTTTCTCCAGTTTTCAATAGTTTGAAACTCAAACCGAAACTCAAAAAAAAAATCAATGGTTTCAGACCCGAATAAAAACCAACTCAGTCCTGATTTGGTTCTGTTTCATAGTTTCTAGAGAATTGGAACCAACAGTTTGAAATGGCGAGAACCGCTCATATCTAGAAGAGTGGAAGCAGTACTCGAGGTGCGCCTTCCTTGCAAAGATCTCAAAGTTTTGAGGTTTTTCAGCGGAAGTGGCAGTTTCATGTTCCAAATCGTGTTAGTGTGTCTTATTCAACCTGAATGCGACCTGATTTTGTTGTGTCACTTCAGGTGGATACGAACATAAAACATGTCTAAGCTTGTCGGATTTTCGATTCCTCAAGAGAGATAAGATCAGGTCATATCGTGTCATTACATACTAGTGCCATAAACAAGTGAGTCCAAAGTCGTGTTGCTTTTCTTGTGTTGTTCTGGATGGACTTTGAACGTGACAACAAATCTGAAACAAAAACGGATAGTCGGGTCATACAATGAAGATTAATGCTGAATGCTTTTAGCTTAAAAAAAGAGTCATGGCTCTCCTAGCTAGGGTGTGGGATCGAAAGAACCTTCAACTTGAATGTCATGAGTTTGATACCCGGAGCATGCTAGCAAGGGGTCGGCGCAAGGGGTGGGCCTAACCCGAGCTTACCATGAAAGAGAATTTCTTTTTTAGGAATTAGAAGACTTGGTTTTGGTTTTGTTTGGTGGTTTTCGCATGGAATTTGCCTCGAGTTTTATTTAAACTAGAGTTGGATTATGCTTTGGCATAAATCACAAACAATATACAAGGACAAAGCTGTAAAAGTCAAGTTTATTGTATATCAATACCTAAACGATTCGGGTATATATATCACATTTAAACTTTTATCAACCGTATCATATCATATCAAAACTTAGATTCTTGATATATGTTGATGTTTTACTTCATTTTCCTCTAATCCTTTTATAGACCCTTTGAGGCATTAATAGGTAAGTCGTCCTTAACTTTAATTGTACATGTATCCTCGGGATATATTAAAAAGTAGGGTCGTACGACTCCTTTTTTTGTTGATTACGAGGCTAACCAATGGCCCACTTTTTTTTACTTAATTAAATTGAGAGAGACCCCAAATTGGGTCAACTATCTCTAATCTGAATCCATTAGTTGGATTATGTGTGTTTGAGTTCTATGGAAGGTGGAACCATAACCGAATAGATCAGTGGGTTTAGAACCTGCACTCGAACTGCAAGAATCCGTCCCTCCTGCACTGTGTAAGATCTTTTTAGAAATTAATTAAATAAAATTTAATGTATTTACTAAATAATTATACGTAATCCTTAAAATATTATATTTACTTATATATATTGTGGAGCGGGTCTGCACTTAACCCATCAAGCCGACCCACATGTGACATGAAATAGAGGCAGACACGTGGTAGGTTCTCAACCCGCTGCAATCGGGTTGAATCGGCTGTTGGGTACTCGTGGGTCGGGTTGTAATTGCCATCCCTACATACAGGAGCATGGCTACTTGACCCTGGGCTGTTGGGTCACTTCTCCAATGTGCCACGCAACAACCCGCTCATTTACAAGAAAATGGCGTGAGAGGGCACAAGAAAATGCCACGCACCTGTTTGCTTCTCCTGGCCCCCCCAATGCAAAAGCTCCCTGACGGTAGACCTTATTTCCACCGATTATCGGATGCGGGGTCTATGGCTCCTTTTATATACAGACAGTCCCCACCATTAGACTTTCCTATTAAGCAAAGGGCAATATTTCAGCACCCATCTCAACGGCAGGGTGTTCTAGTACCGCTTCTGCTGGTGGGGAGTTCGACTCCGAGAAGGTGCATGTGTGTGTTTTAAGGCCTCTTCTTGTAACAAAAAAAAAGAACAATATTCTATAAGAATGTCGGTAAAGCTGTTAGAAAGGCCCACAAACAAGCCATGTTCATGCATCCTAATTTACCTTATTATAAAAGAAAATAAGGGCTTTTGACTTACATTAAATAGTGAATAATATCAAAATATTTCTCTATCACATAACGCATATGCTGAAGAAGCTCCTTGGGGTCTAGATGTATGACAAAGTTTGTGACTTTTGAAGGATGAGTTTAACTTGAAATGATCTCCAAGAGTACTTGACACGATTGCGAAGGAAGCTCTTGTTAGTAAAGAACTTAAAAAATCACAAAGAGTGGAGAGAATGTTGACAAAAAGCTCTTATGCTGATGGAATATGATTGACAATTAGTATGATTTGTAAATGGGCCAATGCTTTGATGTTTTGAGGATGTCAACGAGAAGTTTGTGTCGTTGTTTATAGTGGTATGTATTATTATTTTGCCAAAGCATGCACTCATTTCTTAGTGTTAACAGTTTAAGTGATCCATAATGATGATATTTTCCATTTATTATTTTGCCAAAGCATGAACTCATTTCTTAGTGTTAACAGTTTAAGTGGTCCATAATGATGATATTTTCCATTTAAAAGATTACATATACATACACACATACTTCTATACCTATATACACATATATATGAATAAATGTAAGTACATACATATATATACATATATGTACGTATGTAGGTAGAATACTACTCAATAAGGACCCTTAAGATGCCATGGAGTTCTACCACAAGGTTGTTTAAATACATCGAAATAAAAAGAGAGGTTTCAAAGCCAAACATCTAACAACCACTGTTACAGTGGTACCGGTGGATGATGGAGGTTTGCTTATACTGGTGCGCATTGGTTTCATGAGAGGAGGAACTATAACCAATAAGAGAACCCTGGGTTCGGTTGTGTTCAGGGACCGGTTTGGTTTGGGTTCATGCCCAGTTTGTATATGTATCTTTTAGGAGAAGAGCTAATCATTTTTATTTTTCATGCCCAGTTTGTTGAATTTTTTCTCGCCCGTTTTCTTTATTTAATTAATTAAACTTTGATGATATTATACTGAAGGTTTCTCTTTCTTTTGATCTAGAAAAGAAAGATGGGCACCCAAACAGGTCCCCATTTCAGAGGTCAAAGAAGAAGAGAGTTGACGTGAGTTCCTTTTTCATCGAAAACATTCATTTATGTCCATTCAAAGCTTGCAGGGTCTGCCCATTTCGTCAATTATGGCAACCACAAAAGTCCCTTTGAAAAGGGCTCCTCCATACCTCATTCATGTATGCACGTCACAGAGGCTTTCTAGGTTCGTAGCATTGAATTTGTATGTGATATATATAGATATAGATATAGATATATATGTATAGAGAGAGAGATCACTCACATACCACTTCTACCCACTCATTGTTTTTGGGTGGTATTAGGGTAAAAATAATTTTTTCACACTTTTTTAAAGTCCTTTAAAATTATAAATTGTATTTATACTACCTAAAAGCATGTTAGAGTGGAGGATCCAATTTTTTTTCTCTCTCTCTCTCTCTCACACTCATATATGTATATATATATATAGAGAGAGAGTCTTATATGCATAATTTTACATAAATACTTTTATCATTTGTTTTTATTAGATTAATGATGAAGATTTGAATTGATTTGTATTGAATGCAAAGTATAAAAGTATTTAATTCAAATCTTCACCTTGTTTTGAATGTCGGCACCTTCTTTTGATCAGCGAGACTGAATCGAACTCGGTTTCGGAAGAAGTTGCTTTCAGAGCCATGACAATCTGAGAGTAATTGCAAGCACCATTCACGTATATCTGAATCTTTCCATTTACATCCATCAATGCAATCAAATTGTTAATGTATAGCATAACTACTCGGTACATAAAATTGGTATTAATAATCTTTCCATATCAAGTGGTTGTTCCTCAACTCAAGGATCTTGTGGGTTGATCATTTTTGAGCTTGTTATCCGAATATCAGTAGAGTTAGATGAGCTGAACAAGAGATGCTTGGTGTAAATTTTTTCATATGATTTCTTTTTGTGACATGTTTCCTAAATTTGATGAGAAAAAATTGGTTTTACCAAGAAAACCAAAACCATAAAGAAAGACCTAATGCCTCTCTCCCTTGCATTATGGCATCTCTAATTTACAACTAAAGTTGATGGTTTTTCTACATATTAGAAGTGGTTCTTGGATTTAAACTCTAATTTAAGATGGGAAACTCATTGGATCCACCACGAATCCAACCTAATTGTGGCTTACCCACCCAACTTAAATTGGAGTCCAATTGCATCATGGTATCGGGCTAAAGATGCAGTTCTGGGATCCAATTGCATAAGGTCCATTCTTTCTCCTCCGTCGATCTCTGCCCTTTCTTGGCGATAGACGGTAAGATTAAGAAAAGAATTGCTCATATCACACACACACACACACACACACACTGTGAGTGTGTTTGTGTGTGAGAGAGATGTATCCCCTAGCGGTTTTCGTCTAGCTGCTAGCGGTTTTCCTCGGTATGAATTAATTTACCAGGCTCATGTGCTGGTGGACCCGGTGAAGACGGATCCGGTGCTTGTCAGTCCAGTATCTCTATTTAAATTAAATGTTTTAATAAAAATTTATTCTTTCTCAAGAAACAGATAGAAAAACTGAAAACAGGTCGAGACATGTCTCATATCCAGTTCTCCGGATCCAAGTCCTTTTGGGGGTGTTTGATTGCAAGGGCCTACAGTGACAGTTATGCAGGCCCAACCTCATAATCAACACTCCTAAGGCCCCAGTATCAAGAAATGGGTCTTATCATGCGTACCATGATCCATATCCAAAACAATAAAAGAGCATTAAATTAGACACTGAAAATACATTTGAAGAGCGTTTCTTCTGGTGTAAAAGATTGTAAATTTCAACATTTTCTTGTTGGAAATGAATAAAAAGATATTCAGGTTTAGCTCCCAGTTCTGATGGGTTTGACGCCGTCCTGGGTCTGGGTCGGTGTCTGTTCCATTCATCCCCATCGGTGGACACATAAGACAGGAACGATTGATTTTGGTCCTTCACCTGATCGATGCACACCTTTTTATTGTGAACGGGGTCCATCTTTGAGAGAGTGGGGGGTCCCCAAGGTGGCCACTTTTGAGAAAGAACCAAAACTAGAGTAGTAAATAAAGTTGCTTGGTAGATGGAGAGGTAACGATAATAAATTACAAAATCCTTTACTACCAAATTATTTATTTGACAAATAAGCAACCCGATAAAAGTTTGGGTGTTTCTGCAAAATCTAACTCGAATATATATATATATATATATATATATATATATATATATATATATGAGGTATTATTAAATGCTAAAATCCTATTTTTACTCAAATATACTTAAACATCTACATAGTTAGATTAGCATGATCAATAATAAAGATTTAAACTAAAAGTATTGTTATATTTTTATACTTTATATTTAATACATTATTTATATTATTCATCTCAAAAATAAAATAATTGAAATGATAAAATAGATTTGAGCATTTACCACTGCCTCACACACATGCATACACACATACATATAGAATACAATATACAATGCACTTTTGTTATTTTTCATGCACATAAATATAATAAGGTTGTGTTCTATGTTTTCACATATCTTTAAAATATCTTCAATAATATTCATACCTAAAAAAGCAAAACTATCTAGCTACTATACTTTTGTGTCTTTCTCTCGATATATATATATGTATATATATGCATGTATATGCATATAAAAATAAAAAGCCCAATATACCTAAGTGCGATAAAAAAACAAAAATGCATATGTATATCAAGTATAAAACCAACCAAACCTTCACATTAGGTCATCTATCAAGTAAGGATATAATGTGATATATATATATATATATATATATATATATATATATATATATATATATATATATATATATATATATATATATAAGAAGCTTGGTATATGTTAGTAATATCATATACTTAGTATATGCTCATATCTAAATAAATTTCAATCATTTCATTGTTCAATTTAAAATGAATGGTTAATATTTTAATTTTAAAATTAAAAAATAACTTATACTTTTTGTAAGTGTATTTAATAAAAAATATAATTTTTTAAATTTAAATTTTGTATATATGTATATAATGATGAAAATAGGAATAGAGTCAGGGTCGACTGCTTTGGATCCAAAAATGAAGTGACCCACCCAACCCGATTTGCTAGCGTATTGAAAAAGCATGTTATCTGCTTACGGTAAACGTAGACGAGGCTCTCTCTTTACGTAGACCTTATGAAAGGGTGTAAGAGGCGATCTTTTAAAGTCTGTTAGATCTGCACTCTGCAGAATTATTTCTGACATCCTTTGTACCAATAAATTGAGAAATAAAGAAAAGCCACGCTTGCGCTCTTTTCTCTCTCCTCGTTAAGACGCACAGAGTGACGCGGACTCCCTCCTTCTCTCAGAGGTACAGAAAGAGGCCGCGGGAGCGATCGGCAAATGTGTGACTCCCGCCATCTCTTTAATGGCTCTCAAGGGAGAGGAAAATCCACGGGACGAACGGAAAAGCCTAACCTCACATCCTCTACGTGAAACCCTACCTTCTTCTTCGTTGTCTTTCTCTTTCCCAGCTCGTTTTCCGTTCGCCCAAGCTATGGATCTCTTTCTGTAGCTCCTCTGGTCTATCTTTTTCTCTTTGTCTTCTCTATGCTTTCGTTTCTCTATCTGTCCTTCTGTCTCTATCCCTGTTTCCCTTTCTCTCTCTTATCTGGTTTGAAGCTGAACGAAAATGTGGAAGAGAAGGTCGTTATTGTTGCTCTTCTTTGCGTTTTTTCTGATCTTTCCGTCGGATGCTGGACTGGATCTTCGTGCTCACCAGATTCGAGCACGGCAGACGAAGTTCATTCTAGGTATGAGCTTCAGATGATCGTTTGATCTCTTTGTCAATATTTTCTTTTAATCATTTTCCGCTTTGTTGATCGTCGTCTTACGTTCGAAGGATTTAGCTGGGTCCGAGAGGTTGATATTTGTTAAAACGCGGGATGTTTTTGGTCATGTGGATTATGAATGGACTGGATTGAATCTTGTCGTATTGTGTTCGACGTTGTTTATGAGGTTGATCTTCGTTTGATGTAGCTTTTTCGGGTTAGTTTTCCTTTTCGGTTTTTGAGTTTTTGAGCTTGTTAGAAGTTGGGCTTTCTTTCCTTGCTCACAATGTGAAAGCCCCCGGCTTGAATCTCCGCGCTTTTATTTCAACCTTGTTAATGACGTTGATCTTCGTTTCGTCTAACTTTTCGAGTTCGTTTTTCTCTTTAGCTTTTGATTTTCTGAAATTTCGCTGTTCTGTTTTTGCCTTTTCCTGCTAGATGTTGGAACGGAGTAAACCGGAGCTTGATATGTTGGGCCTTATTTTTTATTACTTGTTTAATTTTTAGACTGGTTTTGATGTTAATGTTAGAAATGTCCTTTTTCTTTTCCGTGTTGTCGTTTCTTAGATTTGTTTTCTGTCTTTGTGGTTTATATTCTTTAAGAACTCTGTATTTTCGGTTGAGGTATTGCATAGACAACAGCGTAGTGGATAAGATCATAGTGATCTTCTTGGTTTCAACTTCACAATAATCAAAATATGTGCTTTTTGTCTCGATTGATGCTAAGTTATACCCTGTATTTAGCGGTGAATCGGGTATTTCTTAGTTTTCAACGGAAACGATACACAATTTTGTGTTTTTCTTGTCTTGAGACGATATTAATGTGGTGGGATCACTTTGGGGAATTAGCTGTATCCTGTGTTTAGGCGGTGACTCAGGTAGAGAGTGAAATTCAATGTAAGATGGCGGAATTCTCTCGTGATATTGTTTCAGCAATATTCCTTCCGAATTTCAGCTTTAACAATTATCCTTTTCTTTAAGGTTTTGTTTTCAGGAAATCATATTGTTTATGATGGTTCCGTTTCCATTTATCTGATGATAGCCATCAAGATCAAGTTGCTCTTTGTTTATTGTTTCTTTCAGCTTCTGCGGTAGTAGCTTCATCATGATGGAATTTGTGATGTAGGGGATGCGAATTTGGCACCTTTGGCTTCGACAGTTCTGCTGTTCACCCCTGATGCAATATCAGCTTCTTATCGGGAAGCTTCGGATTCAAATGCCTCTCTTATATTAGCAGAACATAGAACCAAGAGACCTGATATTCTTAATGGATTTAAATGGTATCGTGGAGGATGGGATTTCGCCAATAAGCACTATTGGGCTGTAAGTCTAGTATTTCTTCCCCGTATTCTTTCTACTTAATATTCTTATGAATCCTTGTTGACTTCTGCTTGGAATTGTATCTTCAATATCTTATGATGCAACCTAATCCACAGCTACGTATCTCACTTCTAGCAAAATTTATCTTTCTGGAGTACATAAAAGAATCTCATGGTCGTTTCATGGTGCAATGGAATTTGGGACCTGAAAGTGGAAACTTCTAGAAAAGAACATACACACAAAAGAAAGGGCAACTTCCATTTGCATCCCTGAGCATCCTAGGATGTCACTGAAACAGTGACTATGGCCCAAAAATGGAGGCTTGTGTATTGAATAAAATCTTGGAATATCTTGACATACAAAGCTTTAATTGGACAACAGCATCAACTTGGATGATGTAGTTGGACAATAGGGCGCCATCTTGTTCATCGATTTGATTCCACTCAACTCGTATTGCTTCCGGATGGCAATCTCTAATATCATATGTTTCTATTCCTTTTTGCTCTTTGTGTATTCCCTGGTTGTTGATGTTGGATTAGTTTATGTATGCACTTGGATGGTTTGTTCATTCTTTATCTTACATGTTTATGGTTTAATGAATCCACTACAGTCATTTTGTCTCCATTTCTATGTGCCAATGTGCTAAATATAGTTTCAGATCGGGTAACATACTTGGTACTGATATTCATTTTATTGTGCCGTATCATATGTTGATAAAGAAAATCTTTTAATATTAAAAATCCCAAAATAATAAATAGTAAAAATAAAATGCAGTATGGAAGTACCATAGTATGCAATGCTGTACGTATGGATACAATACAATACGATATACATTGACAAGTAGGTGATCAGATACCTGAATTGTATCAATCTAGCCCCTGGCTTACAACATTATCGTATCTTGTGAATCTTGCGATGCATTATTCTATCTGTAAAATTGGCATGGACAATTCGGTGAAGTTGTTGGCATGTTGCCATTTTCTATGTAACCCTGTTTGTGTGTGACCTCATCAACATATGTGATATTTGCTTTTCTCTTGAGCGCTAACAGAAAATTGAGGGTGATCATCTCTTTATTTCTCTCTCTCTTTCATGTTAATGATGCTAACTTCCACACAGTCTGTTGGATTTACAGGTGCTGGCTGTTTTATTGTTGGATCAATATGGCTCATTTCTTTTGGATTGGCTTTGGTGTCAATTTATTGCTTTAAGTGGAAGATTCATGCTTGGGGAAAGAACTACTGGAGATCAAGATGGATTTGTTTGTGGTCACTTTCTATCTTCACAGGGCTTGCCATGTAATCTCCTGAACCTCTAGGAGCTTCATTGTCTCTTTCTTGTCTAAATTATCGACTAATGCACTAGGCATGTAGTTGCAGTGTGTTTTATATGGAACATATATTTTATGTCCAAAGGCTGTTTGGTTTCTGTACTGCTAACTAGTGCCTTATGCTATCTCTTGTTCCTTATTGGCAGAATTGGTTGCATCCTTCTTTCTGTTGGGCAGGACGGATTGCATAAAGAAGTATCACATACCCTACGTTTTGTTGTAAATCAATCAGATTTTACTGTCCAGAGCCTTAGAAATGTATCTGTGTATCTTTCTCTTGCAAAGACTGTAAATGTTGATGAAGTTTCGCTTCCACCTGATGACCAGAGTGAAATTGATAAGATAAATGGTGAATTAAGTAATGTTGCAAACATGATTGAGGAGAAAACTGCTGAAAATTCTGAAAAAGTGCAGAAAGCTCGCACTGCTGTGTAAGATTTGATAACTCAGTCTGATAAGAATTATTCTGTTATGCTCTTATCTACAATCTTTCTTTCTTTTCTGTTGCAGGAAATGCACATTGCTCATAATGACGATAATTATGCTTCTATTGTCTGTGCTTGGTCTATGTATGTGCCTTACATATCCTTCGTTATTTGACATGTTCAAGTATTGTTATTGTTAATATTTCGCTTTTACAAGCATAACTGAAGTTAGCCAAAGTTACTACAAACTTGCAAGTCCTGCCACATTTTGTTTTGCATCATCCAACTTTATTTCTCTTTGTTCTCTGCATTGTAAGCTTATCAGCATGAATGCCTTCAGGACCTCTGTTAATGTTTCATATCTTCCCCTCTATACTCAGCCTTTGTTGGATCCTGCATTACACTGTTAAATAGGCTTGTAAAATTCTATGGCACAGATATCCAGAATTTGGCAGTAAAATTTGTGTAAAAGCACTCTTTATGATTTGCCAAATCTCAACAGGCATCTCTACCATATAGCCAGGTTTTCTTTAACTGCTTCATTGCCAGGCCATAATAGTTGATCTGCAGAGTGTGCTTTATGTCATTGATACACTACGACATCAAGTAATTTGTATTGCTATCTTACAAATGGTGTTTTCTTGTACTGGATCTGTTTGCAGTGCTCTCCATTCTCAGATACCGCCATACTATGTTCATGTATGCTTTCTTTACTATTTTTTCATTTTACCATTTCCATATTTCATTTCTAATCTACTATATAATTCCTCTTCACATATTTGTTTTTTTCCAGTTTTGTGTTGATTGGCGGGCTTCTTGTAGCAGTCACCTTCATTGTCTGCGGAGTTTTTGTCATCGCTGACAAGTAAGAGCCCTTTTACCATTTTCAATCGTTTGAATGTGTTTATCATTTCATGATTACTGTGCAAGATGCAGTATTCAAACAACGCTTGAACATAGTTGAGGTTCATGGGGCCTAAAGGCCCTAAACTGTCACGCTATTAGAGAAGCTAGAGCATCAAACAAGCATGGAATAATGTTGTATGTAACCAATAGTTGTTGCATAACGTTCTTCCTAGAGAGAGTCCTCTTCCTCAATACAAGAGTAACCAATACTTTAAGACGTACAAGAGTAACCAATACTTTAAGATGACGTAGGAAAACTGAAACGTGCTATTTTTACTATTAAGAGGCTGCTTATTCTTATTCTGGAGTTACAATTCACTACGGTACCTCTATCCATACTGTGCCTATGCATGACGGTTACTTGATGCAACTTGGTGTTACTCGGAATAATTTTTTCTTCATTTTTACTTGATTCTAAGCATCACATTGTCTTAAAAATGCCTTTTTCTCAGAGCATAACTAGTCTTTCAACATCTCAGAGATATTCACACACAGATTCTTGGTTTTATTATTTATGCTTTGATTTATTTCAGTTCTGTCACAGACACCTGTGTTTCTATGAAAGAGTGGGTTGACAATCCCAACGCCAAGAGTGCTCTTAGCAGTATTCTTCCATGCGTTGATGGGAAGACTACCAATCAAACACTATACCGGAGCAAGGAAGTCATTTATCAACTCGTAAATCTTGTAAATACAGCTATAAACACTACAGCGAACGCCGATGTACGTCCACACCACCCACATTATTACAATCAATCTGGTCCGCTGATGCCTATTCTTTGCTCACCTTTCGATTCTAGTCTGGCTGATCAGCAGTGCCTCCCTACAGAAGTTTCCTTCACGAACGCCTCACAGGTAAATTCTCAGAGCTTGTTCATGGGCGTATTCAAAATGATCACTTTCTGGGAAATAGTTCATGTAGTCCTGGATTCATACCTACCCCTGGCTAGGTCACCAGTAAGCCTCTTGTTCACTAGGTGTATACAAGTGATTACTTTCCTGAATATAATTCATGTGGCCTGGACTAAAAGCAGCGGCAACCCTGAACCTGCTAGGTAACTTGTAAGGCTCTTACTGACTAGTAAATGAGAGGCTTCTCTTTTCGAAGCGAGCTTCCTGCCTATTGTAGAAACTAGTATAAGCTTTTAGTTACTCTCGGCCAAACCATATGCAGGTCTGACCTTGTAAGTTAAAGAACAGCCATGCTGCATTTTAGGCAATATGCGCATGTATATACCATGCACGTTCACGTGTATGAGAGTGCAAAATAACTTGCAATTCTCACTTGTGTCTTTACTGAAGATCAAGGCTTGACTTTGAATTGATGATGGTTCGGTCAACCTTTTCTTTTGTGGAGTTATAACATGGAGCATTTGTGTGTTTTAAGAAGCTGACAGCTTTAAACTGTTAAGGCTGGATCCTTGACTTGAGAGCCTATACTTGGCCCCAGAAAGAGTGAAACACTGACAGCTTTAAACTGTTAATGTTGTAAAAATTATATAGTATTGTAATATATGAAACGATTTTGTGATGTATCATATGAAAATATGATACGATATAGGTGCACGTATCGCAATAGACATGTATCACACCTGTATCACAATGTAATGTGTCACGATACACCCTGTATCGCACGATACATTGCATTACGATACTCAATGATTTTATGATTTTTTAATATTTTAATGTATCGTATCGTATGAGTATGATATGGTATAATTATCGAGTATTGGTGCCCTATACGATATGGGCACCGATACACTAATTACAACATTGGGTAGCGTAGCTAGTTCTCACTTCTCCACTTGGCCGATGAGCTGAATTAGGCTTTAATCTCCTAAGCCAACCACCTAATCTTAAGTGTAAAGTTTGGATACCAAAATATCTGCTCAAGAACTGGTTGTTCCATTACCTGAAACCAATTAAAAACGCCCTTTCATTTATTTAGGGGAGTCGTTTTGCTTCATTTTCCTTAAGATCCCTTGTCTATGTTGAATTGTCTGTTGATTGTATATTTGTGCTGATGCTTCTGCTTCTTATTTCATGTTTTAGATATGGCAAAATTACACTTGCATGGTTTCTCCATATGGTCTGTGCATCACCCCAGGAAGGGTGACCCCATACCTATATCAGCAGTTGGTAGCAGCTGTAGACGTTAGTTATGCTCTCGATCACTACGCTCCTTTCCTTCTCAGCCTACGAAACTGCAATTTTGTCAAGGAGACTTTCAACACCATCACAACGAAATACTGTCCTCCTCTCGAGCATCGCCTCAAGCTGGTAATCTCCGGGCTGGTGCTCATTTCTGTCGGTGTACTGCTTTGTTTAGTTCTGTGGGTGCTATACGCAAACCGCTCCCGAAGGGAGGAAGTGTTTGTTGAAATGCCGGTGGTCAAGGCACCAGCAACCAACCATATTGCTAATGAAGCAGAGGCTTAATATCATATATACAGTTCGAATTATATAATATTAGAGTGTTAGTTTAGCAAAGTATGCCCATGTTGGGCGAAGGCCCAAGGGCTTAGCATAGGAGGAACAACAGGTCTCGACTATGGAACGGTAAACCCGATTCAAATTCGCCGTTATATATTTTGTATATTCTGAAATCCCGTATGTGCTCGGTGATGAGGGGCCTGGCCTAAGAATTTTACTTTAACATGTGTATTTTTTGTTGTCTTAATGATGTAATGAGACGGTGTATACGGTATATGCCCATTACGAATAAGGTAAGAGGAATTTTTAGATGAATACTTCACTATGAACTTCTATCACATAACGTCATTCTCCCTGTGATGATCTTGATGAGTTTGATTTTTCATAAATTCGATTTCACTGGACCCAGATTCCTCCCAAACTAAGAACTGCGTCAATTCATCTAATCTTGTGTGATTGGGATACAACAGATGTAGCCTAACTTGGAGCTCTGAGCGAGAGATGAGCTGCTTGCAACATGGCTCATCTCTCCTTGTGCTGAGTTCATTATGGCTCGGATCAGGAGCCTACTGGGGTGAGTTGGGTGTGTCTCTGTTGATAAAATGTGAACGCATTGTGCTCATTTCAGCTGTGCTCGACTAGGCTCATGTAATTGCTTATATTAGGACTCCATTTATATATGTTACAAGATAAGGTGTACGTCTTCCATGAGTCGAGAGTTCTATCAGCTGTTCTCATCGTCGGGTAGGAAATCCATTGGGTATTAACATTAAAATTACTACTTTTAGTTGGCTATTGATATCCCATCTTTCGTTCAATGCACATGAAATTGCCCTGGATCTCATATAATGAACTGGTTCAAAATGCGAGATACGTAAGAATGCTTCGTGGGTATATTTTCTTGCACATTTTCAAATATTATGTATTGTCTTAAAGTTAACTTTTTGAAAAATAACGATGACGAAATGATAGTAAATATCAAGTTAAATATTGGTCACAGGATATCTGCTAGTTTTCTAAGACACATCATCAAAGTGAATTGTCGTTTGTAACAGAGGATGGAGGAGGTAGGGCTGGTAAACGAGCCCAGGGAAGCTGCATGCTGTGGTGGTCTTCTATATTAGGTGTCTGATCACCATGTGTAGGTCTCATATCTAAGATTTTTGAAATATTTGCTGATGTAGACTGTTGTGTCTAATAATAAAGAATAATACTTTATTATAGAAAATCTATGCAAATTACATCACCAGTGACACCCACCTTAGGGTGCGGTGTTACGCGTCTTTCTAGGTCTTTATTATATATATATATATATATATATATATATATGAGGAAATGCAAATATTTTATGGATGTGAAATACAAACATACCTCACCTAAAATACAAGTATAGTACCTCAATCATGTACCTCACTTCAAAAAAAATTCTTGAGTATGCTATTGTGCATGACCAACCCACAAACAAGCAACACACCGATGGACGAGCCATAATGTGCCACAACCGGGCTTATTTTGTAGCGTAGGCTCTCTCTCACAAACAGACAAACACACACCCTCCTTGCAAAGAATGGTGAAGGCTCTCTCTCAGAAACACACACAGAGAAAGACAGTCCATGCATGCCTACTATCACTTGACTATGAACGTTAGCGAAGAATGATGAAGTCTCTCTCTCTCTCTCTCTCTCTCTCTCTCTCTCTCGCACACGCACAGATACACACCCCTTGCATTCCTACTGCCACTTGACTATGGACGTCAGCAAAGAATGACGAAATGTCTCTCTCTCTCACTCTTTGCATTTCTACTATCACTTGAGCATGGCAAAGAATGATGAAGGCTCTCTCTCTCTCACACACACACGCATACACACTCTTTGCATTTCTACCATCACTTGAGCATGGACGTTAGCAAAGAATGATGAAGGCTCTCTCTCTCTCTCACACACACACGTAGGGCAAGATACATGATAGGCTCCATGCTACGTGTAAAGGAACAAGAGTCGATTATTAAAGTGCTATGTCCAGTATACGGCAACAGGTTACAGGCGCATGCTTGTCCCAGTAAGCCACCTCCATGATTTTGAATCCCAATTTCCCTTTCCTCCTCTGTTGCTGTAGCTTTCGTTCTAAAGTAGAAAAAGAAGACCCAAATGAGGCACCACGCACAGCTACATCTCAAATGAAAGGTGAGGAGAGGAGAGCTCCATACTCCATCGTCTCTCGTGTGCAAGTTACAACTACTGATGCTCATGTTCATGTGAATTAAGTCAAGCCAGGAAAGTCTCTCAAATGTATAAACATCATCAACTTGTGTGACCGTCTGAGGTATAAAGAAGAGCAGTGGCTGACTTAGAAAATCTAAAAGATAAAAAAATGAGCATTTCTTTCAAATTTATAGCATGAATGCATGGCTTCCACTGGAGGGTCGTTAAAACGTCACTATGTAGGAGTTTTGGATTAATGCATTCTCCTCACTCAAATCTTGGAGAATATTTGAAAGTAAATATAGCCCACGGTGAAATTCAGAGGCTATAAGAATAGGCACACTCTAACCTACGGGGGTATATTTTGAGTAATAGTCTCGCTTAGTAAACCAACCACTATAATTTTGAGATGTTCGTCTCTTACCCTAACGAGTTTTCTACTCTACAATGGTCCATATTTTGGCAAGGAGTCCTATCTCGAGGACGTATGCTACGCACTGTCAAGGTACGGCAAGAACCGTACAGGGCATGTACTTTGGCACTCATAGTGGTACTACAGATATGGGTTGGATCAAAATGGTCTTCTAGGGGACAAATTTTGGTTATTTTTAAGTCCTCAAGGTCTGCTCTTAATTTTTTTAATTTATTTTCTTATTATCTCATTCAAATCCAGTACAGTGAAGGTTATAACAACAATAACTAAGCCTTTTCTCATAATAGACGGGGTCAGCTACATGGATTCTTTGTTTCTACATATCCCTATCGTGTTCCATGTTAGCAATTAACTCACAATAAGCTAGATCATTCTTTATTATTTCTTTCCAACACTTTTGTGGTTGTCATTAGCTCTTTTAATACTTTCCAAATTTAGTTTTTCATACCTTTTTACTGGTTCTTCTTTCTATATATCCAAACCATCTTAACCGATATTCTCTCATTTTATCCTCTATTGGTGCCACTCCTAATTTGTTTCTAATAAACTCATTATGTATACGGTCTTTTCTTGTATGACCATTCATCCATATCAACATCTTTATTTCTGTCACAAACATCTTTTGTACATGTTGATGATTAACTACCCAACAGTCAGAACTATAAAGCATGGTAGGCCTAATTAATGCTCTATAATATTTACCTTTTAACTTTAATGGTATCTTCTTATCACAAAGAATACCTGATCCTCCTCTCCATTTTAACCAACCAGCATTAATTCTATGCGAAACATCTCCGTCAATTCTTTCATCACTCTGAAAAAATTGACCCTAGGTATTTAAAACTTTCCTTTTGGGGGATGTAATGTGTGTCAATTTTAATTTCTATATCCTCTGAGGTAACCAAATGATCAAACTTACATTCCATATATTCTATTTTTGTTCTACTAAGTCGGAGGCATTTGCTTTCTAATGCTTCCCTTCATAGTTCCAAATTTCTATTAACTTTTTCCTTAGACTCTTCCACTAATACAATGTCATCTGCAAATAACATACACCAACGCACTTCTTCTTGAATATGTATGTTAACTCATCAATCACCATTATAAATAAATATGGACTTAAAGTTGATCCTTGATGTAACCCAATATTAACTTCAAATAAGTATATCATTCCTTCATGAGTCCTCACACATGTTTTTGCACCATCGTACATGTCTCTTATAAGGTTAATGTATGTCAATGGGATACCTCTTTTTTCCAAAATTCTCCAAAGAACCTCCCTTAAGACCCTATCATAAGTTTTTTCTAGATCAATAAATATCATGTGAAGGTCTTTCTTTTTTGCTCTAAAATGTTCTATAACACGTCTCAAAAGGTGAATCGCTTCAACAGTAGATCTGCTTGACATGAATCCAAATTGGTTCTCTGTTGTACTTGATACTTGTCTTAACCTACGTTTTATAATTCTTTCCCACAATTTCATAGTATGACTCATTTACTTGATACCTTGATAATTCACACAATTTTGAATGTTTCTCTTGTTCTTATATATGGGTATAAGTTTACTCGCTCTCCATTCCTCGGGCATCTTTTGGTTTCTCCATATTTCATTAAATAGTCTTGTGAGCCAAGTGATTCTTATTTCTCCTAGTATTTTCCAAACTTCTATAGGAATATTATATGGTCCTAAAGGTTTACTATAGTACAGTGAAGGTTTTATATATATATATATATATATGTGGCATTTTAGGTTTGAGGAGCTAAGTAGTCAACACCTCGAGAAAGTCCTTAAAATATTGAAATAAAAATATTAAACATGATATAGGTTTTTAGCAATTAACTGCTAATATGATCCAAGATTAAGTTATATCACGTTTAAGAATTGATATAGCCGATCTCAGGACTAGAGTGGGAGAATGTTTGCTGCTTATCATTGTTGACATATATATATATATATATATATATATATATAGAGAGAGAGAGAGAGAGAGAGAGATTGTAATCTTATTTACGCTAGACTCTTCTTGATGATCTAGACGGTTTATCTTTAACGGAATAGTTCAAATTCAAAAAGAAAAAATAAAAACAGATTTTTTAAAAGTAAAAGTATAAAATACATTTTGTACTTTGTACTTTTTCTTCTTTTAATTTAATCATCCGATTAAAAAATTAAACGATCCAAATAGACAAGAACTGTCTAAAAATTACACATCCATAACTTGGGGATACATTTGTTAACTCCTATTAGGGTTTGAAAATCACACATGCATAACTTGCACTCATGGATTCTTCGTAACGTACGTTTGGACACAAATTTCCTTTAATATTTTTTATAAAAAAGGTAGGAGGGAAACCTATGCAAGAACCGTAAAAGTAATTCTCTCTCTCTATATATATATATGTGTGTGTGTGTGTGTGTGTGTGTGTGTGTGTGAGAGAGAGAGAGAGAGAGAGAGAGAGAGAGAGAGAGAGAGAGAGAGAGAGAGAGAGAGAGAGAGAGAGAGAGAGAGAGAACCTACTTAATCTAATGGGGATACATAAATGTGAAAGCTTGGTGCTTCCTATACAACCTGCACGATCAGTCAATTTTTGACTGGGGTCAATAGGCTTGGCCGGTTCCACCAGAATGTGGACCCTAACTAAATCGTGCCCTTGGTCCTGGTTCCAGTTCCTCGGTGATTCTGGTTTCAGTTTGGTTCTGATTTAGTTTGAAAAATCCATGAAACAAAGGTGAGAGTTTAGAATTGGAACAAAGGAACGACTAGGAACCAACTGTTCTAGAACACAGGCTCTGGTAAGTTCTTCGATGGGTGGAAACGACACCACAGGGGTTCCTACTTCTGGTTCGGTTCCGGCCTGTTCCAATGATGGGTTAGGGTCCAACCTACCACTCTGGGTCCAAACCTGCCACAGTCTGATCTCCTATGGGAAAGTTGACACAAAGTTTCTTATGGAAACTACAAACATTTTTTTTTCAGTAGAAGAAAGTTGGGACGCTTTCTGGGTTGGAGATCCAGTCCAATCTGATACTCATCTGTGTCCTTATTAGTCATGGTGATTGGCTATTTGGATGCAAATCAAACGTGAGATTGGTCCATATCCAGCTAGCTTTACTGATATAAACCGCCCATTGATGCTCGTACTCGGTGTATATGATCTCGTATTTTTTCACTTCTTTCATGTGAGAAGGATCAAATCAACCCTTTCTCTCATTCTTCTTTTAATCAACCCTTTTTTTAATGGACTAATTATACATATATATATATATATATATATATATATATATTAACTATCACTGGCACAATGGATAATTAGTCCATTAAAAGAAGAATGAGAGACAAAGGGTTGATTTGATCCTGGAGAGCGATCTCTCACACGGAAGAAGTGAAAAAATACGAGATCATATACATCGAGTACGAGCATCAATGGGTGGTTTATATCAGTAAAGCTAATTGGATATGGACCAATCTCACGTTTGATTTGCATCCAAATAGCAAATCACCAATTCATGCTCTAATCTTCTTAAAAATTTCAACCCTTCGATATTTAAATTAAAAAAAAGGTAGTACTAAGTGCATTTACCTATAAAAATACTAAAATACCTTTTGCTTTTGAAAATTTTAACCATTGATCTCACTTATTGAATGATTGAGAATGTTCATAAATGGATGCGTAATTGGATCTTGTTCACATTGGGATTGTTTTTGGGTGACATGAGTATAAGAAAAATACCTTTAATATATTCTCAAAGTTCCTTACAAATTTTGGAATTGTCACAAAAAAAACAATGAATGGTAGGTATTAGCTTGGGCAAGATTCAGTTTATATATATATATATATATACATATATTAAGTCCACTCACAGGCAGCAGGCCAATTACGAGAATTGACTTTTCCAAATATTATGCTGTTTAGGTACATTGTTGACCAGGAAAAGGTTTCGAAGATGGAACTGTGTTTGGATGAACAGGTCAAGAAAGAAGGGCTTTTTCTTTGGACCACAGCAATGTCCTTCTCATGCACCTACATCTCTGATCCTATTTATGTAGGCCCACGTCGTCTGTCTCTGACCCTCTATTTCTGTGTCATCTTCAACCTCTCTCAGCCCATCGCAGTTGTAAATGAAAATTAATAATAAAATAATTAATTCTTCAATTAATTTATGAAATTCACCCGAGAGAGAGAGAGAGAGAGAGAGAGAGAGAGAGAGAGGCACCTTTTTCGACGTGGGGGATACGCCACTACATAAAGTGACTGGCACAGTTGAATGAGGGGGGTCGAGTCTGGGGTGCAACTGGGCTCAGCATGCATTACTTGCATTTGCGGGTTCTGCATATGTACATTCGGATACAAGTTTCCTTAATCTTTTATTATATAAAACAAGTAAGAGGAAAACCTATGTAAGTGATCACAATTGACAAAGTGGTTTATGTCCAATGGGCCCAACTAAACTAGCATTTTATCGTGCCGACTTAGGACTTAAACCCCAATAAATGTAAAGTTTAGTCAATTTAATTGCCAGTTAAGTTGGCATCGATCCTTACTAAGTCAATTATGAAAAGATATTCGATTTGCCGTGTCGAATTCGTCTATACTTCAAGCCATAGGATCCTTACATTTGATGAATGATTATGTCCTATAACAAGCTTCTTTGCTTAGTCCACAATGCAAACTCAAAGATTCAACCTCTCGCACAACTTGCTTGACCCACTGATAATTCAAAAATATTTTCTCCTAATGCTTTGGAGAAAATATCGAATTTTAAGCAAGTGCATACTCCATGTTGGGTTTTCAATGCATCAGACTTGGACCCAAAGGAGAACCCATTTTTGTCTGATTCAGATCGAATGGATTTGGATTCAGAAGACCCAGCAGACCCCCAGCCAATATAAGATCAAGAGAAGATCCCCTTACTTTAATGCACGTGTAGTGGCTATTCATACATTAATATCAAGCTAGGCTATCAGCCATATGATGTAACATATGCTATCTTGATTAGAAATATTAATATATCAAATAAATATTAGATATAAAAACAAATAATGATAAATGAATAAATAATAATAATTTGTTTAATTTTATCTATCTTAAGTAATAAAAGTGGGGTTGAGATTATCGTTTGGCAGGGTTTATCTAAATTATATACTAATGTTGGACCAGAAGATGAGTAGGTAAGCACATGAACGGATCCAAGCAAGCATGAGGTCAGAATGCTGTAAGCCGGCCCGCAAGATTAGCAGTTCGCCAACTCAAGCAAACAAAGTGGATAATATCCAGCGGTGCACCTAAGCATCTGTCGACTTAAGCATGCCCCACAGGATTTGCATGCTTAGCTCAACAAATAAACTAATTAGTTCATCCAAAACGACCAATCGGCCAATATGGTTTAACTAATCCCCCCCCCCCCCCCCCTCTCTCTCTCTCTCTATATATATATATATATATATATATAGGAATTAAGTATCCTATAAAAAGTAAATATATTTTTGACTTTTGATTTTCAATCTCACTGATCTTTGATCAAATTTGGTTTGGATGAAGTTTACATGATTAATTTGCATCATCTAACTTTTATATATATATACACATATTAGGTAAGGTGAAACAGTTTTACCTTAAACAAATACCTGACTCATGAGTCTTCTCTAACTCACCATGCTTCACATGAGAGCATGTTTCCTTCCTTGAGAAACCATCCTGTATAAGGTTGGAGTGGGAAGAGTACTCATGAGAAGATGGAGATTAAGCTGATGTAATTAGAGACGTTCATGAGGTGAGGTGAATCTCAAACCGAGAATCAACATTCCCAGTCTCTGTTCCCGTTTGAGAACCCTGCTTCCGCCCTTATAATAGGGATTGAAGAGGCCTCTGTCCCTGCTCGCGTTAGAGGGAAGTGGGGAGGGCTGGCCTCATCAGAGATTTTCCTGCTTCTTCCTAGCTGAATAACCCTTTTGAATCTGTCTCCATTCGAGACTAAGGTCTTGCAAAGAACCAGAAATCCCCGCCTCATGAAAATCCATTGATACAATCCCTAAACTTCCAACTCGTGACCTTCAATTTGCCACTTGACCCCAGCCAGGTTAGCTACTTCTCTTGTGACGGATGCCCTTTTGATTACATGAACCCCTTTCGATTTTCACCTTGACTTTTGGAAGCAAATTCAAACTAAAATCCAAGTCTTCTCCTTCACTAAGTTGGTTCGGCTACGTGAATTCTTAGCCATATCATATCATCATTTAACTCAAAAAAGCATAAGCATTTTTCCAAAACTTTTGAAGCCGTCCTTCACATGTTTTGGTCCAAAGAAGCTCAGCGTGCAATACATTTTGGAATTTGGACATTAAAGTGCAGACTAATACGAATTGGTTGATCTCTCTCCTCCATCAACTTCTCACATGGACGGCTCTAGGTGCAGTTGGAAACTCTTATGCTATTTAAATACTTTATCACAGAAGAATGTGGACATTGCAACAAAATTTTACGAAAAAAAAGTTAAAGAATATGCTGTCATTAGCTAATTTCGGAGTCTTTGGCTCAATGAGGGTAAGTTTTTCTTTTTTCCTAATATTTATAGTAATAAAGAGTAAATCTAAACCCAACGATGCCCTAAAAATACTTAATTATGGCAAAAGTAAAACTGATTTGGATGAGTTTAGGGGTGAACTGGATATCGTTTTTCTAACTGGAAACCGGTCAAGAACAGGAATGTGGTTGCAGAGTGGGCCTCATGTTCCCCTTCAACTTTATTATGAAGTATAATATGGTTAAGTAAACCTTTTATTGGGTGCTCTTATAAGTAAAAGTTAGGAACATGGGGTTAAAATTACGTTAAGAAAAGAATATTTATTATGTAATTGTTGTATCTAATTGAACACATTTAGTTAAATTATTAGACAAAAGAAAACTATTAATAACTGCAACAGCATGGTCTCCCAATCTTAGAGTTCGTCCTTCTCCTCCTGCGTTGCGGAACAATCGAAGAACTACATTCTCGCACTCAATCTCTTGCTTATCTTTCTCTATCTCTAACCCCAAATCCAAGCGGCCAAGGAACCCCTCATTCCATCACAAGTGAAAGGAAAGGAATCCCAATTCCAATCTTGTAAGTCTCTTCTCATTCCATGACTTTCACCCTTCAAATCATTGTTTATCTTGCATTGTGACTCTCACAATCAGTAGATAAACGCGTTTTCTCATGCCAGTAGCCTCTTTGTTCAAAAGTTTCTTATTTTAAACGGTTTTCTGGGTGACAAAGTGGCTTTCTCAAGGGAATCTTCGTCGTTCTAAGAATTTGGGATGTTGGGCTTCCAGGAATCTGGTGGAAAATAAGGTGAAGAAGACAAAAAAGTGTGTTTTGTAAAGATGGGTGATCATTTTGTGCTGTTGATGGATCGGCTGATCACCGCATCGACGCTGGAGGCGGCAATTGAGAGCCAGAATCTTGGTCGGATCCCAGTGGAGGATGAGAAGCCCCTGGCAGCGGACTCGATGCACAAATGGGAATTCGGGGAGGATGGATCGGGATTGCTGGCATCCAAGTTGGTCGAGTGCCGGATTTGCCAGGAAGAAGACCCTGCCAGCACCATGGAATCTCCTTGTGCCTGCTGTGGCAGCCTTAAGGTAAATCTCTCTCTCTCTCATCGGTTTAATGGCTTTTGTTCTGTTTCTGTTCAACTATTTAACATTGATGAAAGGTGCCATTAAGATTTGCTGTATGCGAAATTACTGATCTCTCTTACTAAGTTGTTTCTTTTCTTCATGCCTGACTATCTATATTGACCTTAATGCAGATTGCAGTTCTTGTGGTACTTTAGCCATAGCTTTTCAAATGATTTCAACTGCCATTATTCAGAAATGTGCGAGCCAAGATGGCGTAGTTGTGTTCTAACTCATTTACTTATTTTCATATTTGAGTTTTCTGAGATTAAGAATCTTTTGACGGAGAGAGGAAGCTAGATTCTGGACATTGACAAAGGGTTGTCGTCATATTGCATTAAATGGTTGCTTCAGTTACTATCAGAACAACATTGTGGCTAACAAAATTTGAGAAAAACTTAAACTCAAACACAATTGTCTTCTTAGAAAGGGGACCGATATTCAAGACCATCTCAACCAAAAAGATGAGAGGAAGAATATTTGAAAAAAACAATAAAAGGAAGATGTACTTAGGGTTGCAGGCCCTGCTTTACATTTACTTGGTCTCTTCATATTGGTCAGTGATTCTTCTGCGTTCCTTTTACCAACTATTATTCATTTTTGGTGATTAGCTTCAGATCACATTCAAACTTTATGATGAAACTCAGCTGTCTTGATACAAGTTGTTGACTTTTTGGTTGTATTCTTCATGATTTTTTGCTCATCTACTCATCTGTCTTTGTTTGTGTTCGTGAGATTACATTGTGAGCATGTGAAGCTTTTGATCCTCGCTATTCCTAAATTTGCAGTAGCCTGTAGGACTAGCACTATACTTCTGACAATGTTGAGGCAGAAAGTCTTGGGAATAGTTTAAAAGGGTGTCCACCTTTCATGGATCATTCTTGTAAATGTTGCTTATGTGAGAAAAAACGTATTTATTTCTATCCTGTGAGTTTCATCAGTGAGATTAAATTACCTCTATTTTTTTTTTACATCTTGCAGTATGCCCATCGCAAATGCATTCAAAGGTGGTGCAATGAGAAAGGAGATACCACTTGTGAGATATGTCATCAGGTAATCAAATTTTCGCAACTTTTTCTGTCTCCATCTACTAAATTGCATTCCTCTTGTATTCATTGCTATGGTTCGAATAATTTCATTGAAAGTTAATTTGTTCGCTGTAATGTATTTTTGCGTATACTGCTAAATGGCAGCCATTTAAGCCGGACTATACTGCACCTCCCCGGATGTTTCATTATGGGGGTATTCCTATGAACTTCAGGTAAAGGCTTTGCTCCTTGTATTCACTCTTTTATACCGATTCTCTACATGCATGACATTCATTTGTTCAGTTCTGCAAAGTTTTCTTCAAGTGGTGTGCTTTCCAGGGGAAGTTGGGAAATCTCGAGACAAGATGCGCAGAATCCCCAATTTATAGCAATGGTTGCAACTGATCGCAACTTTTTGGATTCCGGTTATGACGAGGATGCTGTTTATAATACAAGAAGTGCATTATGTTGTCGCACCGTTGCATTTCTTGTAAGCCTTAGCCATAGTTAACTGGATTAAAGTTCTGTCTAGTTGTTTACTGACCCACATCATCCTTCGTCTTTGGAATTCAGTTCATGGTCTTGTTGATCCTAAGACATGGCTTGTCTATTGCAATCAGTGGAGTTGATGATGAATATGCTTTCACCATATTTGCGGTAAGCTTACATACTCTGCTTTTTTTTTACGTTCATTGCATTATTGTCATCCTCAATTCAAATTGTCGACTTCTGGGCAGTTGCTTGTATTGAGGCTTGCCGGGATCCTCCTTCCTGTTTACATAATGGTACGCCTAGCTAGTGCTTGTTATCATCGGCAATGACAATACAAGGTAACACCACATTACCTGTTGTTTCTATTTTAGGAACCAATGTAACAATATTGGTTTAATTAATAAAAGTGTAACAATATTAGGTTTAAATTTGGCATGCAGAAGGCTGCAGATGTTCCGCTTGGCAGGCTCAACGATGAAGATGGGAGAAGTCTTTGTGTGTCCGATGTAGTTTTAAGCAATGGAGATGATGATTTATTCAGAACTTGGCAATGGTTGATGGTGAAGCCTGCAACTGATCCCTGTTGAAAGACGAATCAAACTTACAGTTTATGCACTTCCGGGATCACTCAAGCTGTACAGTTATGTAAACATCTCCAATGCCAGCAAGGAGAAAGTTAAGTAGATATTTGAGTCATGTAAATCTCATTGCAATTGTAAATGAAAAAACAAACACCAAATTCATATAAGAATGATGTTGCCTCATGCGTTTCAAAGAAGGCAGCATATTCTTGAAGGAATATCGTAATTTTCTATTATTGGCTTTGATTTCACGCGTCGAGTAGCTTAAAAACTAAGGCTGGTCATTTCGTTCTCTTCCATCATATTTTTAGCCTCCTGAAGATGTAGAAGTCGCATTCAGGCCTTAGTATATTGCTAGAGCGAATTGCCCAACACAATTCTCATAAATTCTATATTCTATGACCTGAAAAGGTGATTCTTGAGTTATATATCAAGAAAAAAAATCCTCATTGCATTTTGAATCTCCGGGTAGCACAAGGCTGTTGGGTAAACCCCGACAGGTCACATGCTAGCTTCAGCAGCTGAAACAAAAGACGAATGCTTTCACTAAAACCAGATCTTGCAGACTAAAGCAGTGGAATATTGCAGGCATGTGATCGATATATCAGTCTTTTTTATGAGCGTACTGCAAACAATGAATAATGTAAGAGGCAGCAACCACTAATTGCTATCCATTTGCGTAGTCTTCCCCTTCGTTCTTTTATTGGTCATATCAGCCATGTTTTATTGGATTTCTATGGTCGAGTATTGCTAGAAAAGTTTGACCTCTGTGATGGAATCAAGGAGAAAAAGAAAAAAAGACCGAAATTTGCAATTGAACCTCAGTATCCAACCCACCCCAACCCGATCAAGTAGGGTGCAACTGGACCCGCAGGGGGTGAAACCCTGCTGACCTTACCAGGGTATAGGGAACAATGGACCAGGATTTTGAGCATATTTATTGTTTATATATCATGTGGAGTACGTTGTGGCATTGCATGTCATATTTCTTGAATCACCATAAAATCATCTGAACAATGCTTTGATCCTCATCCTGCAATGCTACTTCCTTCAAAAGATACATACATTTTCTAAAGGAGAACCTCACTACAGTGTGACTTTCATCGACTTTCTCAAAGTGTGATATATAGCTTGTTAAGAACTTTAATGATCTCAATAATGGTCAGTTGAAGTGGGTCGGGTTCTAGCGGCTAGAATGCAATGAAGGTCGGGTAACAAACTTTGAGAACTATGGGGTGGTTTTGGGTTTCAGGTGTGGTGGGAACCTGCTCCAACCCTACCCATTGCCATCCCTATTTAGAAGTGGGAGTCACCGACTAAATTGTATTATCATATCCGGCAGATGGGTCTATATCAGGAAATCCTTCAATTTATGTGATAGAAGGGGAGGCCAAAGCTAGATGCACGCCCAGGTGAGCTATTGCTTCGTGAAAAACATATCCTTTTCCTTTCTAGAATTCAAAATCATTTATGAGAAGACTTGGAAAAAACCCACAAGTAGGGGTGTCCATGGTCTGGTTTGCTTGAGTTCTACTCTCAACCTCAACCAAACCAACATAATTGGCTCCCAATTTTCCGTGAACAAAACCAAACCATTTAGTCCATCGAAATTAACCAACGGTACTGGTTTAGATCATCTCCGAACTAGGTTCTACTACATTTTTCTATATGAATAAGGCAAATGCCTAGGATCAGTGCACAAATTTCATCATTGTGAGCGTGTGTGAGTTGTCTGACAAAAGGCAGTACCTCTTCCCAGATGTGAAGCCTCTCTAGTCTTTGGAAGTTATTCCTGCAAATAGGTCAGTCAACTTATTGCTCTCACGATGTACATATGTACAGTATGAACACACCAGTCCCGCTTCTTCATTATTTCCGGTCTCTTAAAGAGAGTCGATGCATATCGTCTGACAGATTGTTCTCCTCGAAACCATCGGATTAGATCCAAAGAATCCATCGCAAGGATTATCAGATGATATCCTTGAGACCAAGCTACTTCAAGACCATTAATGCTCTCTATGCTTCAACATTCAACGCCAAGCACCAACCGATATTGAATTTAAACCCAAGTAGCCATCTTTGGTTAGAGTCACGCAAGACTCCTTCACACCTAGCGACTCATGTATTTCTTTATCCACTCTTTTGTTTACAGTTCTAAGTTCTGTTGTGCATTAAACGAAGAACTTGTTTACAGGAACCATGGATACAAAATCCAATGTAAGTTAAAAGTAGAGGTAGACCACATGCACTAGAGTTGGTACATGCTTTGCACGAAAGCCCAAGTATCCATCTTAGTCATGGTTCTCGTGAAACTGCGAAATTCATGTAGGTCTAAGCCTGCAGTTCCAGTACCAAGGTCCTTGTACCACTAATTACACACCCTAAAGGTTTAGCTGGAGAGGGAATTTGGTTATAAGAGGCTTGTTTGGCTACCATGCCCAAATTGAAACAGTGGAAATTGCAAAGTCCCAAGCCACTGTAATATGCACATACTTGATATAGGTGACAAATCGGGTCAGCGGATTGGGTCACTTTGGGTTCAACTTAAAACTGTTTGACCCTGACCCAACATGTTTCTTGGGATCAGTTTGCACAACCTTAACTTTGCCCCATTGACTTTGAGTCTACCCAAACCTGACCCGACTTTAACTAAGAAAATGTTTCATGTAAAATAACGGCAAAAGCCATTTCAAGAAAAAATAGAAAAACTCACTAAAGAAGCTCAAGGAAAGGAAAAATTGCAAGTAAAAATGAATTTGAATTACCAAAAACTGGAGTATACTTGAGTAAGTGAGTAAGGCAAAATATACAACAACAACAACTAAGCCTTTTCCCATACTAAACGGGGTCGGCTACATGGATTCTTTGTTTCCACATATCCCTATCGTGTGCCATGTTAGCAATTAACTCACAATAAGCTAGATCATTCTTTATTATTTCTTTCCAACACTTTTGTGGTCGTCCTCTAGCTCTTTTAATACTTTCCAAATTTAGTTTTCATATCTTCTTATATGTTCTTCTTTTGGTCTTCTTTCTATATGTCCAAACCATCTTAAACGACATTCTCTCATTTTATGCTCTATTGGTGCCACTCATGTATACGGTCTTTTCTTGTATGACCACTCATCCATCTCAACATCTTCATTTCTGTCAAAGACATCTTTTGTAAATGTTGATGATTAACTGCTTAACACTCAGAACCATAAAACATGGTAGGCCTAATTGTTGCTCTATAATATTTACCTTTTAACTTTAATGGTATCTTATCACAAAGAATACCTGATGCTCCTCTCCATTTTAATCAACCAGCATTAATTCTATGCGTACCATCAATTCTTCCATCACTGTGAAAAATTGACCCTAGGTATTTAAAACTTTCCTTTTGAGGGAATGCAATGTATGTCAATTTTAATTTCTATGCCCTCTAAGGTAACCAAATGATCAAACTTACATTCAATATATTTTGTCTTTGTTCTACTAAGTCGGAGGCCTTTGCTTTCTAATGTTTCTCTCCATAGTTCCAATTTTCTATTAACTTTTTCCTTAGACTCCTCCACTAATACAATGTTATCTGCAAATAACATACACCAAGGTACTTCATCTTGAATATGTTTTGTTAACTCATCAATCACCATTATAAATAAGTATGGACTTAAAGTTGATCCTTGATGTAACCCAATATTAACTTTTTGGGTTAATAAGTATTTAGGGTACTTCATCTTGAATATGTTTTGTTAATTCATCAATCACAATTTCGGTAGAAATTGTGAGTTAGGTAAAATATATTAAGAAAAAACTGAAATGGATATATAACGAACATTTAAAATAAATTCAGGTTAGAATCAGGCGGTTTCAGGTCCACCAGATTTCAGGTTGCTTCGGGTCATCATGGACCCGAACCTGCAGTTTGAGTGTTCTCTGGATCATCTTCTCATAATAATCCACTAAAAAATAAGATACGGTTTCATTCCATTCAAACTCAATGGCGAACCCAACCGTGACCCACTAATTACGCGTTAGTGTGAAGCGTAACAAACAAGAAGGTTCACTTCTTACAACACACGGGAAAATGGTCACGTTACACCTGCCTTGAGCGCTCGGTACAACATCACGTGTCTCGTGTCGTGCTTAACGTATCAATGCGCAAACCATTCAAATTAACCCGGGAGCTGCTCGCGCCAGTTGAAAAGGTAAATGGCAAGACGTTCGGGTCGATTCACCGGGATCTCGGTCGATCGTTTTGCGGGACAAGCGACTAAGAAGCCGACAGCCAGTCGGTCCTCTCTCTCGATCTCTCGCTCTACGCAATCAGTTCCATAAAGCAGGAAACGGCGGCGCTTCTTTGCCGTATTGTGATATGTTCTCTCTCTCTCTCTCTCTCTCTCTCTCTCTCTCTCTCTCTCCCTGCAATGAGTTCCGTAAAGCAGGAAACCGGGGCATTTTCTTTGCGGATTGTGATATATTCTACAGTATTTGGGAGTAAAGAGTAAGAATAAAAGGCAAACCTTCAGGGAAACGTTGAGAATTTGCATGTAAAGAGTAAGAAGTAGGCCACCCCACCTCATGTAGTTGTGCTTCCTGATGCTAATGTTTGAAGTTTCAGAGCAGATTTATGGTTGTTCTGTCTGATTTCAAATAGAAACCCATGAGAGAGAGAGGTGAAAAATTACTCTCTACATTGGTGATCTAAGTGCGGGTCTGCATTGGAAACTTGACCAAACGAGAATGCAAGCATAAATTGTGTTTTAGGTATTTGTGAAAATTTGAACCAATGAAGATGATAAGTACCATCTCTTTATTCTGAAATAGTTGTTTGTAGAACATAGGCAAACTAAGGTGCGAGATTAATAAGTCAATATTGTTTTATTATTGCTGTTGCGTTTGTGTGTCCATGCGAAAAATACTTTGTATCACATCTCTGTTTGCTCAAGACTTGAGCAAATAAAGATGATAAGCACAGCAGGCAGGATTCTGTGCGTATGCATTTGTGCCTTCCTGGGTGTCTGTGTGTTTCTGTATGCGAGCACATGCATGTGTATACATCCACATTTGTATTTCTTCAACTGAATTGGTACAAAATTCAAAACCAAGGACATGATTTCAAGAACAGAAGAAACTAAGGTAAACAAAATGCTAAACCTCCTCAAACAGTTTGCCTTTTTTCATTTTACATCTATTTACTGCTTTGAAGTTCAAGGAACTCTAGAATCCTTGGATAAACATCAACATGAGCACAAAACCCTCGTATGAAGTCTTCATGTGAATAGTTTGGCACGAATTGCATATAGAGAGATCCTTGGATCTCCGCAGATAGGTGCCTCACGTCTTCATCGTCCGCGATGTAGTCATTTCCACCATAAACCAGCAAAAGCGGAAGTGTATTTGGTAGTTTTTCTATACTGTAAGATGGAGGGAAAATATTCCAGTAATGGAAAAGGTTTCCAACAGGGCCATGATCATATTTGCTGAATTTGCCTGACCTTATCACTGCAAATCCAATCAAAATGCAGTGAGGGCTAATGCCTGACCGCAGTATATATATATATATAATATAGTCCTTTGGTTTTTAAGTGGAAGTTCTTGATTTCCTACTTTACATGTCTTTATGGAAAAGTGAAATATAATTTTTGTTTTCTTAATCTAAACCGCCCATTTTCTATCTAAAGGTCAAGAATCATTTGCATACAAATCGGTTTGCATACACCATCTTCAGACACTATTTATTTCTCTCTCTCTCTCTCTCTCTCTCTCTCTCTCTCTCTCTCTATCTATCTATCTATCTAACGGGAGTTGCTAGACCCCCATTCATGCTAAGACTCTTCTCAATAATTCAGATCCAAAAGGAAAAAAGTAAAAGAAAAATACTTTTTCCTTTCTAATATAGATGGTCTGATCAAATAGATAGATGGGAGTCTTAGCATGAATGGGACCCAGCAACTCCTCCAATTCTCTCTCTATATCTATGTATATACATGCATACATACATACATACATACATATATATATATATATATATATATATATATATATATATATATATATATATATATTTATGTCTTCCAGTTTTAGTTTTCCTTTGGGCAGCATTTAGTCTTTCGTGGAGTCTATAATCAAATAAAGGATTAATTTAGTCTTAAACCTATCTGTTCTGCTGGTACTAGTGTAAAAATTATTGATATATAAGCTTAATACCTATATACCATATGAATGGAAATCCGTAAAAGAGAGACTAAAAAAATAAAAATGAGCTAACTCACTCTGGGCTAATTGTGCAACGTTTTTCATGGAAGTAGACGAGGCCCTGTATCCACCGGAGACCACTAAACTGCTTATACAACCACTAGGTCCTACACAGCCAGTTTTGACAACCAGAAAAATGTCAGCATACCCACTAACAGAGGCAGATATACATGCACACACGCTCACTCACGCAGGGGAGAGAGAGAGAGAGAGAGAGAGAGAGAGAGAGAGAGAGAGAGAGAGAGAGAGAGAGAGAGAGAGAGAGAGAGAGAGAGAGAGAGAGAGAGAGAGAGAGAGAGAGCACCCTGAATTTTTGAAAGAAGGTCAAAATGATCACAACCAGAATCTGTTGTGGGGCACGCCATGTACAATATGTTGCTTACTAGTTCACTGCAGTCATATGAAATAAGAACGTAAAACTTCGAGGGTGCACAAGGAAATATTTACAGGGAGATCCATCCTCCCCTATGGGAAAGGATGAGACTCTAAATATCCTTTTGCTAACGATTAGCAGAAATATTATTTACAGTAAAGAGTATAATTACATTCTAATCCTGAACGAAGGTTGCAAAGCAAATTTAGACTCTTCCATAAATTACTTGAAGAACAGAAAGGTCTCACGGATACTTACTCTGACAAACTGAATCTGGTTTCTCCCACCAGCAAGTCCAGCTATGAAAGAATTTAACAATGTCAAATTGTTTATATACTTAATTGACAGTAATAAATACATCAACGCCATTGTGGAAAAATTAAACATAGAAAAGAAGAGTGCAAATGTTCCCCTCAAAGAGGCACAAGTTATAAGCATGTCTACAAACTTGTTATAACTGCAGATTTTCCATGAGAGTCTTGTCTCAATTTACGCTTCCAATTAGTTTAGTTCATCAAGTTAGCATGTCTTGTTAAAATATGAGATGCCAATGAAATAGATGCATCTCAGCAATAATGTGTATCACCAATAGCTGGATATGCCGCATAAATAAAAAGAAGCATTATTACCTGATCAAGGAAGAAGGTGGCCGCTGTCCGTACAAGAGGGGACCTAATATTCTGCAGATAGACAACTGGGCTTAACATGACAGCCTTCTCTATTATGCTGGAGATCTTCTTGTTTGTGAAGGAGGCAAAGCCAACCATGGATCCCTGGAATTTCAACAACGAAACATCAGTGAAAACGGACGTGTTACTATTGGTAGTGTTCATGAGTTTGCTCTCTAACCTGTGAAAAACCTATGAACAAGATTTTATTCTCTGTTTCTCTGGCAACAAATCTTAGCATTGATGGGAGATCATGATCGACAAGATCATCAAAATCCCAATCCCAGAACTCCTGCAACATATTACAGTAAGCTGAGCAATAGATACAAAACTCAACAAAGATTAACAGTAAAAAATATAAAGCAATTAAAGTTGGGTAGCTGCGTAAATTTCAAGAACACTAAAGCGCATATTCATCACAAGTTATCGTAATTTTATTAGGTAGATTATATTCCATGAACATTAGCATCATAAACTATGAAAGATATCCTCCTAATCCCTATTTGCAGGTTCCTCTCGATAACATGGATGTTATCTCTTTGTGGAAACATGCAAAGTTCATGAGAAATTGGAGTTCCTGATTCATGAACTCTATCCTGTTCGTCGAAGCTCATGTCCTTGGTTCATGTCCTCGGAAACATAAACTGCTACAGAAAATCTTGTGTAAGATACCTTCTGAGAGGAGGAGAAAAGGACATGACCATGGGTGAATGGAGAGGAGCGAGTGTTTCCAATCCAAACTTCATATCCATGCCTTGCTAAGATAAAAGCCAAAGAATTTGCTGGTCCATCCAACACCCATATATCACCGCTCTGTAGAAATCAAATAAACTTATTTGATAAGAAAGAAACACGAGAGAGAGAGAGATGCATAATCTTGAAAGGAATCCTTTCATCACTTTCTCGTTGAAACTTAAAAAGAGCCTTTGTGGAAAGCTACCACTACCTCCGGTCTTACCTCTTAGTACTCACCTACTTTTCATCAAAACTGATTCACCCTGTTTATCGTCATGGTTTTTGTTGTTCCTCTGGTTCTAGAAATCCACCTACTGAGGCTCTCGTTGTTATAGCCCGATGTCAGCCTGGATAAAGGCGGAGGGTGAGGCTATGTAGCTAACAGTTGACACCCCATGAGACTTTGGATTCTCGTTTTGGTTTAGTGTTTCTAGCTTATCCGAGCTGTCTGATTCTCAGAAACCTTTGACAAACAACTCATTTTGAAACTAAATTCAAGAACACAAAATTCGTACACCTAAATGGTCTGGATGTGCTCTGACCTAACCGAGTCGGCAAGTTCAGTAAGAAGCTGTTCTGTACTACTAAAATTTAAGAAAAGTAACAAGAAAGACCTGCATAATTCCATGGTAAAGGAACACCGGAAGCTTTTCCGAGCCGATCCTGCTGTCACCAACAGAGGCTGTGCAGCTGGCGGTGATGAAGCCTATGCTGCTGCTGCCATTAACAGAGCCTATGTTGCCATTAGCATGGTCAAAGTTGTCATTAGCAGTAATCCTCTGCACGGTAAGCAGATACAGATCCTGCGTTTGCACCTGAAAACACGCAATTCCAACCCTAAATCATTTGTTCAACACAAAGACAAATCCAACAAAGAAATTTAAGATCAAGATTACCGTGAATTCCTCACAGTGAAACCCTGTAGGCAAGACAAAGTTCTCGCAGAAACCTGTGGAATTCAACACCGGGTACGTGATACCCAATCCAGCAAGGCAGAGCAGCATGAAAACACACGAGACAGTCGATGTTGTTCGCATTGTCATACTAGTATCATCCAAAAAGCATTCCTTTCGTTGTTTTGGTGTTCTTTTTTTCTCTTTGAATAAAAAAAAGAGAAGGAAAGAAGGAAGATGGAGGCAAAGAAACGCGCGATGACATATTTAAAAACAAAGCAAAGATTGCTCTTGCCAGTTAAGGGCATTTTAGTCATTTCGATTGGGTGGGATCGTTAGTTAGTTGCTAGAAGAGAACGCGTGATGGCATGCTTTATGAAACAAAACGTAAAGATTGTTCTTTACCGTTAAGGGCATTTTAGTCATTCCAATCTAAGTGGCATCACGAAAAGCCGTTCTTGAAAATAAAACATTTTCTTTATTCTCTTGGATCCGGGTTACCCGATCCAGTTCATTGAGCGAGTCACGGTAGCTTATCCGAGTTCTGTGCAACTCAAAACCAGCTGGCTTATATTTTGGGATGTTAATGGGTCGGATTCAGATCTCAGTCCAACCAGAATAGTGTCTCAAATGGATCCAGAAAGAAGAAACCGGATCCCATTAATTTCAGAATCGTGTTTTGGTTTTGCATATCACCATCCGAGTTCCAAATCGGATCTGCCTGATTACACTACAAGTCAACCTTTTTCTTAACTTTCAATTTGAGAAGGTTTTGGCAAGATTCAGTTAAGTTGGGCAAAGTTAGCTCCCTTACGACCGGCACTTTGTACCCGACCCCCGGTACGCACCCAACCAAGGCGGGTTGAGGATTCCCACTGCCATTGAGCTAAGGCTGATTCTATTCTGTGTCATGTGGGTCAGGTTGGAGTCAGGTTTACTATAAACCAGATCTAGTAAGGCCCGTTCATGGATCCGAGTACAACAACAACTAAGCCTTTTCTCGATGGGTCAGCTACATGCGTTCTTTGTTTCTATAGAACGTACCATTGATGAATAAAAAAAGCAATTTTAATTAACTTTTTTAATATACCTTATCCAATTGCTCTCTCTCTCTCTCTGTGTGTGTGTGTGAAACAGAGAGTCTGCAACTTTCCGACTCTACAAAGTATTAAAGCACAACTGCTACACAGGAAAGGCATGAATTGCTTTAGAGTTTTTCAAACGTAAGAAAGATTTCTTATAGTTCCTGAGGCTTTTTGGACACCGCAGAACGTTGAGTGGTGCTGAACGGGGCGGGGAAGAGTTCTAAAAGGTATATGTGGGCCGGTTGTGGGTTTCGCTTCTTAACGCAGGGCAAGTTTGAGTTCAGGGAGGAGTTTTGGGTGTGACCACAACCCACCACCCCATTCTGACCCCTAAACCCGAGTGTAGTCACCTTTGCCATCTTCTTTCTGTTTAGCAGGGGACAATACAAGGCCATGCAGGTTATGGGCTACATGATTCTAATCACAGGTTTGGATCAAGTTCAGCTCAGACTCAGCTAAGCGGCATTGCTTCAGCTCACACAACTTGTGCTGAAACTGTTTCAACATGATGTGCAATATGGACCTACACTGAGCCCAGCCTAGATCTGTACATGGAAAAGGGTGTCCTGTGGATCTGGAGTGAGTAGGGTTCTAATTTCTTGATACATCGAATTCAAGATCAGGGGTGGTAATTTCAGGCATGACACAAAAACCTGATATGAACACAATTCCTATATTAAGTTCCTACTTGTTTCCATCCATAGCCACACAAGAAGATTGTTTCGTATTAGGATTGACTTGGTTCGATATGAACATGAAATCACAGTAGTTGAACACAATACAAATAGTTTCTTATGCTACATCCGGTTGGTAACCTGTTCTGATAAAAGTACAGTTTCTTACCTATCTTTGACTAATACCTTGATAATGATTGAGCAGCATGCTTTTTAATCCTTGGCCTTCTAAGTTTTCTGGCCTGATTGACACTTACAGAATTGAGTTCATCCCATATAACAATCTCTTTAGCAAAATGTTAGGTACAATTTACTATATTGTCAATGTAGAATCAAAGGAACAGCAGAATCAAGATGAGAAATGAGTTGTTAGTATCATCAAATATAATCGAAAGACAGCAAAATGGTTCAAGGTTGCACCAACAAGCAAACGGGCAGCAGGTCAACTAAGCTTCAAACCTGCGCGCAAAGGCAACAGTTGCAACCTCGGTCCCTTCCAGACCACCAAAAATAAATGTTGAATATGACATAATATGATCTAGGTATCTGAACAATGGGGGCATGGGTCCCGTGCCTTGCACAACCGATGCCACTGTCCTTTTTAACTTCGGACGGAAGTTTTCTGCTTCTTGTACCAGTTCATCCTTTGTGTTGTAACATGAGGAGATCACCTATAATCATAGCAAAAAGTTAACTTAAATCAAGTTTTTGATGCTTGAATAAAGTTTATGAAAACACCAAAACATGCATAGATTACAAAAGCAGCTTCAGCAGTAACAACAGCTAGAATAATGGGAAAGAATCATGACTATAAACTTTTCGATTTTATAAGTGACTCGGTGCGCAGAATGGAGATAAAAGAGTATATGTACCCGACCCCACTTGATATGCCCTAAGGCTTGCTTTGATTTGATTTTAAATGCCGCAGCTCTGAAACTGACAAACTTAACTAATTCAACACACTCTGGTGTCTAGGGATCATAAAAAATAGACCTGGATTCTATGTTATAAGTGTCCTACTTCTGAAGGTTCCATCATATGCAAAAGGAATTAAACTGCTAAGTGGAAGAAATTTGACTATTATCTGTGCAGGTGTCTCCACTTTAAAGATCACTACAAGCAGCTTCAATGAAGTTATGTAGCCAAGGGCATGAAACACATCCATGGATCAAGGTAAGGAGAAACTTCACCAGTAGTCCACCAGGAGCAACCAAATTTGCCACTGCCTCCCAATACAAAAGCCTGCCAAAATTGCAAAGAGCACCTTAGAGTTGTGAAAGAACCAAATATTCTATCTGCACCCTGAAAATGACTGCACGGGGTGGATGTTTTGAGACTGGGGCTGTGGTTCGGTAGACAGAGAAGTTCTTGACTATCAAGATCTTGTTATTCACATCTAAATTCATTCAAAAAGCTTGGACTTAATCTGTGAAGATTACTGCGGTTGAATTGCTGAGATTATGGCTACTTCATATCAACCGTGTGATATATCAGTCCTTGATTTTCCTTTAGGTCATCTCATTTTTTCTGTTTATTTACTTGAACAGAAGAATGTGCGTCTGAATGAATGCGAGGCCTCTGCTTCCTGGATTATATGAATAACACACCCACTAAATCCTCTATACTTTTTAACAGACAAAAGGAAAAGTTTAAAGCTAGCATTGGTAGTGCAGAGAAATATTAGACATGGCAATGGTCCACTTGTACAGTGAAATTGGAATCTTGAGATTCAATGCTACCTCTTTTAAAATGATAAGAAATCAGACATACAACATCTTATAAGACATTGTTTAATACTTCAGTAACATGGTTGTGCTTAGTTGCACATCACATAGCCTTACTCCATATCAGTTTGAGACAAAATGTGGGCATATATGTGACTTAGTTTGTTGATAAAGAAACTCCTGGTCAAAGTCTCCAATTTTTGGTCTAAACCACTGGTATGATCGAAAGCCCACAAGGCCCAGTCTAATCCGGTCTGATACATGTCAGCCCACTATGGGGGTAAAGCTCTCCTGGTGCTGGTTCTGTCCATTTACAAGACTGGAGCTGAGACCTTTCTTCAGGGGAACAAGTAACAAACCGCTTGAACCAACCAAACGTTGGTGGATGAAATTCTTATTCAACTCATTTGAGACAATCCTCAAAAATATTGCCAGTACTTTGATCAACTCATGTATCCAACAACGTACAAGATTTATAAAGAAAGGAGCAACGATATAATTCGTTCGTTCATGTAGAAAGGAAACATGCATCGTTAAGTTCTACAAGAGTATAAAATGTAAAAGAATTTGTAAGTGCTTTGATAACAAAAATAATGGAAAACATTTAGTTTCACGTCTCAGGAAAGTGAGCTTCTGAGGAAGTTAGGAACTTCTGACAACTATAGCCAAGCTGTATATAATCACCAGAAGAGGATCTCAATGTAATAAAAATATGCAGGTGACCTGAACGAAGGCAACGGAAGGACAGTCATACCGTTTGGCAGGGCCAACCGGATGCAATCCAATTGCATCCAGTGCTCCTTTGTCTGTGACAAGTTGGAATCGCTTGTCCAATTTGGTCTGCAGAATATCGTCAACCTAGGAGGGTAGAGTTAAAGATTGATGATCAGTTAGAAACAAATTATCGAACTAAATATACCGTGGTGGAAGAAACCAGAACTAAGGGTTAATTTAATTCATGAATGCGTAGGAGATATGAAATCCAAAAGACTCTTAAGCATAGGAGTTTATGATATTTGCAGCACAATTCGGCAGAATAATATAATGCCCACTGAAGGTAATGTAACTGACATGATATAATAAAAAATCAAGTTGCCACACTCAAGCTAGATGATTTGGCATTTCACAAAGTCGTAAAGACCACCTCCTCCTCCAGATGCTTCGTCAAAACTTGTCACTGACAAATCTGAGCAAAGTTAGGACTCGGTAAGTACCAAAAACTGGATATGAGGAAAGCCATCTCTTTCAGCAAGACTTCTTGAAAGAACAATTGCTCCTTCACTGTAGTCGATTCCGGTCAGATCTGAGAAGCTGAAAATCAAAACTAAATGTATGAGAAAGGTGTATACAACAAATACGTGGGATCCAAATTATATACAAATAAACATATAAAAGTACATAGCAGTGGATGAATAATCTTTCTTGATAAGCATATGATAAGAATATTAACAGCAGTCCAAATCGTAAATGTGCAGAGAGACAAATGCAAAAGCAATTCCATGTGGTACCCGTGCTTTGCGAGTTCGTGGAGAAATAAGCCATTCCCAGTACCAATATCAAGCACATTCCAACTAGCGAGAACATTTGAGACTTCCCCATCAGGGCTACTCTCCGGAATTGGCTCATCACTCTCATTCTTGAAATCTCCTAGAGGAAAACTGAGGCAAATTTTCTTTGTCCAAGCTGCAATGGTTTCCATCGTTTCAACCCCAAACCTATATCAATTCAGCAAGGTGTCAAAAACCTGGTCGCAGAATTACAGTCAAGGTTCTTCTAACGAGCTCTAGAATATTAAGAAATTCAGAGGAACATCAATCCCAGTTTTCATTAGACCTGCTTCTTGAAACACCATTTTAATAGGTACAACCTCCAAGCTAAATAAGTGCATGTTCTCACGCCCACACGCATGTTTGTGTGTGTTCGTGTGGGCTGGTTGTAGACATCAGCATTAACAACCAAAAGTTAGCAAACATAAAACAATAGCACAAAAAGAAGGGAACGCCAAGATAGAAAGCTTTCACGGCGCTCAAGTTGTACATTGGTCATGCGGGATGTAGTGTTCATGATTATTAACAACCCAAGAGGACTAACCATACTGGAAAAGAAAGAAACACATTGCAAAGTGTTGCTGGAAGTCAAGTTTCTCCAAGTTATAAGAAATTCTAGCACCATTTCTGAGGAAACAGTAAGGGGATGTTCGCTCGCATGTGGGGTGTGGGTAGGAACCACAAAATTGGGCTCCCCGCAAGCACCCTTTCAGTGGGAAACTAACACACAGGTGCCTTATGATGGAAAGAAAGAGCATTAGATACAATTGCCAGCTCTATAACCAAGAACAATGCCAATTCAATTCATTCACTGTCAATAAACCAGTTATAAATATGCTAATTCACCAGCAAATATTATACATTAAAAAATATCTCTAGAAGAGTCTCTGATTGCACCATATCATAAATCATCAAAGGAATTTTCTAGACAAGGAAATAACGTATCGAAAATGACAGTATGAAAGGAATATGAATGCTGGACCTGAGAGACTTACCAGACTTCGCCGGCATCATCATGTTCACGAAAATTTGCAAGCTCGTCTGCATAAGTGGAATCCCAGTAACTCTGCAACCCCAGAACTGAATTCTCCACTTCAGCTTCGGGCTCCTCCTTGTCCGAACTTCTCAGTACCACCGAAATAAAAAGAAAGAAAGGAAAATTATACTTTAAGAAACAAAGATAGAGCACCATCATCATCAATTTCTAGAAAATGCCTCTTAAAATCATCCGTGGATCCAGCATAGCATCCAAAAACAAGCAACAATGACGAAACCAGGAATTCTCTGCCAACTAATAGCCTAAATAACCAGAAGAAATCATCATCTGCTATTTTTTTTGGAAGACATCTCCTAAATACATATAAAAGAATAATGGACCCATTTGGAAAAAGCGATTTGGAAATTTAGAAAAACAAGAAGACAAGTATTCTGAATCATCATGAATTGCTTGTACATGGCCACAGTTTACAACAATAAAGATCGGAACACCAACAAATAGTGGTGAAAAAAGAAAGAAAGTTCAAGAACAATTCCTCGTCCAAGAGAACGACGGAGAAGCGACGCAAAAGGGATGGTAGAACACTTCCATAGAGCAAGCCGTTTACCAGTATTCTGAGACGGTAGGGAACGTGCCGGCGATGGAGAGGGAGTCGATGGTTCTCCCTTCGTCATCCCACGTGCTTCCGAGGTCACTCTTCACGGACCACGAATCGGCCGCGATGGAGCGATCATCGTCCGAGATCAGGTCGATGGATACCGGAACTCGTGCCTGAGATGGATCTGCATCCTCCGGCGTGGACCGGATTCCGGCCATCTCGCCGCTTCGCCACCGCCGAGAGAGAGAGAGAGAGAGAGAGAGAGAGAGAGAGAGAGAGAGAGGTGGTCGTTAACACCGTTTTAGAAGTCGTTATTTCGTTAAAAGAGCACGTATGAAAAAGCCCTCTCTATGGTAATATTTTACGACGACAGTCTTTTCTATTTAAAAAAATTTACGGTCAACAGTCTACCACATGACGATTGACGGATCAAAGCCTACGTTCCTGAACTTTTCTTATTACCGCCTCATTATTCAAGGTATTACCTTGTGGATTTCTTTTCAATAGAGCTCGCAAACGAGCCTAAGAACCAAACATGGGCTGTTCGTAGGCTTGATTGAGTCTCAACTAGTTTGTGTTTTGACTCATCTATGTCTATAAGCCAGTTCGTGTTCGTTGTACTATGAAAATGTGTTCGAACATGTTCACAAGTTGCTCAATTGTTTACAAAGGATCAAACCAAAGAGAGTTTTAGTGACGTTCGTATTAGAAAGCGAACGTGCCAACTCCACTGCACTAAATGATTGAGACCAATTTGACCACAATTCCTTTAAATAATTCATGTTTAAAAGGTAACAAAGTTAGGGTGTATCTTAACTAGTTTATGAAAAATAGCTGAACCAAACCGAACTCATGTATGATTCAATTAAGTTAAAGGGCTGGCTCAGTCCCCGTCAATTGCGAGCTGATCAGTGACGATTTTAATGGCAGCTGAATGAGGCAAACCACGAGCTGCTCAGCTCATTCCTTGGTCCTACCTGTTGACGCTTAAACGAGGTGAGATAAGATTTTTCATCAGCATCAAAGATGAAGTAAAGAATCAATGCCTTATGCTTAGGCACATAATAATATCTACAAAAGAAAGGTGGTGATACAAAATTTCTGCAAACAAGTAGTGATTTGCTAATTTTCTACGCGTTAAGTGGCAAAACTTAAATTTCCCCTTTCTGAATCAAATTCTTACGGTGTTATGCCACGTGTAGAGTTCTGCATATCGTTTGATCGGGTTTTACTCCGAATTATTTGATGAACTGCAACGGATTAAGTAGTTGGGCCAAACAGTAGATTTGTTAAGTAAATGCCCTAACACAATCCAGATCCAAATACCATCAATATAGTAACAGCATGATTCATACTGATGTAAGACTGGACCTGGATTTGGAATCCAAACTGCATTTACAAAATAAAGAAAGTTTGAAGATAATGCTACGTATAAAAAATATAAACTGCACACACACATACTTATATATAAGTAACAAATAAAATAAATAAATGAAAATCAATATATACAATTAAAAACAAACAAACAAACAAATAATATATATATATATATATATATATATATATATATATATATATATATATATATATATGAGTGATTGAATTTCCTAAGAGGTCAGGCATCTTAGTGCCATTCTTGTATAAGCATGCTTAACTTTGGAATTCGGATAGAAATCTGGTGTATGCATGCTGAAAAACTTATATTCCTTCAAATCTCACAAAGCTGTCAACTACTTAACACAATCCTCCTTCTTTATCGAGAATTGAGATCGACCAGGCAATGATAATCCCTTACATGCGTGAAGTTGATTCTCAACATTAATTGCTTATTTTAAAAAGTATCTATAAGCATAAGGAGTCATTGCTCTCCTCGCCAAGGGCATCGGCTCTAAAATGTTTATGATCTAATTTCTTATATCTCGCTCGAATATTATTTTTTAGCTTCTGTAAATATCCAAGTCACATTAACTACGGTGTCAGAGTAAATTCTTCCATAGTAACCTCATGATAGTTAGGATCTTTTCTTATATGATCATATATCTTCGTTTCTTTTGCTGCCATCTTCAATGAATATCAATTGCCGGATAGAACCAATGTCTGTGAAGAAAAACAAGACAGTAGGATCTTACAGGGTTCTTTTTTTTCCAGTACAATGGAGAGGTTGAAACCATATGGTGTGAGACATCGAACTCATGGCCTTCAATTTTGTCAGTCAACCCATAGGAAGGAGAGCTATAATTTCAGCATAGATTTTTCCTAATAATTTCAACAAAATAAACGATTTCAACGTGTAATTAGTTAAAATTTATTGTTTTATATTTTACATTTATGATGAAAAGAAAACCCACTTACCACCTGGACCTATTAATTTGGGCTGAGTATAAGCCATGCCACCGAGTCAAGTTCTCCTCTTCCTTTCAATGAAGAAGATCGTAGAGAATTGGGCCGTATTGGATTTGCCTCGATCAGGTAATCTTAAGGATCAAGATCTAGCTAGCACCCAAATGCATGTCATTCCTGTCATCTTTATAAACATATTATCATGCATAGGGATGACATGCATCGTGGTTCCAGATCATGATCTCCCAGATCACCTGATGGAATCTCCTTTAAACTTGCTAAATTTCAAGCTAGAGCCTAAACATATTATCTTTCATGATAAGTCCCTTAAATTAAGTATAGAAATCTAATTCCCCATCTTCTGCTATGCCCCAAGTGTGTATAAATAGATGCACCCAGCCTGCGTGCTTACCTGGCTAGAGGGTTGACTCACAAGTCAAAGGTCATCAGTTCAATACCTCGGATAAGCATCTGTCTTCGGCCTCACTATTGTGACCCCCAAAAAGGAAAGGTGGAGCGAGTCTGGGCTCTATGATTAGTAACTAAACCCAGCCCAAAACCATCTAAAGACATTTTTGAAATGGGTTAAGGTAATAACAAAGCGAGGTTTATTCAATTAAATGGGACAGGTCAATTTAGGTAGACTTGGCTCACATGCTCTTTAAAGCCATAGAAAACCTGAATTGGGCATGCGCGTGAACGGACACACATTGATAAAGACCCTTAAACTGACAGTGCACCCAGAGCCTTAGCTCTCGGCTGGGCCCTCTAGTGCCACCGCTGGTGGTGGGGAGTTCTACTCCTGGAGGTTGCATGTGTGAGTCTGTTAGGCTTCAGCCTCCTCTTGTAACCAAAAAATAATTGAATGTCCAGAGTTCGATACCGGGGTGTGCATAAGGGGTTTGCCCAACTCCATGCAACTTGTTTATCAAAAAGGGAAAATATGCTGGTAGACTGTGCAGTACTCATGAGTCGAATGGCGAATTACTTTTAAGAGACGCATTTTAAAGTATGTACTCATTGAAACACAGGTTCTTCGTATCAATACATATCACAGAAAATTAATTTTCTAAATCACAATAATAGTAAAACAATGCAGACGAGCTTGCCATGTATCGAATCGTCTCAACCAATCTATGCACCTAAATGGCGTCGTCTCCGGTCATACGAGAGAGAGAGAGAGAGAGAGAGAGAGAGAGAGAGAGAGAGAGAGAGAGAGAGAGAGAGAGAACTATAGAATTTTCTGGTTTGTGGAAAAATTATATAATTTAACGTGCTATATTGAATACATATCACAGAATGGCGAATTACTTTTAAGAGACGCATTTTAAAGTATGTACTCATTGAAACACAGGTTCTTCGTATCAATACATATCACAGAAAATTAATTTGCTAAATCACAATAATAGTAAAACAATGCAGACGAGCTTGCCATGTATCGAATCGTCTCAACCAATCTATCCACCTAAATGGCGTCGTCTCCGGTCATACGAGAGAGAGAGAGAGAGAGCTATAGAATTTTCTGGTTTGTGGAAAAATTATATAATTTAACGTGCTATATTGAACACATGGCTTCTTCTTTTATTGTTTCTAAGAGCGGTTTTCGAGACCTGCACACCGTCAACTTTCTCTTGAGTTGATCAATGGAAGCATCTTCCAAGCCCTCCAAACTGAGCCTAGGCAAGGTTTCCTCTCCTGGGCTGGGTACATCTGCAGGACTCAGTATCCTCGTCCCACCACTGCTCGACTTCTTTACCTCACTGTTAGCCCTCATCAACAACCCGGCCATGTCCGCCGCACTCACCATCGAACTCATCCGCACCATCGGAAACATGACATACACGTTGCCCATCTCGAGCTCCTCGTCGGCCGATAATGGCAGAAACGGTCTTCCGATCTGCAAAGCCCGTGACCTTACCACAAATTGATTGGGGTACTCTAGCATCAACTCGGCTGCGCTGATCGGGCCGTCGACTTGTCGGACGTCTCCGGTGCTGCTTACGATGATTTTAGCTGCTGCTGAATTCCGGCCCGAGGTGTTGGGGAGCAGAGCACAAGATATGTAGTTTCCCATGGCAGTCGATGATTTACTGAAATGCAAATGGTTGGTGATGCTTATATGGAGAGGAAGATAAAGACCAGCTGTACTGATGTGAAAGTTTGACAAAGTACAAGATACGCGTCATAGACCCAAACCAAAGTTAATCTATACGTATTATATATATACTCAATTTATTATAATTCTTCCAATACGAGGTCAAAGTATACGAGCCCTTCATATTGAATAAATTAACTCCTGGAAACTTCGAAGTATTTAATCCAAACACACTTATATATATATAGAGAGAGAGAGATGACGCAACAGGCGCACAAAAATTTAGAAAACTTATAGTTCATGGTCGACTCTGTGGGCTAAAAGGGTCGAGGAATTGAATGCTATTCTTCTGCTTTTGAAATTAATGTCTCGTTGAATCAATATGGTTCTGAATTGATTATCGCCAACTTCTGTTACATCATAACTCCTACGAACTCTGAAAGTTATGTTTGGACCATTTCCAACATTCATTTAGATTTCTTCAAAGAAGCAAGAACAAGTTACTTGATCTCATTAATGGAGCGTATAGTTTTAAAAGTTCTTGTTACGTTACATTTGACCATTAATTAATCTCAAAATAATACATGGAATTAGTGGTTTAGGGACAGTTTCATAAGGTGAGTAAAGAGCCCTTATTGGCATGCCCAACATGTGTCTCTAAGATGGGCTTTTATGGCCGGAATTTGATAAGGTGTAGTTTGAAACGCATTATTGCCTCGTATTACTCCGAGTAAAAGAAAGAAAGAAAAAGAAAGAAAAACATCACTTCTATCACTTTTTTTTGTTGGTACTACTAAGCAATCGGCTCGTATAATCATAGTCCTTCACATACGGATACATATGGTGAGAATTCATAATCAAGGCTATATACATAACATTCTTATTTCTCGACGAATACAACTTGTTTGGCTATTCTAAGTGCTCATTCTATTAAGGGTAATGGAAGAATTTATCGCTTGGTTAAGGAATTACTCTACGACTTAAGCTACACTATATCTGGAAATTCTCCTTAATTGTCCTTGGGGAGTTTCAGTAATGCACGCTCTAGAAGACTGATATTAGTACATAGTTCATCATACGACAAATGTATACGTACAATAACGTAGTAATTTATGATAGGCATGTTGCATCCAAGTACCGAATGCCAAAGTTTTGAGACTTTCAACCATGACATTCGGAGGCTAAGCTGGGAATTCCGAAACAATGGCCAAATATATTACTAACTATTTAAGGTATATATAAACAACTCTTGGCTGCTAAAAGAGAGATGAAACTCATATTGAAACCATATAAAGTAGAAAATCAAGCATATTCATACCTTTGATCTAGTAGAGAGCAGTTAGTCTCTTGGTCTGTCTATATATACACATCAATACATACATACATGTAGAGTGTATGGTACATGCTAGCAACGGTCAAATCCAAACAAGTCTCAATAATTTACTTATCATTTAATTTGAAAGATGAATGATTGATATTTGAACGAAAAAGTTAAAGTTTTTTAAAAATTGATTATACTTATAAAAAAATATGTGTGTACTTTTTGCTTTAAAATTTACATTTCAACCATGGTTTAGATAATATTGCTAGCATATATCAAGCTTCCCATACGTCTAATATAATTCAAATAAATCTCAATCATCTATTTTTTTATTATAGATGGTTGAAATTTAAAAATAAAAGTATATGTATACTTTTTGTTTGTACATTTTATTCACATGTGAACTTTTGTTTTATAAATTCAAATTCTAATTATACATGATTGAGATTTGTTAGTACTTAAGTTTACCAACAACAGCATATATCAGTCTCTCTCTCTCCCTCTCTCTCTCTCTCTCTCTCTCTCTCTCTATATATATATATATATATATATATATATATATATATATATATATTAAGTGGAGAATATATAATAAAGCCATAAGACCAGATGCTAGCGTGTGGGACCATTTCGTTCCTTGAAGCAAGGTCTCGTTACTGCTTGAGTGTACGTGATGGAGAAGAGCTTTGTGGATTCGTAGAATTGTTGAAGCGCGTACATACTTGGGCGGCGAAGCAGCTGTGATGATCATATTTCCACTTTTTATGTGTGTATGCTGCCATATGCTAACATGCACTACAACTTTTCTTCTCTTTTTGCTGGCACTATAAATTTCTAAATACTTTTCAAATAATAAAAGAATAGTTAAAGCACCGACCCAGATTAAATTAATGGATCCATTGCTGGAATCTGATGACGGATGAGTCAACCTGTACTGTACTGCATGAAGTTGCTTAACATTTTTTTGCTTAGATTTTTTTTATGAAGGGTGTAAGTAGACATGGCTGGAACCAGTCTAAGAACGGAACCGGTCTTTCGGTTCGATTACCGTTCGTAATTTTCAAAAACCGGTCCGAAACCGTTATTGATTAAGTTTATATATCTTTTTCTATATTCTTAATCACAAGTATCTTGATAGCTCAACGGTAGGAGATCGGTGGGGAGTTTAACTTGGGTGCAGCCTGCATTTCTAAAAAAAACAAAGCCTTCTTGGACCAGTTTCAGGAAAGTTCTGGAACTAGAACTAAAACCGTCGTAAACCGACAGTTCCAAAATCATAACCAGAACAGTTCTCCGATCAGTTCAGTTACAGTTCCAGGTTTCAGGTAAACCAGAACTGAAGGAGTAAATATTAATGTAAGACATGGATCCAGATCACATAGGACTCAAAGAGTCAAGAGAACAATATAAGATGATCTTTTCCTTGAAGAGTTAAATGTTTTTTTTGGGTATAGTCAGAGGCTAAAGCCAAATGCACGCCCCAGGTCTCGAACTCATGACCTTCAACTTATCAGTCGAACCCCAATCCAACTTGAGCTGTTACTCAGTATTTTCGAATTAAATATTAATATAAGACAAGATAAAACACAAATCACTAGTGAGAATCACGATATATCGGGTTTCACTTAATGTGGGATAAGACGGGTTTGGTTTCGATTCAGTTCTCATGAGCTTCCACTTGCGAGTTGAACCCGTACCCACTTGAAGCACTGCTCGTTGTGATGGAGTTAAATATCAACACTACACAAGATAGAACACAATTGCGAGCAAGAATCATGACTTAGCTGACCTCACTTTGTGTGGGACAAGTTTTGGGTTGGTTTGATTCAATTTGGTCCAAAAAAAATCCCAAAAGCTTCAAATCGTTTAAAACTGGTATGATTTCTTGCTTTTGGATCATAAAGCTGGTGTACTATACCATTCTACTAAAGATATGCAGTCATATTCAAGTAATTTGCTTTTAGACGGCATGCCGGGATGAGCTGTAAGGTATGTGAGCCAAATGCAAGTTTGCACATTTAACTTGAAAAGCTAATTTTTCATTAGAAAAATACACTTTTTACACATTTAGTTTAAAAATTATCTTTTCAGTAGAAACTAATTGGGTTTTGCAGTTTATTCTAACATATATACATGGAAATATTATATACCAACTTGGTGTAAGGAACATGTAAACTGACCACTTCTTTCTTCCTTAGACATCGTGTATGTATGTATATATATATATGTGTGTGTGTGAGAGAGAGAGAGAGAGAGAGGATCCTACCCATCATTCATGTCTATTATGATCATTTTTTTTCAGGAGCATATATATAATAACATTACTCTTCATACATTTTAAAAAACCCTTAAAAAATTTAAATTTTACTAATACGATCTAAAGGTAATGGATGGGTATGTTAGAGGTGAGTTGGATCCCGTTTTATCTCTCTATAGTCTATCCAAATTAATCTCAATCATGAAAGAGATGGATGGTTAAGATTAGAAGACAAGTGAAAAATACTTTCATGGGTAATCAAGTATCATGTAAAAAGTACATGTATTTTTTTACTTTTTGAATTTCAATCCCAGCCTCCATCAACCCTTGATAAAAAAGGTCAAAATTTACTTGAATAAAGGTTACGTATGGGGTAGTTTTCATCCTCCAAGTTCTCTCTCTCTCTCTCTCTCTCTCTCTCTCTCTATCTATCTATCTATCTATCTATATATATATATATATATATATATATATATATATATATATATATATATATATATATATATATATATATATATATATATATATATTAAAAGAATGCGTAAATGATGTGTACAGGAGAAAGTTGTAGAGCAAGTTTGATCGAGAACTACGTCCCGCTGTAACATAAACCTAGCGGGTTCGGGTGACCGAGGACCTCCGGGTACAAACTCATGGTTCTTTTTCCACCAGAAGCTGGAAATGGAACTGAACCGAACCTCTTCCTGGTCTTGGTCCAATTTTAGTTCCAGGTCTGATTCAAAGCTGGTTCGAATATCCAGTTTGGTTCCGGTTTCAGTTGATAATTTCATAAAAAAGAAAATGGGATGTTGAAACCGAAAAAGAAGTCTTGGAAGCATCGGTTTCTGTTCTATGTTGTTTCTTGGGAGCCACCCAGTTTGGTTTCGGTTCCACCTTCCATGGTACCAGAATAGTTGGTTCCATAATTGTTTTTATTTAAGTTTCAAAGTTTTAATGATTTTTCCAGTTTCTAGTAGTTTAGAACTCGAACCGAAACCAGTCAGGTCCAAGTTTAGCTCTGGTTCTTGGTTTTGGAACCGCTAGATGTAGTCTACTGTAAGGGGCTCGATAGTTCCGCTCCGGATACACTGTAGCGGGTAGCTGGAACATTTTCCCAAATAGTTCTTCGTCAACTGAACAATCACAAAAAATTATTGGGTCTCAAAATCAAGAGGGCGTAAATGCTGGGTCCATGCCCAAGAGTTTTGACTTGACCTGTAAACAGTTCACAGGTTCACCCGAATCCACGAATTGTTTGAAAATGACTGCAAAGCCTTCTTGGTCAAGGCGACCAGACCCTCTTTGCCTCCCTCTAATATGCATTCTAGGTCATTCATTTACTCATTCAACTCTTCATACCAATCAATCACTAACTTTATATTTTCCATCAGAGCAAACCAAACTCCTTTCAGACAAATAATAAATGCAAAGATCCATATACTTGATTGGTTCTGGATCCCTAATATAGACAATCACAATCAAAACCAAAAACCAAGACCAATTTTTAGTACAAACTAAGTAATGCCTGCCAGTCGCAGACCATGATTTTTCTGAGGTGAGACATTTCTCTATTTCATGTCCATAAAACACTTGTATTTTCTTATATATAGTTGCAAACCCAAAAAATATTCAAATTCGGATAAGGCACATGCCTCACCTTGCCTTAAAGTAGGTTCCCATCATCCTCTCATTGTGTTTATTAGCATTTCACACAAAAAATAAAAATCCATAATTTCTTAAAAAAACTAATTTGTTGCTTAAATGTGTAAATGATTTTCTGCATTTTAGCCATGTATATCAAAACCAAAACCATACTAACTGCAGTCAGCTACATGGATTCGTTGCCACCACCGAACTTGATCTTGTATCATATTAGCATCTATGACGGAAAAAGCAAGATCATGTTTTATATCTATGTAACTTGGATATAAATTGCAAAGAGAATTATATGCCACATTTGCTGGCTAATTTGATTTGCCTTGGCTACTTATATGTCCACATAACTCGAGTGGATTCTTCTCTTTGGGCTTGTTGCAAATATTGTAAACGAATCGGAGTCTAACCCAATCTTGCAATCCAAAGGACAAGAAAATCTAGAACTGAGTATGATGATAAACCAAAAGTTTTATAATTCAGAAGGGGCATCAAGTAGCCTTCTGATCTGTGACTTTCGGTGGAGAAACTACAAGAAAGAATAAAACATTGCCCCCCAGGCTACACTTGAAAAGCCAATCAGATTCTGTTGCATAAATCCGATGGCTACCTCGCAAATGAGATCTGGGTTCCTGCAAAAATAGAGACGAAGTTACTGCCAATTAAAGTAGTTGAATTTGTGACAGTATGGCGGCATGAAATCAAATCTTCATGTCTGCAAAGGATGGGCATGTCTTTCATGAATCCGAAATCGGTGCAAACATACAGTCTAAACATATTGAAGTCTAGTCCTAGAATATTGAGTCGTTTGATTTCCACTGTTATAATGCTCTGCCATAGTTATTAACTCCCATGTATTCCTCATCGTAACCCCATAAAACCAAATAATGAATGAAAATAAGAGAATACAGAGAGCGCGTTGAATTGCTTCCACTAGAATCCTTCCTGGAAGAATGAATAGCTTCTGAACAAATCAGAAATGCATGCATTGCAAGATTGCGATGTAACAATTGTATTCAAGGATACCTAGAGCAGACCTATCTACAGTTTGAGAAGACACCCTCATTTGCATAAAAGCTTGGAGATAATGGCAACAGCCGACTCTTGATTGGAAAGGATGTCTATGAGAGCCTCCCTCTGCCCTGCTGCCATATACTTCACATGTTTCTAACGATTCACATGAAATTATCATCAGACGGTACAAGTTTAGCACTGCCCTTGAAGCTCGATCTCTCCCCCAGCTGAACCACTATACTGTCCTGATCCAGTCTGAGTTATTTAGTTAAATTTAGATGAGACGTCCTGAAAAAGTCTATCCATTTTGTTCGCAGTGCTATGTGATTTGGATATGGATCAGACGAATGAGGAATAATGGGTTTTTCCAAGAGGTCACCTCATGGCGTTGTCATTCTACTGAATTACATGACTTTGATGCCCACACAACATCAAATGTCCATGCTGAACTTCAGAAAAGTGAAACCTCTAGCCGGGATAAAGAAGGGACTCCTACCAATCATTCCCTTTTACTTTTGCTCTTCAGTTCACATCCATAGTTGCACCTCCAAACTAGCATAATGCATCATCGTAAATTCTGCATATAACTAACAAGAATGTGCACATACAAGTACTTCACATAAGCTACCACATTACACCTTAGGTTGGTGGTCGCAGGAAATCTCATATAAAATTAATCATATGCAAGTACAACACACACCCTTGAAGTCATCAACCAGAAAGAGGTTTGATACAATATACGATTTGTATAGTCTCTGCTTAGATGCTGGCTGTATATTGATCTGCAATCTACAAAATTCCGCTCCAATGAAATTCTTCTGTTGAAAGTAGAACAAGGATTACGGACAAACACTTTTAACGTATAGCAAGATATCCGCATTGCACTTTATAGAAGCGTCAACTTGTTTGAAGCTGCAGTAATCTGTCAACCACATCACTATGAATAAATATATTGCCTGTTCTTGGGAACATGCAGTAGAGAAGTCTCCTCCAAGTTCCCATGCGAGGAACAAATCCATGTTGTATCATCTGCCTTAGAATCAACTCAGCATCATCTAGTAGCCTTTGACTACATAGGCCCTGAATCAGCACTTTATATGACCTAAAACTTGGAGAAAAACCTTCCAAAATCATCCGGTTCATGAATTCTTTTGCATCAACAAACTGCTTTGCATCCATCAAACCGTATATGACTGCTAAATAAGATCCAGAGTTTGGGTAGCATCCTTTAAGCTTCATCTTGTTCAATAAATCTGCTCCTTCCATCATTCTTTTCTGTTTGCAAAGCCCAGAAATCAATATGTTGAATGTAATCGTGTCATGATGGCAACCCAACTTATCTGTTTTCTCGTAGAGTCGAAAGGCTTCATCCACATTGCCTTGTTCACAGAGGTGATGCATCAATGTTGCATAAGTTTTTCTGTTAGGCTTACACCCTTGTTTAGGGATTTCATCAAGCAGGGAAAATGCAGCATCCATTTTTCCAAGTTGACATAAGGCCTTAATGAGAATGTTAAAGCAGCATGTATCAAGCTTAACACCCAATTTAGGAGCTTCCAAGTACACCTCATGAACGGTATCATATCTCTTTGTGCATACAAGCATATTAAGAACGCAATTGAAAGTTGCAACTGTTGGCCAAACGTGAAACTCTGGCATTTCATAGAGCGTTTTCACAGCCATTTCAGGATTGTTCGCAACATGAGCATATATCTTGATCAAATTGTGAAAGAACTCATCTGATAGCCTGCACTTCTCGATTTTAATCCTTTCTAAGATCTCTTCAATTGAATCAAATTCTTGTGCATGAGCGAGCCTCTCAATTATCATGCTATAAAGGGCTTCATTGGGCTTATAGTCTCTTCGCAGAGAAACCTTTTCTAATGTATCAATAATCAGCTCAGGATCTCTTAACCCACTGAAGATCTTCAGTACCTCATTGGGTGATAGCCAATCTCTGTGATCCACTCGCTTGACATCAGACTGTACTTGAGCGAGTGTTGACAAAGAAATAACCCTGCTTCTCAACCTCTGAACCCACCAAACTTGCCGGAATGAAAATGGAATTGGTTGCAGCATCCTCTTAATACCATCGAAGAAGTCACGATTTGTGTATCAAACCCAGATCATCCAACAATTAGCAATTGCTGTAGCTATTGAATTTCAAGAAGAAAAATAAGGAAGAAGAGAGAAACACGCATAATGGCAAAATGGTCTAGACCACACAAGCTCAAACAGACAAGAATACTGTGCATCATATCATCATCTCAACCAGAATGCACAATTAGTCCATACAATCGTCATGGCATCGGCAGCAAACATGCATTTGATATCTTTTCTTTAATCACCACCAATGAGAAAGCCCATATTTAAAGGTCAAATACAAAAAATCATTTTTTTTTGGTAATAGATAAAAAATCAACCATGAGAAACCCGTTGGAAGATAACAGTAAGGAGATAGCGTATTCTCAGCAAACAACAGAAAGGAGACGAAAAAGCAGAAATAGCACAACGTTCAACAACTATAACACCCATTCTTGCTCAATATCGATAGGAAAACCCAAATCTAGAAACCAACACAGATACACAATGACTCTGATTCTTTACAAAGTCTGATTTTGGGGATATAAAAACAACAACAGAAAAGATATGGAAAACAGAAAAAGCGGATGCCAAAGAAGAAAGAAAAAGATGAACTGAGTAGAACACCGGTGAAGAAAAGAGCAGGGAAATAAGAAAAAGAAGATAGAAAGAAAAGGAGAAGAAGAAAATTTACCCAGCATTCGACAAGGAAGAGAGGCAGCGGAACACAGAGGAGGGCTTTACGAAACCCCGTTTTCTTTGTTGTCCTCTGATGAAAACCCGCTTCCCGTCGACAGTCGATCGTTCTGTCAACGGGTCGGGATCAGTGGTCCACAATCCAGTTACGTGATTTAAGTCCATATCGGTATCATTTCGTGATTTATTGGATTTATTGGATTTCACAATAAGAAAAACCAAACCCAATAAAAAGAAAACTACAGCATGCTTTAGACCTGTCCGGTTCCAACCCATCTCAGTGTGTTGAACCCGGACCAGAACCGGCCTTAACTAGAAACCCCAAGGTTCGGTTCTGGTTTCAGGTTTTTGAGAACCGAACCGAAATTTGAACTGGGAGTTTAGAACCGCCGTTTCCAAGTACCATTTAGTTCTAAGTTTCAATCCCATCTTACTTTTCAAATAGTAATGGAACCAAATCAAAACAAGAGTCACTTTAAAACCGGAACTGAAATTGGATCCAATTAGGGTTTGATGGAACCGGAACTGTCAGTTTGAAACCGGGGGTCCTGGTTTACCTGAAAGCAGACAGATCTACCATAGATGTTCTCTCGAAGAAATTTAGCCTTGATTTCCTTGTGACAATGAAGAAGAAAACCAAATTTTCACCCTGATTTTCTTATGCCTAAGCCAAGTCTAATTATCGAGTTAAAAGCGAAACCAAGTCTTATCTTACACTAAGCGAAATCAGCTACATGAAGTCTTGTTTAACACCTTGTTCTATTTTGTTATATTAGAATTCCAACTTATTCACTATGAAATGTTAACAACTCATTTCATTCATAAGACTAAAATAAGCCTTTTCCCACATTAGGTAGGGCCTGATACATCGACATCGACATTGAGCTTGATCTTATTAGCAACTCACTATGAAATCTTGAGTCATATTAGCAACTTATTCAAATGAACAAAAACACCAACACCATAACAACCCTAGCACGAATTCGGATGTTAAATCGATCCGAAATTCGTGACAAGAATCCGAATGAAGACCACATCCCAGACCTGCAACCATGAGCTTATGGAGATCAGCTATGCTTGCGTTCCAGGATGAAGAGTGCAGTTGGGGGAGATGCATTAGGAAGAGAACGGCTAGCGACGAGCTCCTGGTAAATCCTGGTTGTGAACCTTTTGTAGGTCTCCTCCACAACCTCTTCACCAAAGTGGGCCTGTATCAGCTTTCCGAACACTGCCCTAGAAGCTCTGGATATACACTGGACTATCTGGCCCATGTCCGGAACCGAACCACTTTGACCAGTCAGGTTCAATTTTGGTGCTTCATCAACTGCCTTTGCAACGTGGACTAGGTATCGGCCGTCCATCTCCACCAGAGCTTTGAACTCTTCAACTGTTGGAGTATAAATTGGGACCTGGAAAGAATCCAAATCCTCCTCCTTCACCTTGCCCTTCATTCATTTCGAATTGAATCATTAAACTATGAGATTAACAGTGATCGGTATAACACAGTGTTTTTTTACTAGGAACTGAGAATTTTGTAGTTTAATTTATGGTTTTCCGACCCATTTTAGGTAATTTTTATATAATTTATCTTATAGTGTTATATCTACATAATATTTTAAATATATTTTTGGGGTTCGATGTATCATTATTTGTTTTAAATTAAAAAAATGTGAATCCAATTTTCTTTACTCTTACCTCATCTTGTAGCTCCCGGAGAACCGGCTCTAGATAGCCGATGGGCCATGCGATCTCGCTCGTAGGCAAATCCATGGACTCATGACGGCAAATGAACAAGAGGGTCATTAGCCCTCCACCAGCCAGTTCTTCACCCCTCAAGTCCAAGAAGGCAGCCACGTCAGCCCTAAATTGTGCCACGTAGGCATCCAGGACAGCGGCCCCACCACCGTATATATACACCCTACCCTTGTTGGCCACCCCAGGTGGTGCTCTGGAGAGCCAGTGCAAGGCCATGCTTGAATTGAAGAAGTGGATCGAATTTCGAGGAAACAGTCGCGAGTAGAACGATCCCGGGACTGCCGCCGTGAAGTATCGACGGTCTGGGGGCATGGTGTTGAAGAGCATGTTGAAATCGTTGCCTACCTGATCGTTGAAGAAGACTTGGAACTCCAAATCTTGGGCTCCATTGCTTGGTGTTCTTTTGAGTAAAGAAGATATTGCTTCGGTAACGAGTTTAACGGTGTAGAACGTATTGGGCCCCACAGAGCAACCAAGATCAACGATCCGAATTGCGGTCTTCTTTGAGATGTCGAACTTTGTATTGATCGTCTCCTCCAGTGTGCCCTTTACAAGAGCAAACCTGTTCCTCTGCCAGATGAAAGAGAAGCGTAAGATTCTCGTTCTTCATGCCGTCATGTTAGATTCTGTGGTTCATATATATGGTGCATAATTTTTCATAAATATTTTTACAGTTCAATTGATATTGGAAATGATAGAGATTCAAATTAAAAGTACTCATGTTTTTGTATATTTTATATTTAATGTTTTTTATTTTATCACTTTAGAGCACCTAACCGTAGCTAATATTCTCTTTAGAAACTAGAAAACAATATTACATCATGATAAATGTTTGAGATATTGAAATGGGCTAAACAAACGAAGTGCACAACGAGCACTAGCTCACCTGGCTAGGGTGTCAACTCGCAGGGTAAGGTCGCGATTTCAATGCCCGGCGCATGCATCAGGCTTTGGCCTCACCTTTGTATCCCAAATGAAGTACAGTAACATATAATGTGCTTGTTCAAGATTATAAATTAATTATTGGCTAAGATTTTTTTGACGTATTATGTTCTTAACTCAAATTGGCCCTTTGGAAGTTATCATCCCTTTGACAATGTCGGCATTTTAGACTGAGTATGGATTCCTAAGAAAGTGCAAACTTACATTATGGGGAGTTTGGACAATTGATGGGTGAGCTATATACATATACATACATATATACATATATATATGTATATATATGTATATATGTATATACGTATGTATGTATATATGTTATATATATATGTATATATGTTATATATATATATATATGTATATATGTATATACATATATATATATACGTATATATATATATATATATGTATATATGAATGCCAGACTTATATATATGTATATATGTATGTATGTATATATGTTATATATATATGTATATATATATATGTATGTATATATGTATATATATATATATGAAGTTGTTAGACATCCACGAATGCCAGACTCTACTAGATGATATGTATTGTTTGTTGATACATATCAAGTCATTCATCAATGTTGACATAAAGATTGATACCACTTAATGTATATATATATATATATATATATATAGAATGCCAGACTCTACTAGACGATATGTATCGTTTGTTGATACATATCAAGTCATTCATCAATGTTGACATAAAGATTGATACCACTTAATACACATAGTACGTTAATGTAATACAGGAAGAGTATCTTGATCACCACCGTTTGATTGATCGTATGAATGGTGATACATTATATATATATATATATATATATATATATATATATATATATATATATATATATATATATATATATATATATATATATGAAGTTGTTAGACATCCTCGAATGCCAGACTCTACTAGATGATATGTATCGTTTGTTGATACATATCAAGTCATTCATCAATGTTGACATAAAGATTGATACCACTTAATACATATAGTACGTTAATGTAATACAGGAAGAGTATCTTGATCACCACCGTTTGATTGATTGTATGAACGGTGATTATAATTAAGCAATGTCTAGCATAGGAACATGTCTTGTGGCTCTCACTCTCTCTATATATAAATGGTAAATACATAATGTCATAGTCTTACATAAATATTTGTATTGTTCAATTGGTATTATCAACAACAACAATAACAACTAAGCCTTTTCCATCAGCTACATGGATTCTTTATTTCCACAAAACCCTATCATGTGCCATGTTAACAGTTAACTCACAATAAGCTATATCATTCTTTATTGTTTCTTTCCAACACTTTTGTGGTCATCCTCTACCTCTTTTAATACTTTCCAAATTTAGTTTTTCATACCTTCTTAGAGGTTCTTCTTTTGATCTTCTTTCTATATGTCCAAACCATCTTATACGATATTATCTCATTTTATCCTCTATTGGTGTCACTCCTAATTTGTTTCTAATAACCTCATTATGTATACGGTCTTTTCTTGTATGACCACTCATCCATCTCAACATCTTCATTTCTGTCACAAACATCTTTTGTACATGTTGATGATTAACTGCCCAACACTTAGAACCATAAAACATGGTAGGTCTAATTATTGTTCTATAATATTTACCTTTTAATTTTAATAATATCTTCTTATCACAAAGAATACCTGATGCTCATCTCCATTTTAACCAACCAACATTAATTTTATGTGTAATATCTCCATCAATTCTTCTATCACTCTGAAAAATTGACCCTAGGTATTTAAACTTTCCTTTTGGGGGATGTAATGTGTGCCAATTTTAATTTCTATGTCCTATGAAGTAATCAAATGATCAAACTTACATTCCATATATTATGTCTTTGTTCTATTAAGTCGGAGGCCTTTGCTTTCTAATGTTTCTCTCTATAGTTCTAATTTTCTATTAACTTTTTCCTTAGACTCCTCAACTAACACAATGTCATCTACAAATAACATAAATAACATACACCAAGGTACTTCATCTAGAATATGTTTTGTTAACTCATCAATCACCATTATAAATAAGTATGGACTTAAAGTAGATCCTTGATGTAATCCAATATTAACTTCAAAAAAGTTTGTCATTCCTTCATAAGTCCTCACACATGTTTTTGCACCATCGTACATGTCTCTTATAAGGTTAATGTATATCAATGGGATACCTCTTTTTTCTAAGATTCTCTACATAACCTCCCTCGGTACCCTATCGTAAGCTTTTTCTAGATCAATAAATATCATGTGAAGGTTTTTCTTTTTTGCTCTAAAATGTTGCATAAGACGTCTGAAAAGGTTAATCGCTTCAACAATAGATCTTATTAGTATTATCAACAATAGAGATTTAAATTAAAAGTATTATTGCACTTGTGTAAATGTTTTTATAAGATTATGGTAGAAAAAGAGTATGATTTATTATTCTCTTTTTCTTTCTTTCTCTCTCTATATATATCAAAAAGTGTTAGAAAGAAATAATAAAGAATGATTAAACTTATATTGAATTAATTACGTGATTGAATTATATGATAATAAAGAATTCATGTAGCCCACCATCTCTAGTATAAGAAAAAGCTTATTATTTTGTAAAAGAGAGATTTATTATAGTTTATAAATATGGATTTTGTCCGGTTGAGAACAACCAAAGCTAGATTAGGACAACCAATCTAGGTTTACGTGACCAAGTGTTGACATGTTGTGATTCCATCTCCAATCCAGCAATTTGGGAAGAACATTTTGGCACTTGGGGTGGCAAATCAGGACCCAAATCCACCAAAAAAGGCATCATACTCCGGTCTGCGTCCACTCCCAAGCAGCGGAGGGTGTCGTCGGAAAGTGTGACGGATCTCCTGCTTCATGACAGTTGATAGTGTTATTTCTTCTTTCTTTCAGACATCTTTGTGGCCACTAACCGCTCTTTTTAAAAGCCCCACTTATAGCCAGGGTTCATCTTTACCTAGCATCTCTCGTGTCAAGATAAAGGAGGCTAACTTGCCGAGGTATTTCACGGTGCTATCTTTCTAACTGGATCCCGCTAGAACTCGAGATTCAAGCGTGCTTACACAAGATCAACAGTAATTAGATGGGCAATCTCCTTGGAAATCTAAGACTTACAAGTTCTAGCTTATCCCAACCAGTATGAGAAGGTTAAAGTAGCGTCACTATTTCGAGTGCTATTGCTGTATCTGAACTCCAAATCGAATGGAAGATTTCTCTACTTTCCTTTTTCTTTAGGAAGGAGAAGATTTCTCTACTGTGCTGTTAAAAGAACGAAGACGCGAGTGTGTGTGTGTGTCTGTGTGTGATTAAGCAACATTCACACTGAAGAAAAGATGACCAATATTTCCATAAAACATTTCAGGTAGTGTGAGAAGCAACGTACTTGAAAGGTGGAATTCTGGATGTAGCTGTTACCGCCATCGCCACCAATCATAGTATGAGGTCTTGTTTCTGCCATTTTTGCTTATCTCCAACTCCAAGATGATTTACATGTGATGAGTATAAATAAAGGAGAGCCACCTGCAGGTCGTCTGGCGTCGACCTAGATCCAATATCAAAATCGGGTGGAGGCCTGAGACCCGTTGGGCTCACATCACAGGGTGCGTCTGCACTTGACAAGACATATCCAGTTCCGGGTAAATTGGAACCGGCGGTTCCAGGTTTCGGTTTGCCTGCAACTTGAAATCGTAACAGAACCAGTTCGAGAGCGGTTTTGCTTTGAGTTTGAAATCGTTTATAACTGATGCTTTTATTAAAAAATAAAATTTAAAAGATCTTTTTTCAAAATATCAAAAGCTGTGGTTCCAACCTGCGGGTTGCGGTTTCATTTTCATAAGAGGTGAAACAGGAACCGAACCAGATGGCCTCCGGTTCTAGTTCCAGTTTCACAGAGTTTCCGATTCAACCGGTTCCTGGTCCAGTTTGATTTCGGTTGAGAAGCCGGCCATGTTTAGCATTTGACAAGTGTTTAAACTCATGTACTGAAATGGGTAGGGGCCTGAATCCATATATGTTCAAATAAGATCTGATAATTAATTCACTCATAGCATTAGCTCACATGGCAGGGCTCCACTCCCATGACGCAGGTGGCAGTGAGGAGGGGGCATGTGTGTGTTAGGCTTAGGCCTCCCACTGTAACAAAAAAAAAATCTACCAAATTTGGTTCTAACTATAGACAAATCAGCTCACGAAGATCCAATCCAACAATTTAAAATAATTAGGGACTTACAGATGAAGACCATTTACCGGTGGCTCTACGACCGGTTCCGCTCCATTTCGAACCAGCCACATCTATGGAGACCTCCTGTTTGAAGTCTTCATAACATCACTCATAATAATATATGGAAAAGAAGATATTTTTATTTGCACCATATTCCGTAGAGAAATTTAAGTTTAATGACATAGTCGAGTCCTTAGAGAGTGGTAAGAGAGTGACTGAGAGGGAGGAAACACAGAATTCCAATTAATGAACATAGTTTGAATACATTTAGGAATTTTAAACTCTTGAAGGTATGTTGGGTGTCCAGAGAGATGAATCATCTCCCAACTATATCGGTTTGCATGGGATTCGTGTGTGATACTTTTTGGTGGAAGGATAAGCCCGTCGATTGGGCTCCTCCACTGTAAATAATATTCTTTAAATTTTCCAAAAAAAGTTAGGTTTAACCATATAGCATGAATTTAATTTGTCTATGATCGCCTGCAATACAAAATATTCCTTGAATCATATTCTTTTCCATGGTATTGTACAAATTGGTGCTGTAAAATGAGATCAGCTCATGGCAAGCTCGTTCTTTCAGCTAAACTCAGCTCATGGCAAGCTTGTTCTTGACTCATCTCATCTAGCTCTGTCCAACAACAATAAATTCATCAAGCTCAGCTCGACAACAATGGCGTCATATAGATTATAAGTGGAATTCAGTATGTAATACATTTTCAGTTACAGGAAAACTTGGCAGCCCAAAATTCCAGAATGAGTTGAGATTTTTTGTTTAAACATTATTTTTCAAATTTAACGAGCAAACTTATGCTTGGCTCATTAAGCACAAAGTTTGTCTTAATATTTGATTAAGATCGTCTACTACTTACTTTTAAAACTTATTACAAAATAGAAGCAGTGTCTGTGCAATACCTCAAAAAGGAAAGCAGCTAAACAAAAACTTTGGCGCTTTAGGTGGTGACCGTAGAAAAAGGGTCTCGCTTCAATAGGACCACTTTTTGACGAAATTTGACAAAATAGGATTCCACATTTTACAAAATAACTCGTCGACCAAAGCACTTTCACATGGAAATGCACCAACTTGTTGTTTTTGCATTCATATCTCTTTGAGAAAATACTTGATTTTAGGTAGAAGACACTGAACCGAAGTCCAAGAATCTTCATTACATGTGCTTAACATCTGATTTAACTTATTATAAGTTTAACAGTTAGGTCAATAGCCCACATGGCAGGGCTCTCGACTTGTGTGAAGGCTGACTGTCAGTTCGACTCTCGGGGCATGCATACTTGAATTCAACCTCCCGTTGTTGTAACACAACAAAAATTTTATTATTGTTATTATTTTAACTTCAATAGCAAGTTGTGCGAACTGTAAAGACAGATTAATTATGCCAAAGCTCAGTCATGCTTCAAACGGGAGGGAGATGAGGCATAACGGTATATTTGCTCACACATAATATACAAATATATATATATATATATATATATGCTCAAATTCATTCACGCTTAATTTGTATATTTCATTTTTTATTTCAAATCTCTATCATATAAAATTTTTAGTAGATTTCAGTATAAATTTGAGCACGGACCACTATATATATATAAAGCGAGATCCTAGGATATACTTCCTCCCGAGTACGTATTTTCTGGATTTGAACTCCAAGATCAAATGAGATAAGAAGCTAATATTAAATAGAGAAAAGTTAGAACTGTAGACAAATATAATAGTTCACTTGTTTTTTACATCACCGCCAAAAATTCAATGCGAGTCTCCTAAAATTTCTCTCTCACACACACGGACGCACACACACAGTCGTTCTTTCACCACCTTCTAAAATCTCACGCACTCTCTCACCCACCGAAGCATAAAGAAGCCCCACAAGCGTGAAAAAAGAATCCTCGTCAGAAACTTGATGCTTGCTGCATGAGGAAACAAAACGAAGCCGGAAATTTCAGTTCGTTTGCAGATGACTATCATCTGTAAAGATCGAATTTGTGATATCTCATTTTGGCTGAGGAAACACTATGAGGTATAAATTGGCCTTTCATGAAATGGCACTCATCACTGAGGTATGATTCAATAGTGCAATATTATAATTATAGACTTGACGTCTGTTCTCATGCACTCAAGTCCTCAAAATCCGGCAAGTTTTTTGGGCAATCAAGGATCTACATTAAGAGAATTCAGAAAAGAAGGATATACGTTAAGTGCATTAGAAACGAAGCACGGAGGAAATGATCGGATCAAGTTAACCCCGTCCCTATCATCAACATTCATTTACATGATCTTTTAGAGATGGCGTAGAAAAGCTTCAGCCATTCATGGCCGTGAACATCAGTGCTGGACCTACTATGTAAACCAGATCACAGTGGCAAGTAAGTCATTAATGGAGAGATGTCCCGGATGTCTCTGATTTGCTGGTTAGAGAGAGAGATGATGTGCCACAATTTATATACGAATTACGTACATGTAGTGTATTTCTTCAATTATAAAATGGATAAACTTCAACTATTAAAGTAGAGTTTGGTGCTCTATCACCAATATCTGGCATAGAGATGAGCTTTTCAGAGATTTTGTGCGCAATGAAATGATCTAATTTGACTAGGACACGTATCGTCTAGATCAGAAACTAGATTTATCAAAAAAGAGCGAGTTCCATAATGTATATATATAAGTCCTCAATATCAGAGACGTTGATGTTCTTCACTCAATCGTCCTAAACATGAGATAATAAGACTTGGGAAACACGTTTCCTCATGAAAATATTTCAATTAAGGCGAATAAACAATCCCGTAGATTCAAATGTGACCCACTACACTAAGTTTTGTTAAATTTTTTAGTAAATTCCTTTGATAAGTAAGGAAAGTTTGTGCATGTTAGGCTTCGGCCTCCCATTAATGTAACCAAAAAAAGACAGACCCAGATGCATATGATTCATGCCTATGGTTTCAGATGCTCACCAAAAGGTGCCCGAGGAATATGCACCCAGGGCGTTAGCTCGCCGGTGGAGCTCAGTTCATTTAACAACCCTGAATGTGGTTGTCTAAAGTGCACCAAGTCCGCCATGAATTTCGGAAATCGTTGGGGACCGACCTCATGCTTGACATGAGCACCATTAACTTAGCTAGTCAACTGAAGGTAACAATTAGTACGTAAGTCCATACAAAGTTATATGTTTAGTACAACAAATTATGCTTTGATAACGAAGAAAGCAAAATGTTAGTGATCATGGTGGCAGCCCATTTAGTGGGTCAGTGAGTGCGGTGGCTGCTCTTGACCGCACCCACACAAAACAAACTAGTCGAGCCCACATGGGTTCGATGACGTTAAAAGGGCGATGGGTCTCTTAAATGGTTAGTCACTTCACATGAATTTTTTAATGTTTTGATAGAACTTGATCATGTGCCATTGTGACAGTTAACCCAACTTAAGTTAAATTATTCTTTACTATTTTCTTTCAATACTTCTTTAATCTTTATATTCTTCTTTTAACACTTCGTAACCTAGTTTCTCATATTTTTTACAGAAATATTTGTTTATTATTTTTATATTTTCAAACCAACAACAATAACAACTAAGCCTTTTCCCATACTAGATGGGGTCGGCTACATGGATTCTTTGTTCCAACAGATCCCTATCATGTGCCATATTAGCAGTTAACTAACAATAAGCTAGATCATTCTTTATTGTTTCTTTCCAACACTTTTGTGGTCGTCCTTTAGCTCTTTTAATACTTTCCAAATTTAGTTTTTCATACCTTCTTAGAGGTTCTTCTTTTGATCTTCTTTTTATATGTTCAAACCATCTTAAACGATATTCTCTCATTTTATCTTCTATTTTTTTCACTCCTAATTTGTTTCTAATAACCTTATTATGTATACGGACTTTTCTTGTATGACCACTCATCCATCTTAATATCTTCATTTTTGTCACAAACATCTTTTGTACATGTTTTGATTAACTGCCCAACACTCAGAACCATAAAACATGGCAGGCGTAATTGCTGCTCTATATTATTTACCTTTTAACTTTAATGATATCTTCTATCACAAAGAATACCTCATGCTCCTCTCCATTTTAACCAACCAACATTAATTCTATGCGTAACATCTCCATCAATTCTTCCATCACTCTTAAAAGTTGACCCTAGGTATTTAAAACTTTCCTTTTGGGAGATGTAATGTGTGCCAATTTTTATATTTTCAAACCATCTTAAATAATTTCTTTTTATTTTATCATCTATGGATGTCACTTCAAAATTATTTTTATTATGTATACAACCTTTCCTTATATAACCATTAATTGGTGATACAACTTTTCGTTTATTTTCCAAAATTTAAGTGAGGAGATACACTGTCTCTGTGTATAAGAATGTGTTTGTGTAAGATGGATGGATCATTGAAGAAGTGAAATTTTGGGCGAACTTTATAGTGAATCTAGCCGGCATCCAATGGCATGCCCAGTTTGTGGCAACGGATGGTTGTGATAGCTCAAAGGTGAACCAAGCAACTTGAGAGTTGGCTCAGTTGAACTTGTAGGTTTATAAACAAATGGTGTTGAGTAACTGAGTGCATACGAAATACAAACTAATATTTAAGTTTGCAGAGTATATGGCAATAAAATTTAAGTAATATTTGACCTTAGAGGTATAAAAAAAGAAGCAAAATGATAACATGCACGAGATTCCTACATCATTCTTGCACTAAATCATCTAAATGCAAATAGCCTTCTAATACTTTAATAAATAAGATGGTGGCATCTCACTTATACCAATTATGCGCATACTTGTATTTTGTTAAGTGCACACGCTACTTCAGTATCAATGTCAAGGAGAGATATCCTTTAAAATAAGATGGTGGCATCTCACTAATACCAATTATCACACACTTGTACTTTGCAATTTGGATCCTACGGTCAAAAATGTCTTTAAAGATACTTGGGTCTGGTTCGGTTCATGATTTAAAAAAATTGGTCTGAAATTAAAATCGAAACTGAAAGTTCCAAACGACTGATATATTTTTTATATTTTTAAAAAATTTATATCACGAACGGCCTGCTAGGCCAAGAGTAGGACGCTACTTGTATTTGGTGCAGGTGAGAAGTTCGATTCCCAGTGACTGCTTACACACTCGGTTTTAATGTCAAAACAGGAATTGCTTCGGAATTAACAGAATTCCTCGTTTCACCACCGCCGAATTACGCTATCAGTCGCAAATGCTAAATGGATTTAGTTATAGTCCTACATGGTGCTTAGTCAGCAATCGATTTTGATGTGGTTTCCATATCGTAAAAAATATTGAATCCAATTAACAAATATATCCACTCACAGTAGATCCAAAAAGTGTCGGATCCAGCTAAAGAAGATGAAAAACATGGATCCAATGGAGAAGTACGTTAAAAACATGTCGTCGGTCATCTTCTTCCCTGAGGCTCTCTCTCTCTCTCTCTCTCTCTCTCTCTCTCTCTCTCTCTCTCCCTTCTTCATTGTCATCTATGGCTATGGCAGATGAAGTCGCGCTATCTATCCACCACCACCACCACCACCATCTATCGCCTTCAACACGATTTGAGCACAATTACCATCACATTTCATGCTCTCTCTCCTTCATTGTCATCGACGGCTATGGCACCACCACCACCACCACATCCCATTGCATCCCATGCTCTCTCTTCACAATGATGCATTGCGCATTCACGATTTAGGAAAAATTATTGAGAAAAACTAGGATCAACAATGTTTTGGTTTCTCATCTGGTGATTCACAACAGTAAGTGAAAAGGTGGTGTTGTCTATACTTTGTTGTTGTTGGGGGTCCTCCTTCAAGCTTGCCCACCATGTCTACGGTTTTTCATCACATTTCATGCTCTCTCTCTCCCTTATATGATTTGTTTCAGTCTTGTTCATCTAAGCTTTTGACAAAAGATTTCCAAAGTAGATATGGTGAGTTTTGGGTAGATCCGAAATAGAATTGAGACATGATTGTAGTTCAGGTTCGGGTTGTTCCGGTTTGAGTCTTAAACTGCTTGGAACTGAAAAAAAAACATTAAGAGATATAAATTCAAAAAAGTTAAAAAGAAATATGGCAAAACCACAAATTTCAATTGTGGTTGTCGAATGTTGAACTAGAACCAAACTAGGTGGTGACTGGTTCCTGGCACACCTGGAACTGTTTGACCTGAATAGAAGCCAGACCTGGCTAGCATGTAAAATTTCGGGACTTGATTACTCCTTACTATCTGTAAAATTTCGGGACAAGCTCCTCATAAAGGAGAAGGGGTTGTGTTATGTTAAGCAAACCCTGTCAGTTTACAAAAGGCAAGAGAGCAAGCTGGTGTTGATCGAAGAGTTCAAAGAGACAGTAGAGATTAATGGGAGTTTTACCATCCACGTCACAGAGGTAGTCGAATGGTTTGATGTCGAAGAGCATGATAGAGCAGAACCAGATCTTGAGCAATGGGCTCAGTTCACTGCTACCAGTTACAGAGCGGTGCATGCGGAAGTGCTGAAGTGACACTTTGGTGAAAATGTTGTTGGCCAAGTATTCGAAATGCTTCGGGAACAAGTTCAACTTTAGTTTGCAATTCATAATCCCAGACATATATTTCCTCTGGTGGCCTTGTTCATTTTGCAATTGAAGGCTTGAAACCATGTCGGTCTCTTGGATCCCATGCATACTTCTTATAGAGACACAAAGTACCTAAGATTGAAAGTTATTGTTATATTGTTTCGAATACTCTGGAAAGCACTAGCTGCTTCATGCAAGTTCATCTTAGCTTACACGTGAAAAAATTATATCAATGCCCTGATCTGAGATTTGATAATTTGTTCTGCTGCATAACCTACTATAAAAAGTTTTAAATATCTTTTGGTCCTCACTCGCGTTTACCTTAAACGAGTTCTCTACATCCAAAACCAAAATCAAAACTAAAACTGAGCTTTATCTCACACTAATCGGGGTTGGATTCATTGATTCTAATTCTGTCTCCACTATTTTGTGTTTTATTAGCACTTAACTATTAGAACGGAAAACAAGCAGAAAGATCTTCCACCAATTATAATTGGAATCTGATTTTATTCGAATGTAAAAATTAACGTAAATCTGACAGATATCCCAGTTACATCAAACATATGTGGTGCTCATCCCAGTTACATCCAATGGTAGGTGGATATGGCGACAACAGCTACCTTCTTAATTCCTCTTACCAAGTATGTGGTGCTCATCTTCCTTTTGACTAACTGGTAACACGTCGCATAAAATGGGGAGTAAGAATCTGTATAGCGTCACACTTAGTGGGAGAGAAGGCTTGGCTTTTGTGTGGTTCTGTCTGTTGCTTGTTCGGTTTAAACCAATCCCTGGAAATTTTCCATTTCAAGCTACTGCTTTTGCAGATGTATCTCTTCTGAAACGCGGTCAGTGTGTCTAGTTTCCCGTTGCTCTTTTCACGTTTCAGACTTAAAAGTAGCGGAGCCCGAGCTTGTTAACCCCTAGGAGCTATGGTACTTCGCATTGGGGATTGATGGTCCTTGCCTGGAGGTTTTAAGGGAAGAATATTGTCACTAGATCTAAACAAAACTGGATCTCTCAGCTGTGAATGGTGCAATACGAATCGCGGACTTGGGTTGTGCTGTGGGGCCAAACACATTTTATGCCGTTCAAACCATCATAGACGCAGTCCTGGCGAGTATCAATAAGTCACCCAATCCTCAAAACCAGGCTCCGGAGTTCCAAGTCCTCTTCAACGACCAAGTTGGCAATGACTTCAACGTACTACTCCGCACCCTTCCTGCTGACGGAGGATACTTTGCGGTTGGAGTGCCCGGATCATTTTACTCGTGAATGTTAACTCGAGATTCTCCCCATTTCTTCAATTCAGCAACGGCACTGCATTGGCTTTCCAAGACTCCGGAGGGGGTGAATAACAAGGGAAGGATCCACACTTATGAAGGTGGCCCCATTGTTCGAAATGCTTACTTGGCCCAATTTATGGATGACATGGATGTGTTCTTGAAGTCAAGGGCCGAGGAGACTATAATCGGAGGGCTAGTTGCTGTGTTGATCCTCTGTCATGAATCGAGTCTACCAAACTTATCATTTGAAGAATTTTATGGGACCATCTTGGACCCCATCTTCAATAAGCTTGTCCTTCCGGTAAAACAACTGTGTACGTAGAGAAACACGATCCAATGTAGTAATTGTACTGCAACTAAAATTGGTTTTCTGGCCGATCACAATTTATGGATGACGTGGATTTGTTCATATCATTCTTGGGTTCTCTCTCTGTCTCTCTCTCTATATATAGATAGATAGATAAATAGATAGATCGATATTATTGCTTGTAAACAAGCCAAGCTAAACGAGAGGTTTCTATTCATCGTACTTCTGGCATGCGGCTCAAACATGAACCAAGCACGAGCCATGTTAAACAAGCTTAACGAGACCTTCTCCTGAAACTTAAAATATATATTTTTTAAATATACTTTTCACTACGAAATTGGAATCTAATTAAAAGTTAGTGAAAATAAATTTTACAGAAATTTTGTTTTAAAATTGAACGAGCCAAAAGTTTTATTATATTGTACCTAACCAAATAGTTATTACCATGGTTAATTTTCAATACAACAAAACAAACTTTAATTTGGTGACGCTCATCACGTATGAATAAGGTGGGTGCTCATTTTGTTGTTCTGTTGACACTCATGACTGTGAAGGATAATCATTGATATGATTTTCTCTTGCAGCCTTCAAAATGTTATGATGCATTCTAATCCCATAGTGGTTTGGAATAACCGTCACGGAAAACTTGTTTTGCTGTAGTATTTCTTGTGGGATGCGAAAATGTAGGTCAGGTCGGTCATGGGTCGGGTCGGGCCAGTCCAATCCAGTCCATAAGATCAGACTCGTATATATATATATATATATATACCCTGCAGGTCAGCTCGGACGTGCAGGACCATTCGGTCCATCTGTGCTGTCTGTAAATGAGCATGAAATGTCTGTCGCATCCCCGAATTTTTCTAGGGCCGCACCCGGCGGCCAATTCTCACATTTCTGGGGCCGCGCCTCTCCCTTAACCATTCACCCACTTGATCGATGCCAGTTCATGAACAGCAACTTGCATGGAGAAGAAATGTTATTGATGGCAGTTCAGCACTTGAACGAAAAGTCAAAATATTCCGTCAGTAGCCCCAGCATCAATATTTAAGTTGACGTAACTTACAAAGTGGGCCTGTAGACGACAATGGGGGGTGAAACGTCACATTGAAATGATTTAAAGTTGAGATGAACATATACAACTATGAAAGAGAAGGATGATGCATCCAGACCGGGCACACATTTTATATTCATCACTGTGGGCTGTAATGGAGATAAAGCGTCACATTGAAATTATTTAAAGTTGAGGTGAACATATACAACTATGAAAGAGAAGAAAGATGCATTGAGACCACACATTTTATATTCATGACTGTGGGCGATAATGTTGATAAGAAGAAGCGTGGTCAGGGAGAAGAGGAGTGTACCTTTGGAGCAATGGAAAAGGAGGGAGCGCTTCCAATGGTAGGCGGATGTGGCGACAACAGCTACCTTCGCAATTCCTCTTACCAAGTATGTGGTCCTCATCTTCCTTTTGACTAACTGGTAACACGGCGCATAAAATGGGGAGTAAGAATCTGTATGGCGTCACACTTAGTGTGGGAGAAGGCTTGGATTTTGTGTGCTTCTGTCTGTTGCTTGTTCCGTTTAAACCAATCCCTGGAAATTTTCCATTTCAAACGCGATCAGTGTGTCTAGTTCCCGCTGCTCTTTTCACGTTTCAGACTTAAAAGTAGCAGAGCTATGGTACTTCGCATTGGGGATTGATGGTCCTTGTCTGGAGGTTTTAAGGGAAGAATATTGTCACAAGATCTAACGGTGAAAACCAAGCATAATATATGTATTTTTTCCCAGTTTGGGACTATGTACTCAATACCATCGTCATAACGCTTTTGTTGGACGATGGAAGATTGCGGTATGTTAGCCATCGGTGATCGGGCGATTTGGTGGGGCGGTTTCGATTAGGGTTCTCTCTAATCACGCAATTCATATTGTTTTCCGCCTTCTCTTTTTGTCTCTTTTTTTCTTTATATCCGTGGAGGGTTTCTCTTTCTGTCGACTGTCTCGAAGAAAGATATGTGTTTTTTGAGTTGTGTGTGGATTTTATTGTTGGAGGAAGGCCCAATTAACTCGTAGCGGGGCATTCTGGAAGGCAAGTTCTTCTATTTTTATTTTTCGTATGACTTGGTATGACTTATTTGGGATGTATGCCGTTGTTTATGACTGGGTGATGTTTATGTTATTATGCAGTCTATGGTTATGTACTTATTTTGAATGACACACTCAAAATAAAACCGAATCCCTTAAGGAAAACTTGGAATTTGGAATTTATGGCAGAGAAAAATGTACGAGGGCATAAAGGATATCATAAACGATGCAATCCAAACAAAATTGGATCTACCCTATTTTGTGTTGTATTTGTTGTCTCTTTGCGTACCTTCTTCTTGAGTATGAAGGTTCCGATGATGTTCGTCGGATTCGGTGAACCCTTTGTTGCCGATGTAAAGACTTCAGAGATGCAAATGGAGCAGAAAATGAAGAGTGTGGGTGATGGACACGAGGTTCTTATACAGGGGCTTGCAAAGACGAATAGAGTATGAGTTTTTTGTTTTTTCCCCTTTTCTCTTTGTATGTACCTGCATTTTATAAGCAGGCTCTCCCCCCATTCGTCGTGCTTATCCGCCTATGGTTTTCCTCGTTTGGGAGCTGTAACGGATGACCGTTACCGAATTTTTCGATAACGTCTGTCTGTTACTAGATCTAGGTCTATCCTCAGGTAATGGCTGGATGACCAGTCCAGCCGTTACCCGAGCTGAGAATGGCCACATCCTGTAACATCTCCCACTTGGCCATTCGAGCCAAGTGTATCGACATACTGGTTTTCCTCCCACTTTTTAGGGGGTTTTCCTAGTTATGTCGATTCCTGATTACTATTGCAATCAGAACGTTATTTCCCTACACAATAAATCATTCGTTGTATGGTTATTTACCTATACAACAATTGTATATCTGTTGTATGGTTGTTTGCCTATACAACAAATCAAACATATCTCAAACCCATGTTTCTAACATGTTTTGAGAAGAGTTCCTCTATTATGCCTTTTGTTAAGTGGTCTGCCAACATGTCTTCCGTTGATATGTATGAGATGGATATTTCCTTTCTCATAACCATATCATGAACATAGTGATATTTTACCATTATATACTTGCTTTTCGACCAATCTGCTCCACTCTTAATAAGAGTAATTGCTGCATTGTTATCACAATATATAATCACTAACTCGTCTGTTATCTCCAGCTTCAAATCTCGTATGAAGCGACTTATCTAGACTGCACTTGTTGCAGCCATACAGCAAGCAACATACTGAGCTTCCTGTGTATGCAACGCTACACAACCTTGTTTCTTGCATGCCCAAGAAACAACACCACCTCCAAATAAGAATATTTGACCTGAGGTTGATTTACTGTCATCTTTGCTCCCAACAAAGTCAGCATTTGAGTATCCTACCACTTTCAATTCATTTGCTTGAAAGCATAGTTTCAAGTCCTTTGTTCATTTCAGATATCTTAGAATCATTTTCACAACTACCCAATGCTGTCAACCTAGATTACTTTGATATCTACTAACAAGACCAACAACAAAGTTGATATCAGGCCTTGTACATAATATAACATATATCAAGCTGCCAGCAACTTTTGCATAAAGAACATTAGGCTTATCATCTCCTTCACCGAGACAATCAACCTTACTCAATTTCATCCCTTTTGCAACAGGTGTATCTGTAGACTTGCATTCACCCATTTTGAAATTCTTGAGGATATAGTCTATATATCTCTCCTAACTGAGGCATAAGAGTATAGATCCTCTATCTCGAGAGATCTTTATACCTAGGATATAGGATGCTTTCCCCATATCCTTCATTTCAAACTTGTTGTTCAACCATGACTTGGTTTTGACAATCATCTCATTGTCATTTCCAATCAACAATATGTCATCTACATACAATGATAAGATGACAAAGTGGCTACCACTGTTCCAGACATATACACAGTGATCAAGTTTGTTAGCCACAAACCCAAGTTCTATAATGACATTTTGAAAGGTCAAATACCATTGGCAAGGTAACTGTTTCAGGCCATATAGGGATTTTTTCAACCTATATACTTTATCTTCTTGACCTTCAACCACAAATCCTTCGGGCTGCTGCATGTATATGATTTCTTCTAAATAACCATTTAGAAAAGGTGTGTTTACATCTAACTGATGTAAATCCAAATCATAGTATGTAGATATTGCCAGGATTATCCGTATGGATGCAAATTTCGCAACTGGGGAATATGTTTCAACATAATCTATTCCCTCTTTTTGTGAAAAACCCTTTGCAACCAACCTCACTATAAACTTGTCGATTGTACCATCGACCTTGTATTTTTTTTTCAGAACCCATTTACAGTCTATAGCTTTCCTTCCTTTTGGTAAATCAGTCAATTCCCAGACTCGGTTTTTCTCAATGAATTCAATTTCCTCATCCATGGCTTTCTCCCGCTCTATTGCTTCCGATGAGTTCATTGCTTGCTGATAAGTTAAGTTATTAGTCAACTCATCTAAATCTACCGAATTACACACTTCCTGCACCAGATAAGTTTGATAATCCTTTAAGTAGGATGGAGTGGCTCTTGGCCTATTATGTTCACTTAAGGTATCGGTAGTTTTAGGAAGATCTTCTATGGGCTCAAAAGATGATTGGTCTGAATCTACCAAATCATCAACACATTCTTCATTATTTTCTAAGATGTCATTCTTAGTATCCTCTAAGAATTCAACATCCCTGCTTTCAATGAGTTTGTGGTACTTATGATAAAATTGATATCCTCTTGAACCTTTTGGATATCCAATAAATATACACCTCAAGGACCTACTGTTTAGTTTATCTTTAAACTGATCAAGGATCTTGACATATGCAATTGATCCCCACCTCCTGAGATGACCTAGGTTGGGTTTTCTTCCAAACCACATCTCATATGGTGTAGTGAATACAACTTTACATGATACTCTATTGAGTATATAAAGAGTTGTACTTACTGCTTCTCCCTAAAATACCCTTGGAAGAGAAACATCAATCAGCATAGACCTTGTCATGTTCAGCAAGGTTCTATTGTATCTTTCAGCTACACCATTTTGCTAAGGTATCCTAGGCAATGTATTTTGTTTAGTAATACCAAAGTCTTTGCAAAATTCTAAGAATTTTGTCGAGGTATACGCACCTCATTTGTCTGATCTCAAGACTTTGATCAAATGCCCTAATTGATTTTTCACTTCCTCCTTATATTATTTGAAAGCATCAAGTGCCTCTGATTTATGTGCTAAAAGATATATATACATATATCTAGAGTAATCATCGATAAAGGTTATAAAGTAACAATTTCCTCGATGTGTCTTTACTCTAAAATGTCCACATAAATCTGTATAAATGATTTCTAATAAGGTTGTTACCCTTATTGTTTCATGGGGAAAGACTTTCCTTGTCATATTTCCTTGTATGCAAGCTTTACACTTGTTTAAAGTCTTTTCCTCAAATTCGGGCAATAAGTCAAAGTTGAATAATTTCCTCAACTTTTTCAGACTTATATGCCCTTGGCGTATATGCCACATATTCACATCAACAGAAAAGACACTTTTAATATAAGTAGAAGATGGATGACTTTCATTATCAGATAACTTGAACAATCCTTGTTCTACATCAAATTTACCTGAGAACAAGATTCTCTCATGTTTGCCCACAGTCACATTGTTAGGTATAAACCTAACTTCAAAACCCTTCTTAATTAAGGCAGGAACCAAGACAAGATTGCGCCTTATAGATGACACAATTAACACATTGGTCAGTACAATTGGTTTGCCTTGTACAAATATTCAGAATGATTCAATACCTAAAACATCTGAGAAAGTATTGTTTCTTATATACACATGATGTTCTCCGGGTTAATATTCCTTCAGGTGTATTGCTCATTTCTTGGTCTTCAAGATATGTCTTATAGCTTACGAGTTTATCTACCAACCTGTAACTAGGCGGTCTAAGTATAGGCATTCTAAAATTACGTAAATTATATCATGTTTTTTCGACTGTCCGCGTTATGGGTTGTTTCCTCCACATTTCTTGTTGCGACAGTCCCTTTTGTAGTGTCTCATCTTTCTATAGTTGAAACACTTGATCCAGGAAGCGGCTTCTTACGATTTCTTAAAACTTTGACCTTCTTTTTTGTTATTTTTGCCAAACCTTCTTTCTATAGTTGTCCCTTTTCTGATTGAATTTGGAGCTAGATGCTAACTCATCCTAGACCACTAGCAATTTCTCTTTTTTGTTTTTTAGCATATGTTCTTGCTCAATTGCTAGTTTTAGGGACAACTAAAAAAGGTTGATTTCATACCCTAATTTTAAGGCAATGGTGATCATATTCTATGATGGAGGTAGACTATTCAGTATGATTGATATCTGCATCGGTTTGGGGATGATTGATTTTGCTACGGCTAAGTCTTTATCATCATTAGCATGTGATTTACATGCTCTACTACCTTTTCTCCTTCTTTCATTTTGAAGAAGTTTTATTTCTGTAGTAGCAACTGCACATGTAATTTTACAGTTGTATCATACTTAGCTATTAGTGAGTCAAACAGCTCTTTCGCGGTCTCATATTCTTCAAAGACCCTAATCAGATCATCCTCCATATAGGTTAACATGATTGTTCTTACTATGGTATCGTCCTTTAGAAATATTTTATACATTTCTAATTGTTGCTGACTTGCGTCTGGTGGTAGAGGACGCATTGTAGCATATGTTCTTGCTCAATTGCTAGTTTTAGGGACAACTAAAAAAGGTTGATTTCATACCCTAATTTTAAGGTAATGGTGATCATATTCTATGATGGAGGTAGACTGTTCAGTATGATTGATATCTGCATCGATTCGGGGATGATTGATTTTGCTACGGCTAAGTCTTTATCATCATTAGCATGTGATTTACATGCTCTACTACCTTTTCTCCTTCTTTCATTTTGAAGAAGTTTTATTTCTGTAGTAGCAACTGCACATGTAATTTTACAGTTGTATCATACTTAGCTATTAGTGAGTCAAACAGCTCTTTCGCGGTCTCATATTCTTCAAAAACCCTAATCAGATCATCCTCCATATAGGTTAACATGATTGTTCTTGCTATGGTATCGTCCTTTAGAAATATTTTATACATTTCTAATTGTTGCTGACTTGCGTCTGGTGGTAGAGGACGCATTGTTTCCTTTAAGACATACTCTATACTTTCTAGTATTAGAGCTAGCGAAATTCTTCTCTTCTAAGTTTGGAAGTTCAGACCGTTTAATTTTTTTGTTTTTGCCAGTTCGAACACACATATCCTAGAACTCATTTTTATGTGTTTGACAAAAATAACAATCAAGCGGTCTAAAAGAAAACAAAAAAACAAGGGCACATATAGCAAGAGATATGTTAAAGTGATGCAGAATATGAAGCAGATAATCTTTGAAAAAATTTCTAAGGGGTTTTCTGCCTCTAAACCCCTAAAAAGGATATTAGGGGATAAATCTATAATTTTATCTATTTGTCCTCTTCTGTAATTTTATAAAAATCATAAGGATAAACTTGTAATATCATTATTTGGTATTCCTGTAAAATTCGCAACTAGTTGGGGTTAAAATCATAATTTTAACCCTCAGGACGAATGTGTAATTTTTTCAAAAGAACAGGAGTAAACTTGTCTTTTGGCTAAGTGACAGAACTGAAATTATTCAAACTGGGTTAGATAAAACGGTAAAATGACAACCCCTAGTTTTTTGTAAATTTCAAAAACAGCCAAGGGGTAAAACTATCTTTTTATCGTGACAACTGCGTAATATCCGAAAAGGGTCAAGGGTAGTTTTGTATTTTTGAACCACTAGCGGTTTCACAAAATCGCTAGAGGTTTGGTAAAACTGTGAGCGATTTTGGCGTCACGAATTTCCGAAACTGCAGTTTTCGATTTTTTTTTTGTACAGAAACGCTTAAAAGCGTTTTACAGAGGTATGCCTCTCTGGAATGTTGAGAGAGAGAGAGAGAGAGAGAGAGAGAGAGAGGGAGAGAGAGTAATAGGGAGGGAGAGGGCCGAAGAGAGGAGGCCGGAGGAGTCGCTCTGGCCGTTTGTCGGCTGTCAACGGGTTCCTGGCTTCTTATTTTGCCTACTTTCCTTGCTTCGGCTCGTGCCTTTTGCTTTGGGCTTTTTGCCGGCCTGTGTTTTGGCTTCAAGCTTTTTCGGCTTGCCTTTAGCTTTAGGCTTTTTTTTGGCTTGTGTTTTGGCTTTAGGCTTTTTCGACCTGCCTTTAGGTTCGGGCTTTTTGTCGGCCTGCCTTTGGGCTTTAGGCTTTTTCGGCCTACTTTTTGGCTTCAGGCTTTTCTGACCTGCCTTTGTGCGGAAGGCTTTTCCGGCCTGCCTTTGCTGTTTGGCTATTTATAGCCTGCCTTTTTCCTCGGGCTCTTGTTTTTGGCATTTTAGGTCGTGCATGTTTCGGTTGTTTCGGTCAGCCCTAAAGTGTTTCCTTCGACTTTTTGGTCGAGCCTTCCTCTCGGTTTTCCTTTCGCCGCCGCTGCCGACTGCCACCTTCTCTCATCTTTTTTTTTTCTTCTTCGTTCCCTCTAATTTTTTTATTTTTTTTATCCTCCCTTTTTCTTTTGTAGGGAACCAGGCTTTGATATCAATGTTGTCTCTTTGCGTACCTTCTTCAGTTTGAAGGTTCTGATGATTTTCGCCAGATTCGGTGAACCCTCTGTTGCCGATGTAAAGACTTGCAAAGATGCAAATGCAGCAGAAAATGAAGAGTGTGGGTGATAGACACGAGATTCCCACACAAGGGCTTGCAAAGACGAATATAGTATGAGTTTTTTGTTTTTTTTCCCTTTTCTCTCTGTATGTGCCTACCTTTTATAGGCAGGCTCTCCCCCATTCGTCGTGCTTATACGCCTGTGGCTTCTCTCGTTTGAGAGCTGTAACGGATGACTATTACTGGATTTTCCAATAACGTCTGTCCGTTACTAGATCTGGGCCTATCCTCAGGTAACAGCTGAATGGCCAATCCAACCGTTACTCGAGCCGAGAATAGCCACATCCTGTAACATATTAACACCTAAGTATACAAAGGATAACAAGCACTAAGATCTTTCAATTATTTGAAGGCATTCTTTTACCTCTATCAAAAAGCTACAATAACCACATTTCACGAATCCAAAGGCCCACGATCATTAACAGGGTGCATAATTGCACAGTCCTGCTTACGGGTTGTATTTGAGTCATTTTAACGGAACGTCGACGGAATGGAAGCTCCCCAAAGTTGACCCACTGCAGCATTCTTCGGGACATGAATCATAATGTGTCTTCCCCCTACGAACTTCTAATAGGTGGCATGATGTGAACGTTCTCTCTCTCTCTCTCTCTCTCTCTCTCTCTCTCTCTCTCTCTCTCTCTCTCTCTCTCTATATATATATATATATATATATATATATATATATATAATTGCTTGTAAACATGACAAGCTAAGCGAGAGGTTGCTGTTCATCGTACTTCTTCTGGCTTGCGGCTCAAACATAAACCAAGCACGGGCCTAGTTGGACAAGCTTAACGAGACCTCCTGAAACTTAAAATATAACTTTTTTAAATATGCTTTTCAGTACAAAATTGAAATTAAATTAAAAGTTAGTGAAAATAAATTTTATAGAAATTTTGTTGTAAAATGGAAAGAGTCAAAAGTTTGATTATATTGTACCTAACCAGATGTATTATCATGGTTTTCACTACAATAAAACAACATTGGTGAAGCTCATCACCCCTGAACAAGGTGGGTGTTCATTTTGTTTTTCTGTTGACACTCATGACTGTGAAGGATAATCAAATTAACCATTTCACCCGCTTGATCGATGCCAGTTCGTTCAATAATGAACAGTTGCAAGTTGCATGCAGTGTCAGAGAATAAATGTGATTAATGGCAAAACTTTTTAAACATGAAAGAAAGTTGATCTTTCATGTTTAAATTAAAACCTTGCAGTGTTTTTCTATTCAAAGCAATAAATTAAAATTCAGACAGTAACTATTTAAAGTAGAGGTGAATGATACTATTGTGAAAGGAAATTAAGCAAGATTCATTGAGACCGGACACACATTTTATATTCATCACTGTAGGCGATAAGAAGAAACGTATTTCACCATTTATATGTTATCTAACTATATTATTGTACTTTGTACTCTAATGATATATTAAATGTAAAGTAATTCAAATCAAATTATTTAAATGTTTATGTAAGATTGTGACCCATTATGCACACTATCTCTCCCTCCCTCTCTCTCTCTCTCTCTCTCTCTCTCTCTCTCTATATATATATATATATATATATAGAGAGAGAGAGAGAGAGAGTAAAATTGCCATTATGACAAAACTTCCTGTGCTTATTGTGTGATAAATCATGACCAAGAAGGCAAAATGTTTCCTGCAGTTTATTTACAGTGCAAAATTTGGAGATGGAAGGACCGTGAGCATTAGCCCAATGACACGACTTTCTAGTGCCGTTGTCTCTGGTTGAGAGTTCAACTCCCAAAAAGGTGTATGTGTGTTAGGCTTCGAACTCCTCTTGTAACCAAAAGAAAAAAAAGAAAATTTGGAGACAGTTTTAGTGTTTGAAACGCTCGCTACTTATTATTTTTCATTTTCAAAAACTTCAATGAGAAGTGAGTCGGACTGAAAAGTGTCGAGAGGAGGCTTGGGTTTGGACTAACTGGTAACACCGCATAAAATGGCGACTAAGAATCTATGTAGCCGTCACACTTGGTGTTTGGTAGGGTGATCATGGAACCGCCAAACCGATCTAAACTGTCAGAACCGAATGGAACCGTTCAGTTAGGTTCCAGATGTGTGGCAATGGTACTTCAAATTGGGTATTGAGGGTCCCTGCCAAGAGTTTTAAGCGTAAAATATTATAAGATCTTTTGAGTATTTTGAAATATATACCCTTAGAATATCTTAGAATATCACCATATGCTCGCTTTTGATAGACCATGGAAAATAACATTATGTTTGTCCGATGATATATGCTTTAAGTACCCTATCGTTCCTGTTTATTATAATTTACTTATTTTCAGTGACATTCACTCAAAATAAAACCGATTCCTTTAATTATGGGAAACTTCAAATGCATGGCAGAGAAAAATATACGAGAGCATAAAGGATATCATACACGAGACAATCCAAACATAACTGGACTTCTCAGCTGTGAGTGGTGCATTACGAATCGCGGAGTTGGGTTGTGCTGTAGGACCAAACAGATTCTATGCCGTTCAAGCAATCATAGATGCAGTCATGGCGGCTATAAGTCACCCAACCCTCAAAACCAAGCTCCGGAATTCCAAGTCTTCTTCAATGACCAAGTTGGCAATGACTTTAACGTGCTGCTCAGCACCCTTCCTGCTGACCGTCGATACTTGGCGGCCGTAGTGCCCGGATCATTTTACTCTCGCCTGTTTCCTCGAGATTCTGTCCATTTCTTCAATTCAGCAATGGCACTGCATTGACTTTCCAAGACTCCAGAGGGGGTGGTTAACAAGGGAAGGATTCACACTTATGAAGATGGGCCGGCTGTTCGAAATGCTTACTGGGCCCTGTTTAGAGATGACACTGACGCGTTCTTAAAGTCATCATCTTAAGAGCTCGTAGTTGGAGGGTTACTTGCTGTATTGATCTTCTGCCATGAATCTAGTCTACCAAACATGCCATTTGAAGAATTTTATGGCACCATGGTCGACCCTATCTCTCAGAAGCTTATCCTTCAGGTAAAATCACTATTTACATAGAGAAACAGGATACATAAACCAAAATGGGAATTTATCATGTTCCCTCTCCCGTTTTTCTCACATCGGAGGCAATGCATGCCACTCCCAATACTTTAGTTGCTAAAACAGGTGTATGTTGAGGTGCTCGTTTTGGTTTCTGTTTTCTTTCTCTTTTACTTAACGAGTCTCTTGCAATCACAAATGCGTGTAACTGAGTTCATATATGACTAAAGGGGGCGGTGAAGGAAGCAGAGCTCGATGCATTTCAGAGCCAGATGTACCTACCAACAATTGGGCAATCGAGATCAATGGGCGATTTACCAGATACGTTGGAAAGATAGTGGATGAATGGTGGAGTTCTGGAGTCGGCAGAGGCGATGGAGCAGAAGCAGATGATGTTGAGCAATCAGCTCGATCGATTACTGCCATGTTTAGAGCCTCGCATGAAGGAACGTTTAGGAGCCACTTTGGTGAAGATGCTGTAGACTAAGTGTGGGAATCGTTATTCGGTCGTGTTCGTGACGACGGGGGAATGATTTCGCTTGACTTCCATCTTCGTCTTCTTCGCTGCATACAAGTGATTGTGGGTCACTGTGGTTAAACCATTAAGGGTCGCTTTAGAATGGCGGATTTGTGATTTGCTTCTAAGTGACCTTCCATGGTTTCATGTTACGGTACTTCTCCCTATTTGTTTGTGGGATAAGATTTTTAAGTATTTAATCCACTGGTTTCTCTATAGAGGCTCTTAAACATAAGAAGAGCGGTAAATTTGTAGGACCGGACAATATTCCAATAGAAGTTACAAGATTATTTAATGATATATGATCAAACCAAAAGATATTCGAGGAATTGAGAGTAAGTATACTTGTACCCATATACAAGAACAAGGGAGACATTCAGAATTATGTGAATTACTGGGGTATAAGTTAATTATACTATGAAATTATGGGGGGGGAAATTATTGAACGTCGGTTAAGACAAATATTGAATACAATAGAAAACTAGTTTGGATTCATGTGAGACAAATCTACTATTGAAGCGATTCACCTTTTGAGATGTCTTATGAAATATTTTAGAGCAAAAAAGAAAGACCTTCACATGATACACATGATATTTATTGATAGGATATGAAGGAATGTTCTTTGAAAAACCTTGGAAAAAAAAGTATCTCATTGACATACATATACCTTATTAGAGAGACAAGTATGATGGTGCAAAAATATATGTGAGGACTCATGAAGGAATGACAAACTTCTTTAAAGTTAATATTGGGTTACATCAAGGATCATCTTTAAATCTATACTTATTTATAATGGTAATTTATGAGTTAACAAAACATATTCAAGATGAAGTACTTTGGTGTATGTTATTTACATATGACATTGTGTTAATCGAGGAGTCTAAAGAAAAAGTTAATAGAAAATTGGAACTATTGAGAGAAATATTAGAAAGTAAAGACTTTCAACTTAGTAGAACAAAAACAAAATATATGAAATATAAGTTTGATCATTTGGTTACTTAAAAGGACATAGCAATTAAAATTGGCATAAAGGAAAGTTTTAAATGCCTATGGTCAATTTTTTATAATGATAGAAGAATTGGTAGAGATGTTATGCATAAAATTAACGCATGTGGTTAAAATAGAGAGGAGCATCAGGTATTCTTTGTGACAAGAAGATATCATTAAAGTTAAAAGTTAAATATTATAAAGCTGGATGTTTTATAGTTTTGAGTGTTGGGTCGTTAATCATCAAGATGTACAAAAGATGTCTCTTGTATAAATAAAGATGTTGAGATGATAGTGGTTATACAAGGAAAGACCGTATACATAATAAGGTTATTAGAAACAAATTGAGAGTGTTACCAATAGAGGATAAAACAAGAGAATATCATTTAAGATGGTTTGAACATATAGAAAGAAAATCAAAAGAAGCACATATAAGAAGGTATGAAAAACTAGATTTTGAAAATATTAAAAGAGGTATAGGATGATCATGTGTTGAAAATAAACAATAAAAAATGATCTAGCTTATGTTGAGTTAATTACTAATATAGCATATGATAGGGGTATGTGGAAACAAAGAATCTATGTTGCTTAACCCATCTAGTATGAAAAAAATGCTTAGTTCTTCTTGTTGTTCGACGAGAATTAACATTGGTGTTCGACGACACCACACCGCATCATTCGACATATCATGGCTGACACAGTCAGCCTAGCATTTACTTAAACGGTTACGATTGGACAAATATGTAGAATTGATCCATTCAGAAATCATTCACCATGGCGATGAGGTTATATGAATGATTAGCTCCAGATTCTGAGATATCTCCGATCGCATAACCCGTTCGAGTGATCGAAAAGCTTACTTGAATGATTAGCATGTCAATGGAATGCTAATTAGGTTCTCCATGACCTCAGGTAAGATGGAGGATGAGGCCTACAATGATATAATGGCTTATATATAATAGTGTGGTTTGAATCAATTTGTGAATTATATATGTTATATATAAGAAAATTCGGAGTTAGAATGCGAGACTGTCATCCGTGCGATCGCACGGATGACACCGCACGTCAATGTTGATACAAAGATCGATGTTTTCTGATTGTGGATAATCAGTCTTAAGCAAGAGTGACTTCTGTCACGGAATCTGGCTAAAACTATTGTTCTTTTCTTGTTGAGTGTCAATTCCTGGACATAGCTTCCATGCAATTGTCTGGTTTCTGGTGTAGATCCGCCTCTTCTTCCTATAATTGATTTCTCCTTCCGAGGTAGAAACCAGATCATTTCAAGAAATAGGTGTAAATTCCCACTCAGAATTCGTATATCAAAATAAATCTGTAATGTTTTCCTTGAGAATAAGATTTCACATGTACTCGAGCTGTACTGTGTGAATAAAGCTGGAACTTTTATATGAAATAGTGCAAATATGAACAGAGAGCATTTCTTATCATGAGATCTGGCATTAACGGTCCATCTGTTTCTCTCGTTCGTATCTCTTATTTTACACTTGTGATTGACTGTTCTTGTCTTTTGGGTGTCGGAATTTGTTGGTCCTCTGTCTTCATGTACAAACTTTTACTTCGTTCGGAAATAAGATGCAACAGCTGATCCAAGTTCGTAATTGGTGTTTTAGCCGCCGGTCCTTTAGAAGAACTTATATTGAAGACGTTCATAAAGTGTTGGGAGTGCTTAAAGAAAGAACATGAATTAATGAACTGTAGATTCATCTGAACATGCAGATTTTGTCCGACTCAAAAACGAACTCTGGGACCCTGGAGAATTATTTATAGAACAGTTTTGGCAGATATAGATAAGTTTGGCGTGGATGTGAAAGTTACTTTTGATTAGGTATCTTTTGGATAGATTATCGTAAGGACTAAATTCATAACAAACAAAAAAAGTATGCTCTGAAAACTACATTGAAAACTAAAAAGATGAAACTCAATAGTATCACGAAACAAAAATAAAATACTTTTTTTCACAACAATTTGATTCTAAATGGTGTTGACAATAATAACACAAAGCAGAGTTCCTAAACAACAATTATAAAGCTAAAAATATGCCAGAAGAAAGAAAAAAGTGGCAAGCAAATCAAATCAAGATATATTTATGCAATGATGTTCTTACGTAAATGAATGCTCTAGAAGAACTCAGTTTCGACCCAAGTGCAAATCCATATTTGGATGAAAACTGTCTCGTATTTGTATGAATTGAACATAATTTTCTGTCGCCAAGAATTTCTCCATCAACTGTCATACCTAGCCACTACAAAATCTCTTAGTCACAAATCAGAGGTCAAAAATGTGTGTCTGTGTCTGTGTGTGTGTGTGTGAGAGAGAGAGAGAGAGACGCCATTGTTGTCCTGATATGCGATCACAATCGGTGTGTTGAGAGTCCAGAAGGCCGAGTGTGGTCCGCTAGTTCTTTTGAGTTAGGAGGATTAGAGTTTTCTACCTTTTTGAGGTGGAACTCAAAAATCTCTGAATTTTGAAGATTTGGGGTTCCCCATTGAGAATCGTCGAAGTAATCCGAGAGTCAGAGTGGCCTCATTTGCCTGCATGGAAATCGTCGAGGGAAACAGGGTTGTCTTTCTATACCTTTCTCACACCAATAATCACCAAGGAATTCTAGAAACAGTTAGCATTGATGACTCTTTTAGTGAGTGTCAAATATGAGTTCAATGTGTTATACCAGGCTTATGCTTAATGACTCTGATGTAATATACTTGCTTACATTAGTACCTTCCTCATATATATTTGACAATACTTGATTTCACGGTGAGCATAAATTTGGATGAGCATTCGCAGTCTGCTACCAAGTTGGGCACATTTTAATCCAATGCTACAACTAATAATACCCCAACCTTGAAGATGACACTATAATTGATGACGTTGAGCAAAGTTCCAACTGTAACGTACCTTCCGCAATTGAATTGTTCTGCTATATGCTTTTTTAAAGATCAACATTCTAAATGCAGAAACTGAAGAGCAAATAAATATCCAGCTTTTCCGAAAGAAGGCTGATATTAATCCCAAGGACCTGAATCATTCTGTGAGAATCAAACTTGCAAATGCATTTCTTTTTGTCAATGAACTTGCATCCCAGCATTTCCATACTGATGTAGGTGGCCGCCTTATTCCTCACTGTGGTTAGACAGACCGCTTTTGGATATAAATAGGCACCTCAATGCCAAAAAGCCCCCTCAACAATCGAAACTCCCAATAGTTTGGCAGAACGCCAAATACCCCCTTATGCTTTTTCTGTTGCTCATCTGTATGTTTCACATGTTGGCATGTCTCGTGTTAAGCATTAGTTCTATAACAAGGTATGAAACTTAAGATCTTGTCTCCATTACTTTTAAGTACATAAACTCTGGCAAGTAGTGTTTTGGCTAGTAGAATTTTCACTTTTTTCTTTGTGTCCTTAATTTTCACGGTTTCACAATGCAGGTTGTGAGAACTTCTGATAATTCATTTTCCCGAACTTATTTGCTCATCTAGCAGTGAGAATCGCTTGCTAACAGAAGTGCATTAGCAGAGAATCACGTTCTTAGCACTACGCGTGATAGTAAAAAATGTAAATCCACCTCTAACAAAAATGTTACGAATAAGATAGTCGAATCAACATGTTATGAACTAAACGATTAACAAAAATCTTCTCAGATCCTTCACATTCGTGACAATTTCCATCCATTGACTCCGCAGGAATATATAAAATCTTTCGAGTCGTTGACCGTGCACGGCAGAAAATGACATCCATATTTTAAAAGTACAAAATGGTATGTATATTGCCAACTGAATTTAAAGCAGCTCCATCTATTTATCTCGGAAATCAAAAGAAGAAAAATATGAACTACATCCAGGTTAGATAACTGACGTGAAGGTAAAAGCTTTAACTGGTGAACGATATCCATATATGTTTCAAATGAATAATTGTTTCTCAGAATAGATGGATACATGATGAGGGTGGAGTTCCTTATTGTCTCTGACCATGGTTCTTCAATAAGATGGATACATCGTGGACTCAACTTCTCCATTTTACAGGTTCGTTAAGAATAACGGTTGACCCATATTTTCCCTCTGCTTAATTTCTTTTCACGTTTATTGGAAAATAAAATAAAATTGGCTTAGTTAATTGAAGAATGAGTAGGATATATCATCTTCCTCAATAAGATTTAGCTCCCTGTTCTTGTGAAGCGTGATCAGTCGTAGATTCATTGGGTTAGTCTGCGGTATTTGTTAAGGAAGATGCAGGTTCCATCTTGCTTGTTGCATTAATTAGGCCTTAGATACACTAGCTCTGATATCTAGATCACTCCAAGTGTCAAGTTTTTGTTGATCCATCCAGACCAGGAAATGAGGATATTTGATGTCACTCTTATCGCCCTTGGCATATTCTTTTGGAAAATTTGCTCCATCTGTAGAGAAGATGACGAGAGTGACGAAGGGGAAGTCGCAGCAGAGCCACCGCCAGCTTCGTCATCTTCACCTGCAGGCAATACGACTTTTGAATTCGACGTATTCTTGAATTTCAGAGGAGCAGACACTCGAAACAGTTTCACTGGGAGTCTCTATCACATCCTTAAGCTGCATGACATTACCACCTTCATAGACAACAAGGATTTGCATAAAGGGGAAAGAATTGGGAAGCTATTTGAGTACATAGAAAGATCAAAAGTGTGTATAGCCATCATATCGAAGGGCTATGCAGACTCCAAGTGGTGTTTAAGGGAGATTACGAAGATGGTGGAGCTCGGAAAGCGGATCATTCCTGTGTTCTTCAATATAGAACCTTCAGATGTCCGCAACCAGCGCGGTCCCTTCGCTGCGGCATTTAAAGAGCATGCAGCTAATGGGAAGATCACGAAAGAGGAGGTAAGGAAGTGGAGGGATGCTTTGAAGAAAGTAGGCGATATCGCTGGATACAATCTCAAAGACACGGCCGGGTATGAGCAGAATTTACTGTTTTTCATTTTTCTCTTTTGGCTTATTGACTTCCCATTGTTGTTTTGCCTTAGGAAAACCTTGTGCTATTGCTTTTCTCTTGTGCCATCAACCTTTAGCAATAAGCGACAATGGAAGATATACCACTCGTTGTCCCTTTATGTTTATACCATTTTCGTGGGAAGGGAGCGTATATACTGTACTATGCATCAATAGGAATTTCAAAGGAGCCATGAATCGGCTAATTTGAAATTGTTCCGGAAACCTTACTCAAATCCTAAGAAACATGTCCCACAACAGAACCATTGGCAGTCCTCGGCATAGTGGTGAATGGCTGCTGCAATTTGGCATTCTCCCTTGTAACATACGTAGTGCGAGAAATCAATCAGAGAGCCCGCTGGATCGGTTTGGCAAGGATTACAGAACATTGAAATGCAAAAAATAGAGAAAGGGGGAAAAGGGCAAAGTTAATTGGAAAGACTACTTATTGTGGAATAATGGGGCTGGTTAATCGTGACACATTAAAAAAAATAGTATTTCATACCACTGACCTATTTGGTTACAATGGGCATGGAATTCATACTGAGTAATCAATCATTGTTCCTTCCCCTTATAGGCACGAGTCAAAGCTTATACAGGTGATTGTGAAAGATAATAATAACTTCATTGAGTACAACTCTCCTTCATGTGGCTGAACACCCAGTTAGGCTAAAGTCTCGCATTGATGATACTAAAAGGATGTTGGATATCAAAGTTAATGGCGTTCTAATGGTGGGAATCCATGGAAGGGAAGGTATAGGCAAGACCACTCTGGCTAAGGCTGTCTACAATGAAATGTCTAGAAACTTTGAAGGCTGCAGCTTTATCCCCAGTGTAAGAGAAACATCAAGGTAATTTAAGGGACTGGAATCCCTTCAAAAGCAGCTGCTCTCGGACATCTTTAACGGCAGATGCACAGGTATTACAGATAGCAGCAAAGGAAAACAAATAATAAAAGAGAAAATAGGTTGTAAGAAAATTGTGGTAGTTCTTGATGATGATGATCGGAAGCAGCTTGAAGCCTTGGCCGGTAGTCATAATTGGTTTAAGCAGGGTAGCAGGATCATTATCACTGCTAGAGATAAGCAAGTTCTAACTGTTCATCAAGGTGAGGAGGACAAAATATACACACTTGAGGGAATGAAATATGAAGATTCAATGGATCTTTTCAGTTATCACGCCTTCAGGAGAAAGCAACCACCAGATGAGGAATATGCTAAGTTAGCGAAGGAAGTGGTAACGATTGCAGAGGGACTGCCACTAGCCCTTGAGGTGCTTGGTTCACAGTTTTTCGGGAGGAATACTGCACAAGAATGGAGAGTGTTGCTTAATAAGTTGAAAGAGTATCAAAATAGGGAAGTTCAGCAGAGACCCAAAGTAAGTTTCAATGAGTTTGATTATTATGAAAACCAAGCTGTTTGGACATAGCCTGCTGCTTTATTGGATTAAATGCATTATATGCAATTCACGTGGGAGGCATGCATTTTTCATCCAAGTGCCAGAATAAATCTTATTGCATAAATCCCTAATGAAAATTACTAGAGTGAGAAGCCATTTTATTATCCTAATTGCAGGGCCATTACTTTTCAAAAAAAGAACAAGAAGAAACAAAACAAGATCTAAATCGTTTGTCCTGAACAAAGAGTGACAAAATCAGCTATTCATCAACAACAAACCAAAATGAGGAACAGATATTCATCAGCAATACAGAAAATAAAATGATAAATATAACACATACATATATACATATATATATATATATATATATATATATAGAGAGAGAGAGAGAGAGAGATGACAAAACTCTTTCATGTGTGCATGGCATGAAATTTTACCGTGGAATTTCAGTAACAATAATTTTCCAAATCTTTTATAGCATTAGCATATCTGATCACATGGTACATGGCATCCATACTGAGTTCCTATACTTCCTTACCTTTGTAGACAAGAGGCGAAGCTTATTCAGATGATTGTCAAAGATATTATGACTTCAGCAAGTACAAGTTTCTTTGATGTGGCTGAACACCCAGTTGGGCTCGAGTCTCCTGTTGCCCATATTAAATGGATGTTGAATATTGAAGCTAACGATGTTCTGATGGTTGGGATCCATGGCATGGGAGGCATAGGGAAGACAACCCTTGCTAGAGCTCTCTATAATGAAATGTCAAAAAAGTACAAAGCCTGCAGCTTCATTTCAAATGTAAGAGAAACGTGCAAACATTTTAAGGGTCTGGAGTCCCTTCAAAAGCAGTTACTTACCGACATCTTAAAGTACAAAATAAATGTTATGGACAGCAGCATGGGAATACAGATGATCAAAGAGAGAATTGGTTGTAAGAAAGTTCTGATTGTTCTTGATGATGTTAATGATAGGAAACAGATTGAAGCATTGGCCGGTAGCCACAATTGGTTTAAAAAGGGTAGCAGGATCATCATCACTACTAGAGATAAGCAGGTCCTTACCGATCATCAAATTGAGGAGAATAAAATCTATGCACTTCAGGGATTGAATGATAAAAATTCAATGGATCTTTTTATCTATCATGCCTTTAGAAGAGAGAAACCACCAGATGCCGTATATGCTAAGCTATCCAAGGAAGTGGTATCAACTGCAGAGGGACTGCCACTAGCTCTTGAGGTGCTTGGCTCACTGTTTTTCGGCAGGGAGAGTCCACGTGAATGGAGAGCATTGCTTAATAAATTGAAACAATACCAATACAAAGGAATTCATGAGAGGCTCAAAATAAGCTACGATGAGCTTGATCATTGTGAAAAGCAAGTCTTTTTGGACATAGCATGCTTTTTCGTTGGACAGGAAACAGACAGCTCAATCCACATGTGGGAAGCCTGCCATTTTTATCCAAGTATCACAATTAAGGTGTTATTGCATAAATCTCTTATTAAAATTAATATAAAGAGAGGCCATTTTTATTATAGTGATGGAAGGATAGGGAAGGAGTTTTTTGAAATGCATGACCAGATCAGGGACATCGGGAGGGGAATCATTATTGAACAAAAGAATTCATTCCCTAGTAGGCCTAGCAGGCTGTGCGGTAAAGCCGAGGAATTGCGGACACTTGAGGCAAGCTATTATATAGTTTATTTGTTCTAATTTTCTGCTTCTTTCAGTACTGTCTTTTCCTTTAATTTTTTTTTATCTGAACACTCAAACTAGAATGTTCGGTTAGTGGCAAGAGCATGTCCATGAGAAAGATAATGTTAGCTAGTCTGCGCACATCCAAGAATTTAATCATTCTTTAAGGGTGATTTCAGTTTTATCCTTACGAATCATGAATTTTGATCTTTAAGCAATTTCATGAAATAACATTACCCAACCACTTAAGTAATGCTGGGATGGAAGGTAAGTGCTTGTTTTTCTTATTCACTTTGGATTCACAGCTCTCTGCCCCTTGATCATGTCACTAAGACCTAATAAACTGTGTCCAACCTTTTAAATTCAAGTATCCAATCGTGTCTTGCTGCCAAAAGAAAACAAAACTAGAAGTCATGTATCTTGATATTCTGAATTTTTAATGGAGAATCACTTTCTCTTCACATATACTGCATTATGACGTTCACTAACTTCCTAAGTTCAGACTTAATTGATGCTACGTGTTTATGCTGGGAGTGCCAAATGTTCAACCAAATCCTTATAGGAATTAGCATTAACTATAGTTCAGTTATTTAAAGCCATTTAAACTCATCCATACATTTATGATTTGCCTCATTCGTGTAATGGTCTCAAATCCTTTCAGTTTGGAGAAAACATTGGTGACCAGATCCTCTTTATTGAATGGAACTGTAACCGACTCATAATTTATTCTTTATCATCAGCTGACTACGAGTGTGGAAGGGATCATGCTACAAGCATCATACATAGAACTTATCTCAGGGTGGGTTCAAATGCCTATACATGAAGACGTTGCATGCTTCTGGGAAATAACTAAGCAGTTGAGATTTCTTCATGTTGCACATCTACGCTTTCAAGGCAAATACCAGCAGTTCAATACTGAAATGAAATGGTTGTCACTGAATTCATGCAAGTTCACGCAGCTGCCACCTGACCTTAATGACCTTGAGGATATCGTAATTCTCGAGTTACGTGGTACTGATAGTCTGGCATGTGCTTTTGTGGAGCAATCCTTACAAAGAAAAAAGGTTAGTATTGATTGTGTGGGAGTACTTAGTTCTTAATTTGTGAGATTTTATTAAGATGAACTCATATTTTAAAGCAGATTCTTAACCCATTGACAAAAAATGCAGGCACTTGATAAATTAAAGGTTCTTGATCTCAGTGAGACAGACATTACTACAACGCCTAATTTTACCAATGTTTCGTGTCCTTGCCTGGAGAAGTTGATATTCTGGTGCTGTAGAGAGTTGACAAGAATCCATGAATCTATTGTGGAACTGAAGAGATTAGCACTCTTGGATCTTGCTGCATGTGATAAACTCTTTTCTGTGCCAGACGCGTTGGGGAGCATGGTATCATTGGAAGTGCTTTTGCTTGATAGTTTGTATATAGAAACCATACCTGATTCAGTAGGAGATCTTGCGAATCTCCGTCTGCTCTCCCTTCATGAGTGTATACGACTTTCCTCTCTGCCAAACAGATTGAGCGACATGACATCACTGGAAGTGCTTATGCTTGACTCTACGATTATAAACACCATACCAGATTCAATCGGAGAGCTTACAAACCTCCGTAAGCTTTCCCTTCGAGAATGTTGCAAAGTTTCTTCTTTGCCAAACAGATTGGGAGCCATGGCGTCATTGGAAGAGCTTGTGCTTGATAGGACAGCAATAAGCACCATACCCGATTCGATAGGAGAGCTAGAAAACCTCCGTGAGCTCTCTCTTCACAACTGCCCTGAGCTAAAAGTGTTGCCTGTTCATTCCCTTAGAAAGTTGTGCTCTCAATGTCTAAACTCCCTTCTTATTGATGGGGCTGCCTTAAAATTTTTGGAGGATAACCTTGAACATCATGATCTACTTGATATTGTGAGCTAGAACTTTCATCCTACTGAATCAGATATGACGAAGGGAAACCCCCATTGGGTGCTTTTCATGGAAAAACTGCAAGAATCTCTAGGCTTTCCCTGTTTCAATAGGACAAACGGAAACCACTGCCTCTACTATGTTCCTCGTCTTCCTTGTTCCCTATCCTGGTTCAATGCATCTGATTACGTCAATTTTGAGGTCTTATCAAGCGTTCCAAACTTGATGTCGTTGATTGTGTTAAATCCAAGTTGATACTCATCGGGGAAGGACGTCCCTGACTGAAAGTAGCACACACAGCTTCAAGTGGTTATGCTTGCCCCACCCTCAGGGCACACTATTGTGCAACAACCTGAGTGAAGATATTAACAAAAGAGAACTCAAGGTATTGAGACTTAACCTTCCTCTTTCGTCCTTTTGAATATGGATATGAAACAAATTGCTATCTTTCTGTATGTAGTTACTCATTTTTATATGTGAACAAAATGAAAAGCTTCATTTAATTGATTATTGAGTTTATGATACCCCATTGATGTGATATTGTTACTTTATGATATCCTCTTTTTCTCTTAAAGGATACTAGCTTTTTAACTAATGTTGAAAGTTGTTTCATATAGAAGGATGATGGATGGATGTTGTGGGTCAAAATCAGGTCATCTCATTACTTTTGAGTTAGCTTGATCGAAATAGAAATTTTTGATGTGTAACTATGATACATACTCACTTCACAGGTTGAGCTAAGCCTCACACGTTGATCATGTTCAACTCAATGAAAGTCATGGAAGGTGAACCCTAAAATAGTGAAGCGGTGGAATGCCCACTCAATGAACTTATATGCATGCTTTCCATTCAATAAACTTTTACTAATGTTCATACATCAAAGGGCTGTGTCCCTTTCAAAATGACATATATATGGAAGAACTATGGCTTTTGAGGACATAATATTTCTAAGGGTTTGTGTCTCGTTGAGGACTTGCATATCAATATATCAAAGAGATGTTTCTTCTAAAAAGGCTCTCAATATATGTAAAAGAGTTTTTATAGACATTCTTAGAGGAGAGGCTTAGAGGATTAAGTGATTCAAAATTCATCTCTTATTTACAAAAAGAATAGACGGGAATTATTATTCTGCAAACCCCTTGAGGCAAC